>CM068316.1:30374070-30499070 GCA_034766995.1 Acanthacorydalis orientalis
ATGTAAAATATATTTACAGAGCGATAAATGGATGATCAACGCATAAATATCCATTTAAAATAGTTTTCTCAGTTTCCTGAGTGTTTTTTTTTTGTATCAATTTGCACACATTTCTGTTTATAGACAAGTGTTATTTGTTATTTCTTATTAAATCGGAAGATGAATAAATTGAACTACTTCTCCAGCTCAACATAAAAATAAAAAGGAAAATAAAGTTTTGGATATTTCCATATTTTATTTACGATAGTTTTCAGTACTTTAATACCACTGATAGAAGAAAAATTTAGAAAATGTATTAAACTGATAAATCAACTATTGAAATCAATTGCTTATTATTTCTTATTCATATATTCCATGTGTTTATAAAGTAACTTACTTAAAAAATAAACGAAGTGTTTGTAGCGACATTAAGGAAAGATCTAATATACATATTCTAAAAAATAATTATATATATATATATATATATGTGTATGTATATATATATATATATATATATATATATATATATATATATATATAATGAGTTACGAATTTAACTTCATATTATTATTTATGATATTAGATATTAAGTTGGTAGGAATATAATAGCAGTATTTTTTTCTAAATTGAAACCTTAATTTTTTTCGATGGAAGTGAAATTTCATCGTGTCCATATTAACATCATTTTAAATGAAATTTTTCGGTCTGTACTTTGCTAACATCGACTTTGCTTTTATTATTAAATTTACTTTAAATTGGGGTACTGAATTAAATATGGAAAAGAAGTAAGTAAGAGCAAATTTGGATTCAAAACGGGTTCTATTATGGAACGTATGGTGCTTTGGTGGTTCTAAAAATTTCGTGCAGAGGACGAGATCCTTGAAGATGAAGGTCACGGGCGTCCTTTCGCACAGAAATTCGAATGTTTGCAAAAAAGTTAGGCCTTAGTCATCAAACAGTTCTGGTCTACTTAAAACAACTACTGGAAAAATACATATATATGCATTTGAAGGTCATAACCCACAATTATCTTTCTACTGACCTAATATTTTTTAATCCTATGAACTAGGAATATAAAGAAAATATATGATTCTTGCAACAGAAAGAAAAGAATATTAGAAACGAGCAATAATTGATATCCACAAAGGTAGATAGCATATGTTTTTTTTAGCAGGAAACTTCCTTTCAACCCCATGCTAAAGGTAGTAAAATGAAGTAACTCAGCTATTTTTTTGTTGACATTCATCTAGTGAAAATATAAAAAAATTAATATTAAAATCTATTCTTGTTAATAAGAGATTAAAACATAAAAGAGAATTACAACGTTAAAACTACGAGCAGTATGATATCATATATATATATATATATATATATATATATATATATATATATAATTATGTATATATATATATATCCAAAAACTTTATTTTAAATAAATCGAGGTTTTATTTTATAAAAGATATATTATAAATTGCATTTTAAGTAATTATTTTTTTATTAAAAATATGAGCTGCATCAAAAATAAATAATAATTATATATAATTTATTATATATATATATATATATATATATATATATATATATATATATATATATATATATATGCAAAAACTTCATTTTAAATAAATCGAGGTTTTATTTTATAAAAGATTTATTGTAAATTGCATTATAAGTAATTATGTTTTTATTAAAAATATGAGCTGTATCCAAAATAAATAATAATTATATATAATATGTTTATTATATATATATATATATATATATATATATATATATATATTTATATATAATATGTTTATATATATATATATATATATATGATAAAGATAAATATGGAATTTCAGTATGTGTAAAATAAATAATTGTAGAACAGCTTTCGTGTGTATATATATATATATATATATATATTTATTATGTGTCAATGACTTTTATTCTAACCTAATTAATTCATCAGTTTTAACAGAAACCTGACAAATGTAAACTGTAATTTTCAATGTGGTAAAAAGTTTATAAATAGAATTTCCACGTAAAAAATTAAAAATTAATAATATTTAAAAAAATATTTAGTTAATTTCATGATTTTTATATAAAAATTACAATAATTTTTTAACTTTTGCATAATTCTTACAAAATGCAGTATTAATATGTAAAATACCAAATAGTTTTTTTTTCATTCTATTTATATTTTTTAATGAAATATATATTGTACACTAAATTAATATTTGAAAACTGTTCTTCTTCGCTGTAGTTCAAAAAAACTTTTTATGGATTCTTTTTGTTAAGTAAAAGAAAATGCCAGTATAATAAATTATAAACTTCAATGCTGCGAGTTTTTATATACAGCCATATATATATATATATATATATATATATATATATATATATATATATATATATATAAAATGTGTTTCGTGTATTTATGTATGTATATTTGAAATAAACATATATTACAAAATCATTTTTGTCTTTAGTTACATGTTGTTCATGCGACATTAAAATTAATGTAATTTTAGTTCGCGAATATTTCTTGGCAACATTAACTTAACGCATTACTCAGTGTCGAAAATGTTGATAAATGAAATGTTCAACGAACTCAGTATGGAATTGATCGTTTTTGCGAAAGCAAATTCAGTTTTCGTGTATAAAATTGTATATTTAAGCACTCAACTTTTACAAAAACAGCTTTCAAATGGTATATTCAACGGACAGAATAGTAATGTCATTTGTCACTTCATATCAAATACATATTCGTACGAATGTTTTGTTCCGTTATAAATAAAATTCGAATGTCATATAAAAAGAAAAAATCCATTTATAATCTGTGGAAAAAACGACGTTACGTATATTTTATATTGAAAAGACATATTTTCAATGGTATGGTTAATATGGATGACATGATTTGTAACTTTACTCAAAGCAATTTGTCACAAATGGGAGAATTTATATTTGCAATCAATTTGTGTTCTGTATCAAGTTTAATTTTTGAGCTGAATAACGTTGATATTTAGTGTATATAATTTATCAACAACAATTATCTACCAATTTCCGATTTACGCAGCTGTTCATCGTTTTTCATATTTTGACAATTTACTGATTATGGCAGATTTTTAATTGGATTTATTTTTTGCTGTAATTAAAAATTGTTGCTTGTTACATAAATGTAAAATATTCAATCGATTTTTTTTTAAACATTTATATAATTTGGGTTAGGTTAGGTTAGGCCATACTATAGGTGTTTTAATTTAGGCTTCCCCATAAAAGTACAGAAAAAAAACCTCAAAAATTCCAAAAAATCCTGTTTTTATTTAGTAGTTTAATTCAATTTAATACTGAAATATAATTGAACTAAAATACTAAATAAAAAATAAAATGATTTATTTTAATTTTTGTGATTTTTTTAAAAACTTTCATGTGGAAGCCTAAACTGAATCGCACTATGTAAGGAAATTATATCCCTGTTTATTGCAGAAAATTTTGTTTAATTGAAGTTTTTTTCAATTGAAACAATTGGTTCAATTTTTTAAAATTCCTAATATATTTCTAAGATAAACTATATATATATATATATATATATATATATATATATATATATATATATATATATATGTATGTGTGTGTTATTTTTAGTGACATGTCGACAATTAAGGTCATTTCGCTTAAGATAAGCGAATTCTATGATTGATTTTGAAACATATATTTCATTTTTTACTATAATTTAATTTTAACATAAAATTTTCTTTGATTAAATAACATAATTTATATAAAGTTTTAATTTATCTAAAAGTTTTTATTACAGTCATGTAAAATAAATCAGTGACACACTGTGTTTTCCTTCCCCTTTAATATATAATGTACATTTTTAAAACATTAAAATTCATAGTTTTAGACTCTACATTAAATTTCCGTAATAATATTTTATACTATTTTTGCTCCATAATATAAACTACATAACTTAAACATTACACTTGATGTGTAATTTTTTCTGTGAAATGAAATTGTTAAATATTAACATCTTTCGGTGTTTCATAAGAATAAAAGTAGTTTTTAAAATGATACTCGTTATTATCTGCGTCTTATAATATTCACTATTTATGAATATTTTGATAATTCAATTTATATATATATATATATATATATATACGATTATAATTTGTAATTAGAAAATTTCGAAGCAGTTTTAATTCTTTTCATATTTAAGATGATTGTTTAAGTATAGGTTAGATTAACCCCTTAGAGCCGGGGAGGGAGAAAGAATGCTGAAAATTTTTAGTAAATGTTTTTCGATTAATTGGACATTCATTCAATTTTTAATTTGTAAACAAAATAAAAATTGCAAATCTATTGTTTACAAGAAAATGTATGTTAATTCAGATTAGGTATTAAAAATGTCACATCTATCTGATATATATTGTAAAATCGTTAATAATATTCAGGGAAACATAAATCTATTGATTGGAAACATAATTGGAGCCGGAAAAATTGATTACAATTGAAAGTTTACAGAAATAACATTACTATTGAGTGTGAAAAATTTTGAATCAATCAATTGTGCACAAGACGGTTTCACATCGATCATATCTTGTACATGGACGTAAAGTTTAAACATTTTTTATACGTTTTCTTTCAATGATGAACTTTCAAGGAAAAAATATTATTCAACCCAATTTTCAAGTTCATAATTTTTATAAGTTTTTCAAATGAAAAAACAGAGACTTTTCTGATTTTTAAACAACCGCAATTTTTTTAATGGAAGAAAGACATAAATTTAGTCTCATTAGAAAGATATTAATGACTTTTATATGCATTATCTAAAAGATAGCGCTCTGAGAATAGAGTTTTCTTGAAAAACATCAATGGATTCTTAGACCCACGCCCGGATTTAAAAGGTTAAGCATGGTAAAGTAATTGACTTAAAAGTAATTCATTAATTTTAAATTTGAGTGAAATATTATGATGTAAAAAATTAATAAGCATTTCGTATTTAAAAAAATAAAATAAAAAAATACTAACTAGAAAATATTTTTATATAAAGAAGAATATAAGAATGGTATTTATGATATAATGTTTATGAAGAACCATCTACTTTGATAGAACTCCTGTATGGTAACTGATGGTTAAACAATGACCCATTTACGTATCATCAATCAGAAGTTAACGACGACCAAGTTCATGTCTTAAGTGAAAATGTTCGAAATTAAATAGGTCATAATATTACATTGATTTATACCATGAAGTATACAGACGGACATTTTGTATGTTTAAAATTTATAAAAAAATAAATTGATACGAAATTTACTATCTGAAAACAATATCACGTTTTGAAGTTTTTGATTTTGATCAAAGAATATAAAACAAACTAGATAGAAATTAATAACAAAATGGATAGTATAATATTATCAGAAGAAACATTTTTAAGTAAAACGTGGGATATTATTTTCAATCCCTTAAGTAGCTGTTATTTTAAAATTTTGACAAAGATGATAAATTGAATTTAAAGTCTTCTAGATATTTCAAAAAAATGATTTTTGAAAAGATAAAATAAATTGAAACCCATAAATTAGTATAATAAAATGAATGTCATGATAATAACAAATTGAAATTTGTACAGAATTTAAAATACTGTACATAGACGATTGTCATACATCGATAACAAAAGATGTACAAAGTCTCAGAATAGCCAATTAGCATAATTTGAGCTTAGGTCGTATGTACCATCAACTTATGAAGGAAATTTTAATCTTCATTGAATTCAAAAAAAATTTACAACTTGTAATTATATTATTTGGCATTTTTCAACAACTTTCTTATATATATATATATATATATATATATATATATATATATACACATTTTCAATGATATTACTATCAAATGCATCTTGAATATATTTTGCACAGTTAATATAAATAAAACTAGAAAGACTGAAAATGTTTCATGACTAATTAACAAAAACTATTTTTCTTCATAACAAGAAGATACACATAACAGTTATTACAGAAGGAATTAAACGTTTAAATGATAACCTGAATCTGGTCTTACACACACAGCAATTATTTTCCTATCAACTTAATATTAATCGAATATAAATATACGTTTATATATAAAATATGAAAAAATATAAATTTTGATTATACGGATATAAAACGCTGTATTTTTTATTGTATTCGTAAATAATTTTCATAACAGTGTAATCAGTGATTGTCTTCTATATAACTATTTTAATTCTTAACGGAATAAGGAGGCAATGTAAATTTATCAATTATTTGTCTCATCTTTGTTTTACTTTCTATTAAAATTTTGTTTTTAAACTTTACGTCACTTTCATTAAAACAATCTACAACTGTTTAAATAGAAGAAAGTTTGAAATATTTTGTATTCGTCATCAATATATTTTTCAAAAAAAGAAAAGTATATCAATATATTTTTCGACTTTAATCTCAAAAAAATTACTTCATTGTGACGTATGTTAAAAACTAATTGTAGTAAATAAAACTCAATTGTGATTAAACATATAAAACTGAAAAATAAACATTAGTTATTTTTATGTTTATAGTAGTTCAGCGTACTTGAAAGAAATAAAATAATTGATCACAACAAATAAATTAATTTACATATATTACTTAAAACGATAAATAATATTTTTATATTAAAATTTCCACATCATAATAATTAATTAAATAATGTTCCGAATTAAGAAAATTGATTCGTTTTAGAAAATAAATAAATAATTTAATATCTACTTTTAAGAATATAAATTGAAAAAAACAAACATAAGTTTCTTAAATATAAAACTTCATTTATACCCGTTTATACAAACATTAATAAAGCTACTGTTCCTTAGATATTAAAACTTTCCGACAAACATTCATGAAGCTTTTTCAGAATAAAAAACATTTCGCACTTGGATTAAATGTGCTCAGTTCCGGAGATTATCAAATTCCTGTGGTAAAACTTTTCACTTTTTGTGGATGCGCGTATTATTCCAGTCTGCTGTATATCATTTCATACGCAGTTACATTTAGTTTTAACATTTTAGTATTTTTCCTTATTTCACTTTTTTATTTATATGAATAATCATATATACCAAATATAATATTAATCATTTTAATTAAGTATTAAGTAAATATCCTGACTAAAAATCAATACTGAAGTAAAATCTATAATCTGATATTAAATAAAATACAACTCTCAAAATCTAATCTTCTACTAGCCCTATAATTAATATTTTATTCAAACAGCCTTAAACGATGTCTGATACCAATATAACAGAAAAAAATTATTTACTTCCCTTCCGTAAACATATGAATGCAATCAATAATGATTTTTAACTCTTAATGATTCTTTTCTTAATATAATTTGTAAATTTAAACAAACTTCAAAATAATCAAACTGGTTACTAATACCTTTTTAACAAATCATAACTTATACATATTTACACACACCCATTATATATATATATATATATATATATATATATATATATATACAGTAAAATATTACGTTAGTAGGAAAATAACTGCGGTTTTGGTTTTCTAAATTCAAATCTTAATTTTTTTCAATCAAAGTAGATCTGTTCGATATGTACACTGAATGTATTCTGAATTGACTCTTGAATTTTATGACTTTACTCTGACTTTCTTACTCTGAACTTGCTTTTATCGAACAACATAGAGTAAGGTTAGAGTAAGTCATATGAATACTGTCAAGTTGGGGTAATTTGTTTATTCGATACCGATTATCATAGATAAAGACTCTCGAGTTAGACAAAGAGTCTCGCGTTACTCTAAGAAAAAGCTAGAGTAGGTTCAGAGTAACAAATCCCCTGTTCTGAACTTATTCTAAACTGTTCTACGAAAATCCCGAGTAAGTTCAGAATACATATCGAACAGAACTAGTGTCATTTCACCGTGTTCATGTTAATATCATTTTAAAGTGCAATTTATAGTTTAAACTTTGGTAACATCGACTTTGGTTTTATTATTAATTTTGCTTCAAATCGAGCTATTGAATTAAAGACGGAAAAGAAGTAAATAAGAACAATATTTTTGTATGAGATCAAAATGGGTTGTAAATCATCAGAAACTGCTCATAAACTAAACGTTGGTGTTGGTAAGGGTACTGTTAAGGAAAACATGATGCAATGGTGGTTCCAAAAATTTCGTGCTGGGGATAATAATTTTAAAGATGAAGATAGTCGTGGACGTCCTTCTTCAGTTCATAACAACCAACTCAATGAGTTGAGTCAGAACCACGCACAACAATTCGAGAGCTTGCACAAAAAATAAGAGTTATTTATCGAACAGATCTAGATCACTTAAAACAGCTAGGAAAATCAAAAAAGCTTAACAAATGGGTGCCGCACGATCTAACTAAACTGCGATTATTTTTCTACCAACCTAATAGTTAAAGTTTTTCTATGATTAAGGAGACTTTTACAATCATGTATCAAAATCATATGTTATCTATATGCTAATTAGCAAATAAAAATTTATTATTTGAGAGAGAATTTCAAGTTTTGCAATTAAACTCGTTGCATTTAATATTCTTTTTTACTACACAACACACAATTCTCGATTTAATTTGTTTTTGATTTCCTATAAATTTCTATAATTGACGTTGTTAATAGACAATTGACAATTATTTTAAATTTGGTCACTTTATACACATTTAAAACAGTTATCAGAACATTTGTAATTAATCTCATTTTTTGATAAATTTGTGATAAAACACACATGATATTAATAGTGATTTACTTGTAACTTATGTATGTTACAAAAAAGACTATATATAAAATAATTTCACAAATAAATTTTTCACTCACTTCACAAAACCATAAAAAAATGCTTCTGATCAAAAATGTTAAATAAATAAAAATTAATCACGTTTCATTGTTATTGATGTACATTTCGATGTCATTATCTGCAAAGCGCGAAGGTGAAAAAAAAGTGTTATGTTTTGTGAACCGAGTGACAAATTCATTTGTGCAAGTGAATTTAATAATAAAATACTATAGTTAGATATTCAAAACTTTCTCATATCTGCAGTTAATATAAAATAATAATGGTTAAATGAAAGATAATCAAAACCATAAACTAATTGTACATTAGAATTTTTTCTAGGAAGTGATATAATATTTTCTGATTTTATTACAACTAAATAATATAAAAGTTGAATTATTTAGTATAAAATTATTGAAAACCATTAAAATGTTTTTATAAAAGCATTCCTTATTAACACAATACCTCTTTATCTTAACTCTGATATGTAAATTTGAGAGTAAAAAAATTAATGATTTTTTTTAAAACCTAAATAATATATATTTTTACTATCATACACTTAGTTGGTGAACAAGTAAAAAGAAACACTAAAAAGTATTTGTTTATCGTCTATAAAATAAATATGATTTAATTTTTGTTTTTACTACTTAAAATAAAAATTGAATGGAAAATAATAAGATGTAAATTATTTGGAAAAGTGTATAAAAAATTTTTTCTTTTCTTTTTTTCCTTATATTATCATGGTTAAACATTGAAAAGTTTATTCATATCACAAATGAGGCCAACGGGTAGATGTGAAAATTTTTAAATATATATAACAATATATCTCATCTGCAATACTTTCAAAGTTATGCGCTTCATCTTTTCAAATCGTATACAAAGGTATTAAAAAGATTTTGAACATTTCTTTTTCTACAAACGAATATCAAATTAGGAATACATTTGGTTAAACAAGCAGTCAATACTGTTCAGACAGAAATGATTCGTTGTTTTTAAAATAACAAATATGCTTAAGAATTGAAAGAATATTTTGAGTTATAAATGAATATTATAATATAGTTATAATAATATGAATGTAAATGAATATTCTGTTGAGTTATAAATTTAATACATGTTTATTCATACATATATATATATATATATATATATATATATATATATATATATTGTAAATATATTATATATAAATATATTATATATATATATATATATATATATATATATGCATAGTTTAAAATTGAATTACACAAAAGTCAAAGTTCATAAATATGACGATCCAATGATTTAACATTAAATCAGTTTTGTGCTTCTATCGATGTTCGAAGAAAATTCATATAATATATTTTATCGCATTTTACAAAGATAAAAGAAATTCTGTCAAAGAATTTCACTACTGACTGATTAAATATTATCAATCGTTTTATTGTGTTCAGATCATAACAATAGGCGTAAAATATTATATAACAAGTTTTATTTCAATTTATGCATTGTAAGGAAAAAAAAGTAAATATATAAAAGTACTAATAAATATGATGTATATATATATATATATACATATATATACATATATATATACACATATATATATATACATATATATATACACACACATATACATATATCACACACACATATATATATATATATATATATATATATATATATATATATATATAGACGATTCAATTTAGGCTCCAAAATGGAATTACTAAAAGGGGGTGCAGAGGTTAAGAAGTCATATTGTTTTTTATTTTTAATTTTACTTCAAATCAATACTAAAATACAATTGATTTAAAATACTTAATGTGGAAATAATATGTTTTTTTTTTATTTTTACGGTTTTTCAAATACTTTCATGTGGGAATAATCTGTTAATGTCTGTACATAATATACTTTTAAATATACCAAAAAATTATAAATATATTAAGTACATATATTGGATCAGTGCAAAAGTTCGTATATGATTCAATAGGTGAAGTTAGGAATGCTGCATGGTGGCGCTCATTATTGAGTTGTATTCATATTTTATATTGTTTGAAATTTTACAATCACAGCTATCATTTGCGCATCAGATGCATTTGTTTCAATTTGTTTTGTAGGTAAGAAAAATTTGTGGAAATAGGCAACGAAAAGATACGCTTTCGTCACGTTAAATTGTGCCAGTTTCGAAAAAGAGGAACCATCGGCGCGGTAACGAAAAATATTCGGGAGGTTTATATGGACCGTGTGCCATCACTTCCAACCGTAAAAAATCAACCTCGGATACCAACCCCACACTGAACGGCCTACTGAGATCGACGACGATGTTGTGAGCACTTTAGTTGGCAATAACTCACGAATTTCGATGGAAAGATGTTGCCGAGACATTCAATGTTGACAGATCGACTACAGTTCAATATATAAAGAAGCTGGAGTTCGCGTTGAAGCTCGATACGTGGGTTCCGCACTAATTGTCTGAAAAAAAAACAAGTTTGGTCGCATCTCTGCGACAGTTTCTTTGCTTAGACACCTCAACAGAGAGCCTTTTTGGATCAGTTGGTAACTGGCGATGAAAAATGGGTCCTGTATAACAACGTCCGAAGCAGACGAAGGTGGAAACAAGCGAATGAATGGGCAGAACCAGTCACCAAACCTGACTTACATCCAATGAAGATGTTGCTGTGTTTGGTGGAATTGCAAAGATGTGGTTTTTTTGGGCTGCTCCTACGGGGCGAAACGATTACTAAGGAGAAGTACTATCAATAACTCCAAACTAAACACAGCAATTAAAGGAAAGCGTCCGATTTTGGCCAATCTCAAGGGGGTCGTCTTCCACCACGACAACGCATAATCACATACAGAAAAACTGACTGCAAAAACTAAAGCAGTTTAAATAGAAAATCATATCGCATCCACAGTATTCTTCGGAAATAGCACCTTCTGGTTGTGATTTGTTCCGGCTGCTTGCAGAACAGTTAAATAGTAAAAAGTGACACCCCAGAGGCCGTCAAAAACCACCTCACCGCATATTTTGTCGAAAAAACCCGCAACTTTTACGAACAAAGAATCTAGTAGCTACCCGAGCGTTAAAAAATGATTGCAGAAAACGATGGTGAATAGATAATTGATTAATGAAAGCGTTTTGTGAGAAAAATGATTGCCTGACTTTTTAATTTCAAATCATATACGTTTTGTACTGATCCAATAATTTAACATATAATAAACAAATTTATAAATTTGTCTTACTTTTATTATAATTGTAAAATTGACATAAATTATTAGGTTGGTAGAAAAATAATTACGGTTTATGACTTCAAATTCATATAAATTTTTCAATTTAAGTGGTTTTAGTGGTGAATAACTCCGATCTTTTGTGAAAGCTTCTGAATTGTTGTACGTGGTTCTATTTGAACTAATGCCTTCAGATCATAATAAACTGAAGAAGAACGCCAGCGACATTCTTCCTCTTCAAGACTCTCATCTCCAGCACGAAATTTTTGAAACCACCATTGTACCGTACGTTCTTTAGTATCCACACCAAAAGCATCATTTACTTTACGAGCAGTTTCTGCTGCTTTACCACCCGTTGTCAACTCGTACAAAAATATTTTCTTGTTTTTCATCTTTAATTCAATGGCCCAGTTTGAATTGAATTAATAATAAAACCAAAGTCGATGTTACCAAAATACAGACCGAAAAATGCACTTAAAAATGATATCAACATAAACACGATGAAATGACACTTTCATTGAAAAAAATAAGGTTAGAATTCAGAACAAAAATCGTAATTATTTTTCTACCAACCTAATAGAATAAATTCGTTGTCCAGTCACATTTGACATAGAACCACAAAGGTTTATTATGATCATCCAAGGCATGTTTAGCACATATCATCTGCATCTACATACCTATAACGTACATATAAAATAACGTACATATAATAACGTACATATAAAAATATACATTTAAATGTCAACAAAAAAGAATTAATGTTAATTTTCTACTCAAATACCAATATCAAAATGCCAGTATTAATATCAACTTAAATTAACATAAATTGAGGTGGCAACAATCAATCAGTATCCTATAAAAGAATACAATATGCAATGAAATAAGTTATTATGTTTGAAAGATATCACAAAATTTCCGTTCCATATTACTTTCACTTTTTAATTTCGCTAACGTATTGTTTTTGACAACGGGAAATTATTTCCGAACATGAATTTCCTGTGAATTTTCATCTCACTTTGATGAACGGTTTCAATTCCTCTATATATTATACAACATAAACTATTTTATTTTCTCGTTTGTGTATTCCTAAACTAGATTCTAAAAATATGTTCGTATATGCAGGTAATATTTTCAATTTATATGTATATATATATATAATCAAAATTATCAAAAAAATTTTTCGATGACGTCGATTTATTTATTTATGACATCGAAGTTTCATGGTACTCAAACATGTTTGACAATTATAAAATAACACATTGTAATAATGATTATATAGAGATACTAACATCTCTCTCTCTCTATATATATATATATATACACACATACATACATACACACATACATACTTAAAAAATATCCACAAAGACCTTATAAAATAACACGTTGCAAAAAATTATTGACCTGCAAAAATGTTTATATAGACATACTAACATATATATTGTATGTATATATATATATATATATATATATATATATATATATATATAAACCATGACGTTGGCACACTTATTTGAAACGTGATTCTGTGATTCCCAAATATTGTTTCATTCGATTACATAACATGCTTACAATTGACATATGGGCGAGCACAGTGACCCCCACCTCATGGGGTGTGGATAGGAGGAGCGCAGCGATCAGGTGGCGAAGCCCCTTTGTGTATATATATATATTTGTCTCAAATCTAAATATATTGAATTTCCTAAATGAAATTATACATTTAAAAATATTTTTATATCTTAAATACAAATAACGGTTTTAATTATTAACTGTAACTTTCTAACCTAACATACATACATACATATATATATACATACATGCATACATATATATATATATATATATATATATATATATATATATATATATATATATATAAAGATGTGTATATGTGAAAATGAATGTGTCATTAATTTCAACAGGAATAATATAACCACTTCAATGCTGTTCTGTAATTATAAGGACATTTACCTATCTGATGAAACCTCCTTTGTAAAATTATTTAGCAGTTAATGCCCTTGACATATCAGAGCTGACTGTAGCGAAGTTACGTTTAAAGTTCGTGGCATATAATGTAAATGTTAAAATCCGTCTACGATTATTTATGTGCGGTGAATAATCTCCAACAATGTGACCAAATTACAGAAATAACAGAGGACGATGCCGTTCGCACAGTATTTATGCAAATTTTGCCATAAAACAGAAACATAGATAACAGGTTCTTGAACCGAACGTATGAACCAGATATAAAACATCGCTTGTATTTCATGAAATTATCATCAAATTAGAATTAATGTTCATTTTTCAAACACATCCACTTTGGTGAGTTGCATGCTAATTGCTGAGGTTTAATTGTTTGCTTTCAAAAACGACGTTTTGATTCGAACTAAATTTATGCAATTAAAAAAATCCATGTTTACTGTTAAATATATCAGTAATAAAAGCAATATTAAAATTACAATCATCAAACAGAACTTACTAAAAATACAAAAGTACAAGGGAACTGTGGATTGTAAAGAATAGAAAAAGTATGTAATACTTCACCAAGTTTTCATATTTTCATTATTTTCCTCTTTTGTTCATACATCGAACTATAAAATGTCCTCTTATTTCCGAACAAATTCTCTTTTTAAAGATAACAATGAGGCTTCAATATCTATTTAATTTTTAATTAATATGTCCTCTTTTTACTGTAAATATAATATATATTTTCATAAGTTTCTATATTTTAATCTCAAGTAATATCCGCTATACATTATTTTAATTACTGTATTCATATTAACAGTATAAGAGTATAGCTGCTCGATGAAATATTTTATTAGTTTACTTTCATTGATAACTGTTCAAGTTACGTTTTTGTTTTAAAACGAATTATGAGTTGTGCTGTTATAATTTTTTTAAATAAAAAAGTGTTGGTCTGTTAGGAATTTCCCTTATTGCATATTTATATTTTTTTTTGTTCCTATTATTTCTTTATGAATAATAATTAGTGTATTATTGCTTCAATTCTACTTCTTTATTATGAATTTTATATTTTTTTATCAAAATGTAACTGAACATATTCAAATGCGTATTTTGTTCTAAAAAAATCAATCTTTAGCATAAAAAATTCATGAAAATTACGGATTTTCAGACGTTACCCTCTTTTATTTATAATTATGTAAATATGAAATATTCCAGATATATAATAACAAAAAATATAGAAAGAAACTTAATGTAAATTGATCCACCGTCAAAGAAGTAAATTTTTATAGTCTGCGAGATGAACTTTCAAAATTGTTATCATCAATATAATTACGTATTCTTTTTTCTGTCATATTTAGTCATAGCTATACTGAACCATGCATCACACACTTCCGATTTAACTTTTTTCTACACATGATTCGATTTCATAATTTTTGTTCATTGACAACTTATATAGTCATATTAGAGTTCCCGGACAGATTTACATACTTTTAAAATTATTTGTTTGAGAAATTTACGTCAAATATCAGATAACTTTTGAATTCAATTTTCTAAAATTTTCCAGATATTGAATGAATTCGTTTTCTACGAGATCATAACAACTCTTTATACATATAATATATAAAAATATTTGTTTTTCTGGTTCTCTCGCCTCAATATTTACTTCTCTCTCTCTTCTCTTTCAGTATATATATATATTTATATTCGAAAATTAAATTATTACAGATAAAAAAATAATTATAATGAACAATATCAAATAAATTCTCTTCAATATTATTATATAAATCTTTCAAATTTTATAAAAACAATAAACTTATTACTTTATTTTCTCATTACTTCAGTTTTAATTATTAAAAATATATAACGCATACTTAAGTAATCGTTCAATAATTAATCCTCCATTTAAAATTTACTTCAATCTTTACTGTTTATCTAATATGAACACTAAACGTAATATAAACTGGTACTCTTGCAAATCTGCATTATCCTTCTAATTATGTCACTGACTCAAATTAATGTTCATACATAGTAATAAACTAGTCAACTATTTACTGTTCTACTCTCAGCAAAATAAACATGGAGTAAATAATATACAAGAATATTTTATATCATAAAAACTTTTATAAAATTTATTTTCATTATTGAAAATATTTATCTCGCTTTCATATTTATTTCCGAATTGTAAACGTAATTATTTAAATAAATATATACCTCCGAATAAAAATAAAAAATAACAACATCATAATGACAAATCTGACAACTATTGATACATACATTTATCAAATAATATTCTTTCAGTAAATAAAAATATAAAAGTAAAGACCAAAATCTAGCTAGTTTTTTTTGTTAATTTTGTAAGCATTTTTTTATTTTGTTTCGAGAAAAGTAAAAAAAATGATCTTCATTTCAACAAATTCAATGCTATAATAGTATCTATTATAATTGATGTTAAACTACTACTTTACTTTTCTATTTTATTAACTTCTATGCATTGTATATATCTAGTGTGAACTAATATCATAAAAAAGTTTCCTAATTCCATGCAATTTAAATTAAAAACCATAATACAAATAAATATAACAAAAAAAATGGTTCGTGAAACTTTCAGGCGCTGGAAGTAAAATTTCTTATCATCGTTTTTTAAATATCAAAATCGTTACTTTTTCTTAATGTGAATAAGTTTTAGGATATTAGGATTGCGAGACGGTAATGCGGTATGTAAACTGAGTAAATATAACGTAATTAAATTAAATATTTTCATTTTTATTCATTAATTTCGATCGATTAATACTCTTAGAAAGAAATTATTGTCTTATGATAACTATATTAAAATTACGCTTCCTAAAAATACACTGTATACATAGTACACTGGGAAAAAGCTCACCACCGCCTACACTACGTATGTGGGTAGCACCCACTACGCAAGCACGTGACGTATACAAGTAAAGATAGTAGGAACCTTTTCTACTCGCTCCACTCATGGCTTCTTGTTGTGTGGAGTGTTTCACTTTTCGTCTCGCCTGAGCAAATTTACGTTACCTTCGCTATAGAAGTATTCACTTCAATAATTTGGGTATAATTCAATGATTCAAGCATGTATGAAACAAATACTTATTTCGAAAGTTATCCTTGACGACTTATCACAGCGATTAATATGGTGGTATAATACTGTATTAGAAAAAGAATTAAAATTTGAAATATAACAAATGAATAAATTTTAAGTATAGAATAGGAAAGAAATACTCTAAACATAACCATTCATAACTGTAAGTTTGATGAAAATACTTCATGCATATAAATAAACAAATTATATAAATAAGAACAAATAAATGTGACCTGTTTAAATTGTTTTTTTAATAATTTTGAAATAAAAGTATAATATGTAAAATTTAAGTATACACCGAAACACCAATTTATAATTTTATGATAAATACTCACGACGTGCTTTAACTAATACATTTTTTTAAAAAAATGCCATTCTAATAGAGTACGTTCATTAAAATAAAATAACGTATTACTGCAGAAAAACATGAAAAATTGTACGTAGCATGCAGACAGTCAAACATATGTGATTGTTTGTATGTAAACAAGCTTGTAGGCATTAATATGTATGTGGATTACACACATGTAATTATTTTTAAAAAAGAACGTAGAATTTCGAAACATTTTCATAAAACAAGTATATATATATATGATATGTTTTATATATATGTTTTCTTATATAACGTATGTTTTTTTGTTAATAATAAGACAAAAATTTAATAATAAAATAATTTTTTTCCTTAGTACTACTAAGATTAATATAAAGTGTTCTATGGATATGCTTCTCAAAAATTACGATTTTACATTGTCCCTGTTACAGTTGATATAAAAAAGCAATTTTTTATATATTTTTACGTATAGTAGCCATTATTCGTTCATGGAATTTCGTGTACAAAAGAATCGTAGAAACACGCATACCACACTGCTTTGTAATCAAATTCACGTAATTGTTTTTAAGTTCACTTAAAAAGATAGTCACATTTTTGAATACACTACTGCAGCATTTGTTTACATGAATTTCGCCACTTTTTTTAAACATAAGACTAAGACTAATAAAAATAACTTTTTCGTATTAATCTATCAAATGTTCGACGTATAAAAAAAAATAATTATAATATGAAATTAGAAGGATATGAATTATTTTACTAATACTATAAGTAGAGTATTAGAAACACACACATACACACACACACACATATATATATATATATATATATATATGATTTTAACATGGAAAACAAATATTTATGTGATGTTTTGTATTTGTTGACATATATGTTTATATACAATCATTACATTTTACTTTTGTAAGACTCTTGATGCAGGGAAGAATTTGGAAATAAATTTAATTTATGTGTATACTAATTGACTTGCAACATGATTTTGCTGAAATTACGTTCTAACCCTTCTATTCATATAATAGAGTAAATATAATGAAGTCTCCCCTATATGCTTTTTCACGCACATTAAAAAATATATTTCTCTATAAGTACACATTTTATATACAAAGAATGAAATTAATTGTATAAATCACTTTCATCACAATAGAAGAAAGACTATATACTGGAAAATTCCGAACAAAAATGAATAAAAGCAACAAAAAAGGTTTAAAAATTGACTTTTAAAAATATCATCTTTTTTGAAAAAAAAGATATATGCTTAACAAATAGTAAATTAAATTTTTCAAAAGTGATATTCAATTTTGATATAATTTAAAGTAATAAAAACAAAAAAATCATTTTACCGACATAAATGGCTCATACGACTATCTGTTCTGTTGTAATTAATTTTGGAAATTAGATCAATAATATTTTTAGGAGAATTGTATAATATATACGTACATATATATATATATATATATATATATATATATATATATATATATAAAGAGAGAGAGAGATGGGATATATATATATATATATATATATATATATATGTATGTATAGAGGGGAGTAGAATGTTTGATTTTATGTGTATTTTCGTTCAATAGAAACATGTAGAGGAAATATTTCTTAAATATAAAAAAAATGTTGATTTTACGATACACCAGAATATTATGTATATATATATATATATATATATATATATATATATATATATATATATATATATATATATATATATATAATATAAATATATATATATATATATATATATATATAATATAAATATATAATATATATATAATATAAATATACATACATACATATATATATATATATAATATATATATATATAATACACAATATACATCAATTAAATTTATTGAAAATTTGAAGATGTTATATTGTGCTTATGATTGAAAGCTCGCATAAAACTGAAGAGTCATATATCATACACATATTTTCCACTGACATTGGCCGCCACAGAAATAACTCATGGCAGATCTAAATTAAAATTATGAACTAACTGCTGCAAAATAATTGATTTGAAATGAATTTATGTGACGGTATCTGATTTTACTATTTTCTATATATTTCCTAATGTGTATATATATATGTATATATATATATATATATTGTATTTATTTTAGAATTATATAAAAATTGCAGTATGGACGATTGTAATATTTTCAGCATTTTGAAAAAGTTCTATTTAAAGAATTTCAATTTTTCTCCAAAATCTAAACATATTATATTTTAGAAAATCTTTTCAAAACTTCTATATCTTTTTGTAATATCTTGAATAATAAATTCATTTTTTTTTAAATTTGTAATATTTTGCACATTGGTGTGAAATTGTTAGACATTTTTTTAGAGATTTTTGAATAATTTCACATCAAAGCTCTTTTAAATGATTTCAATATCTTATTGAACATCTGTATAACAAATGATAGCTTTTCTCTATACCAACAATATATTAGGTCAATAGGAAAATAATTACGATTTTTGTTATGAATTTTAAGGTCATAATCCCCAATTATTTACTATAAATCTAATATTTCATATTTTTCGCTTTGAAGGTTTTTATGTCATCGCCTGTCATTTCCAATAATATTCCAATAAATACCATAAAAACTTTAAATATTCTCAAAATGGCGCATTTATCTTTGAGGTATCCGTACATATAGATCGTACATGTAACTGAATGAAATAATAAACATGTTTTAAAGCTATTATTAGCATTATGTCTATGTAATTATTATCAGATAAATAGCAACGTAATCGTTATATATATATATATATATATTTATGTGTGTGTGTGTGAGAGAGATAGAGTGTGTTAGTATGTCTATATTAACTTTGCAGTAGATTATTTATATATATATATATATATATATATATATATATATATATATATATATATATATATATATATATATATAATGTAATACATCAATTAAAAATTATTGAAAAATTTAAGGTATTATCTATTGTACTTATGATTGACAGCTCTGAGAGTTGAGAGTGATAGTTAGAGTTATAAGAATGAGCGCTATGAGAGTGTTGTAAAATATGTTATAGTAAAATACTAGCTGTTTATTTCATCAAATATGAGAATAATTAATATAAAAGATGAATAAAACAATTTACACTAGTTTTCTGTATGTCATTTTTAATGTAAGAAAATAAATTATTTCATTATATTTTTGAAACTCAATATAGCACTACTACACTAAACAAGTCCTAATAATAAATATAATAATTAATAATAATTCTTAAAATAGTGTATAAAAATATTTTAAATACATTTTTTTCCGAAATTATTTGTAAAACAATAATTTTAATTCGACATTTTGCATCGTTATTTTCATATTGTTTCTTTCTTACACGGAGATAATTTTCGATTTTCACGTTATTTAACACGTTAACCGATTTGAGATATAGCACGTTTGTTTCAACTGTTAAAAGAACTGGGCCGTGAAAGCTAACATGTGTCACGTCTCCCTTTGAAGTTTCAACTGTATTTCATGCCATTATTAGTTCCTGAAAGCATGTATTACACATAATATGAGTAACCTAGAAATCCTATACATCATTTTATCATCAAGTTTTGAATTGTTTTTATAATATGCTTCACTTTTAGATGTATAAATATGAGTGTATAATATAAATATTCAAATATTATTTATTTTTTAAAATATGTTTTTGTTTTATACTAAGTGATTTATTTTAACTTAAATAAGCCAACGGTTATTATTTATATAAAAATATTACAAAATTAAATAACAGTTTATTAGTGTTCATTATAATTGACCTGAAAATATAATAAATTGATTTTTCTTAAGTCATAAACCAGCTAATATTTATTTCGTAACATTTTTTCAAAACCAGGAGGCTCTATTCCTGCTCGCTACGTTCATCGACCACCGAGAGACTCTGTCCCCGCTCACTTCGTTTGTACCCTCGACTCGCTTCGCTCATATAAATAATAATATTTGATTATTTTTGATTGTTGCTTGTACGCAATGGCAATTGCAACGTCATCGTCTACAAAACGCCAAATTACAAAAATATCTAATTGTAAAATTTAATTCATTTGTGAAAGTTAATTTAGCCACAGTGACAAAACTGTTTTTTATCTAACTTATTTTTTATGGATCTAAGAGTTTCTTCATTTGTTTCATTAATAGTTTCAATTAAGTATGATTTTGTTTCTTTTGCATCAAGAATTTATCTTAATTATTAAGGGCAGTCTGTTTTGAAATAAGAAAGAAAGTAGATTTTTTAAAAAAAATAATGAAAAAATAGTAAAAAAAATTTTTTGTTTTATTGTTTATACTTTTAACTTTAATATACAAAAAAAAAATAAAAAAAAATATTTATCAACAAAATATCCGTCATCGAATTGGAGGCTTCTCAAAAAACATTCTGCCTAATCATAAGGGTCATCTTTGGTAAAAATAATCCGAATCAAAAAAATCAAATATGGTCTTAAGTAGTACTATTACAGCAATATCCGTATTCACTTTTAATTGGTTTCATAAAAAAATTGACAAAATGGCGCCGAATTTTCGTCAACTATCGCGTTTTCTAGTCTTTTTCGGTCAGTTTTTTAATGAAAAAAATATAAAAATTTTAAAATAAAAACATCATTTTGGTCTAAGATAAATCTAATAGTACGAAGAATATTGTGTCAAAATTTCAGTCAAATCAGTTAAGCAGTTTTTTTTTCTTTAACACCGCCGACCGAAAAAAGTAATTTCGAGAAAAACGGGTTCATAGTTGTAACAGAGGAAAATCGAAGTTTCGACTATGAATATTATCTATACTCTTACAAGATAATTCAAAAAAGACAACTGATTTAAATGAAACTTTGACAATGTGTCGGTTATTTATCTGGGAACGTTTTAGTGTATGTTTTATTAAAATAGAAAAGGGACTAAAGAAATTTGAAGACGAGGCAGCCGCGCGACCAAGTCGAATCCGCGTGGCAGGATACTCCGCTTTTATTTAAAGAGGTTGTAAATCATAAACTATTCGGAATTTCTCATTAACAATTTCATAGTATTCTTGAAAGTGTAAACCTTCCAAAAATTCAAAAAAAATAAAATCGATTTTTTTGAATTTTTAAACCAGACACTCCCTTAATATGATAAGTTGTAATCTTTTTCACTAATTTATATATAATATATTGTTATAAAAGATAACAAATACTACGCTCTACATATAAGTTTTTTGAAAAAGTAATATATTGGTCAGTTATAATAAATATGTTATATATGAAGATATGTTTTTAAAATGCTTAATATGTTATCAAGAAGGTATTTATTATGTGTGAAAATTAATTACTTTACATAATAACATAAATATCAAAAGGATATAATAGTAAATAAATAAAAAACTTAGGGGAATTTAGAAATAAACACGATAACAAACCAAAGAAAACTATATAAAAAGCAAGTTGTACAAAAGACTTAATCTTACAGTTCAAATACAGAAAAGCAACTTTCAAAAGTAATTACACATAAAAAACTATAATGGAGACAACTATATATCCACATCAACAGTTTTACACTTATATTAGTCAGTGTTATGGGCCATAAGACGTAGTACAATCACATTACTCCTTGAACATAAACGAGAAGAGAATCGCATTACACAAACGACATTTATACAAATCACATAAAAGAATCACCAATGCAATAAAAAACAGGCACAATTGGAAAACACCAGTCGATAAAATGTACAATTATTGGTTGAAACAGCTTGCATTTATACATAAATTGCCTGTTGAATAGTTTGTGCATTTCATTCGAAATCCCTTTTCCACATATGTTATTACATCTATAAAATCAAAGGGCGCCGAAACATTCTAATCAACTAAACGCACACAAATCTGTTGTTTGCTAACACAGTATAAAATACTTAACTCGACATGTTCAATCAATATATTTGTGTATGTATGTGTATATATATATATATATATATATATATATATACATATACACACAATATATGGTTGAGTGAATATACCTATTTATATCTGGTTTTAGTATAGAATAGAGTGAGTCGTTGCATTGATTACTGTAACGAAAAAAACTTGTAATTTCAATTCGGATATGTCGTGTAAAGTAAATAACCAAAATTAAACTATATAATCAAAAACATTTCACAAATAAGCGTTCATATTTTTAAAAATCGCATTAAATGAAATAAATTTAACATTCTTATGATATCATGTTGTTAACAAAATAATTACGGTTTTTGTTTTCTGAATTCTAACCTTAATTTTTTTCAATGAAACTGTTATTTCATCGTGTTCATGTAATATCAATTTAAGGTGTATTTTTCGGTTTGTATTTTGATAAAATCACCTTTGGTTTTATTATTAATTTTGCTTTAAACTGGGCTATTGAATTAAAGATGGAAAAGAAGCAAATAAGAACAATTTATTTATGAGTTAAAACGAGTGGTAAAGCAACAGAAACTGCTCGTAAACTCAGCGATGCTTTGGTATGGGTTCTGTTAAGGAATACACTGTGCAATGGTGGTTCCAAAAATTTCGTGCTGGGGATAAGAACCTTGAAGATGAAGAAAGTCGCGGACGGTCTTCAGTTCATAACGGCCAACTCAAGGAGTTAGTTGAATCAGAACCACGCACAACAATTCGAGAGCTTGCACAAAAGTTAAGCGTTAGTCATTCAATAGTTTTAAACCACTTAAAACCACTTAAATTAAAAAATGTATATGAATTTGAAATCATAAACAGTAATTATTTCTCCACCAACCTAACAGATTTACGACCTGTAATTGGGAAATGTGGTTGGGCCTTTTTTAATAAATATTTTTTAATAATTTATTTTTAATAAACGTATGAAATTTAATACATTGTGTACAATTAATTAATCGAATTTATTACTAAGTATCTATTCAGATAATTAACACGTTAAAAATATAATCAGAGAGATTCATTTTAATATATTTTGGAAATATAAATTGATGTTTTTCAGTGTTGTTGAAAAACGATAATAGTTTGTTATTCAGTTTTTTCTTTTTCTCTATACAATTTTCAAAAGGAAATCTAAATAATAACCGTCTTAATTAAATACTGTTATTTCATTAAAGCTATGGCACTCTGTTGACATCTTCCTAACCCTTGACTCTAATAAAAATGTTATTACAAAATACAATCAGTTACTTAGTAGGAATTGCTCAAAAAAAGCTTTCATGTTTTTATTTCAGATATTTTCAGAAAATATTTGATCAATTAAAAAATAAGGACGACGATGAATGACAATTTTTTTCTAGTAGAGTTTATAATTAAAAATACATTTGAAAAATTTAAAAATATATTAAGGAATAAATTTTTGTTTAAAAATATTAAATAAATGTTTTAAATTTATTACACTAATTTAAAAAAAATTGAGTCTAGTTTTCAATCTTATTTTCATTCATAAAGTCGAAAATATTTCCTTTGAGATTACTGATAAATTACGGAAGAGTTTACTAATAGTTATTTCTTGAACTTTGAAATAAAATTTAATGGTAAATGCAATCAACGATTGAAAGGCCTTTAAATTGTTCGATACAGCAATTGATTGAATTTCATAACATGATTCATGGTGCCGGTGAAGTTATAGATAAAAAGATGTGAACACAAAAAAAATACCTCAGTTACTAATGAAGTTGTAAATAGTGAAACTTTTTACTAGAACGCTTTCAGAGAGAAGAACTGCAAGAAAACTAATTTTCACAAATACTTTTTTGTTCAAAAATGTTCAATAAATGATTTTCAATTTATCAGTTTTGATAAATTGCTCATGCGCATTTCAGTGATAATGCTAACATGTTCAAGGCGGCAAGAAAGAATAATTATTTTGTGTAAAAAAAGAATAGTAGAACAAAGATATATTCAACGTAATTTGTTTCATACCTGTGTACTTGAATATTTTTAAATTGCAAATAAAATCTCTTCGAGGTTACTAACTGAATATTTTCTATAACCAGGTCAGTCTTCTGGTATATTTAGGTAGATATGTACTGAGCAGTACATATCGACCTGAAAATGTCAGAAGACAAAACCGGTTGTAAAAAATAGTTAAATAGTAGTTTCAAAAATAAGGCTGACTGGTTATTGGGGTTTTAGGGCACTCCATCAAAAAGAAATAATTTAATTACAAAATAATTAATCTACTTATATAACATTATAAGTGGGTTAGTTATCTACTTATATAACATTATATAACATTTTAAGTGGGCAAAATTTCATTTTTTTATAAATAATTAAAACTCAAACAAATTTAAATAACATTTATAAGCAATAATTAATGAATTATATTTGTAATAAATTTCTAATACTTATTTAACAATGAAGAGGACGTCTTGATAAATAAAATATTTTTATTGATTTTTACAAACTATTTTTTTTAAATTAACCTAAGCCACTTGTATGATATAATTTACTCCTAATTTTAACGTACGGTAAACAATTATTGATTAATGCAAAAGTCATTCGAATCCAAGTAAATCAAAAAGAACAAAAATAAAGATGTTTACACAACTTCAAGTATTGTTTCACCTTAACATAATATCAGCGAATATGTGGTTCATCAACAGTTAATATGATAATATCTTATTCTATATGTCAACATTGTAAAAGATATGAAAGGAAAATCAATAAATTCATTAAGATGAAAACTTCTATCTTTACAAGATTAGTATAAATGAGTCTAAATATTTTTGACAAAATTTTTGTTTATGGAAACAATTAAAAAGTTCGTATTTAGTAAAGATAAGTGTAAGTATATATGTAAATAGAATATTTGAAATTGCTTAATTTTAGTTTAGAAATATATAATGTATTATAATTCTTTCATTATAAGTGAATTATTTGAAAAAAATATTCATTTATAGTTTTTTTATTTTTAAAATAAATATTTCTTTTACAGATATTTATTATTAGTTTTAAATTAAAATCTAAATCAAGTATCATCAACATTTTGATACTAGCGGTGGATTTGAAATTTTGAAATTATTTTCCAGTGAATACCATATATATATATATATATATATAAATAGAGTAATAAATAAATAAATTATATCTTATATAATACATTTTTATCTTACATACAGTATTTTATATATTATTGATGCAAATATTTTAATTATGTAAATGATGAAGTACATATAAAAAACTCCTGTATATCTACATTTTTCTAAGTAAATTAAAGAGGTCAGAATTCACAAGAAGAAGCAAAACAAATATTTTAACAATATTTTAATAGACATAAATGAGCAGAAAAGAGAATATTAAAACAATAAAGAATGAACTGAGATTTAAAAAGGAAGTAGACAAAAAATAACAATATAATAAAACAAAAAAAAATTAAGTGAAAGAATGAACTTGTTTCTTTATTATTTAATATCTACTACATTAATATACAATTAAAAAGCTGATGAGATCATATGAAGATTTTTTAATATATGTTCGCATATTCTATTACAATTTATTTATAATACTTTGCAAGAGATAATTAGTTTGGTGTTGGAACAGCGTTTCGAATATTTTTAAGTTAGGATCTACATTTAGTAGTCTCGTTCCAGGACAGACATTAAGGGCTTTCATTACTGAAAATTTGGTTCATACAGATATTTTGATAAAATATATGATTTAATTTTATTTGCTTTTAAACAAGATTTGCTTTAATTTTTTTATCAAGAGAAACTTTGGTCTAATGAAAATATAGAGATAATTATTGTTATGTGATTTCAAAATTTATAATTTTTGTTCATTGATATTTTCCTAGAAAATGTATTATTATTTTTACCAACGACGTTTAAATCCATTATATTAAGCAGATTTTTCAAAATGTTAAAGTAAATTCAATATCAAAAAGGATTAATTTATCGAATTTCTATAAAAAATCAATATTCTTTTATAAATGTGTCGTGGACACATAAAAACCAGTTCATATGTATATATTTATTCGTAGACAAGAGGTTGATGAGCCTAATCTCAACAAATTAAACAGTCATTTTTTTCATATTGAAAGATAACATATGTTGTAAACGAAATTAGTACTAATCCACATTTCCAAGTTAAACATATAAACTTAATTACACTTTATCTTCACATATATTAAGTCACAAACTATATATAGTATTATTCATAGATATGTTTGTGATGTTTGTAGTTATTTGTATATATATATATATATATATATATATATATATATATATATCAGACGTATTCACATACATACTGTGTTACAATATCATTTTATAACTATAGAACTCAAGAATATAACAACTTCCTTTAAAGTATAGAATTTCAAACAAACAAAACTTCTACACAGCTAAATAAATTAAAAACGATTATAAACGTTATATACAGTGTATGAATATTGTTAATCTCTTGTTCTGTCTTTAATTATTACGCTATTATATTATTTAACTATTTCTGTGCAGTATTTAGTTTCAAAATAAAACTTCGTACATGTTTAATAATAAATACTTGTATACTTAAATGGCATCTTATAAGAACACTTATTGTAAATAAATATTATACATATTTTCAAAAATAAAGGAATTACAGTAAATTCTAAACGAGTTACATTTTAATTAAAATATAATCCTTCATTATCGTTACATTTTATAAAATTAAATTATATCATATATTGATTAATTTATATATATAAATGAACTGAATAATACTATTTTTTTAAAAAATAGAACGGTATATATGGTATATACTCGCTGTACTGTTAAGTAATCAGTATTTATAGTTTAAAATTCGGTCTCTAGTATCTTTAAACTTGCAGATAAAGTACTAAAAACAAAAGATAAGTTTAATAGAGCACAAAATCTACGCAATAAATTTTAAAACTCTCCATTAAATACGAGTTCATTTTCTAATTAAAAATTTTCAATATTTGATTACTAATTGCTTTTGATTTTTGCTCATCTACATTTAATTGTGAATACTTCTCAAAGCGCTAAACGAAATGAAATTATAAAAATACGATTTTTCTCTACTTTTAGGGTCCACAGATGATACATCTCCATGAACTGACAATAAAATATTATTGATTTATCAGTTCTTTAACAACATGGCAAAGTGCTTTATTTTAAATTTTTATTCTGTCTTAACATAATTTCAAGATTTAAAACAAATCATAAAACTGAAAAATTAAAATTTTGTAATAACTGAATCAAAAAATTATAAATAAATGAAATACATAAAGATTTACATTTTTACCTCTTTCAAATATTGAACAGAACGCTTAAAACACATATACATTAACACACACACACACACATATATATATATATATATATATATATATATATATATATATATATCCATACAACTACTTTACTCTTTATTAAAAACGAAAACGGAGAGAAACTTAAAATATCAATGCTAATTTAAAAATAACTTTCACATGCTATTTGAAATCAAATGGAAATAAATATAAAAGTAGGTAAAAGTAGTTAATACAAAAAAGCTACACTGATATTCACAGAAAAACGCTTATAAAAATATTAATTTATTAGACGTAACAAGTTTCTAAGAAAAAGATATTACGAATATTTTTGTGTTTCTAATCTTATAATATTTTTATAGACAGACAAATGTATAACTGTAATAATTATATCATAATGCACTTATAAGAAAAAAACAAAGTATATTTATAGGATAACATTTTTTTTTTAATTTTGGTGACTTTCCTTGAAATAGTCGTAGCCAGTGGCGCACAGAGAGGAAGGGCTAAGGGGCGTTGGCACCCCCAAAAAAAAGGAAAAAACACTAGAAAACAAAACAAAATCATCTCCCGAAAATACTCTTATGTACATAGAAAGATTAATGTAACCACGACTGAAGTAATTCAAGAGCTTTGTAAAAGAACTGGATTTTATTCTTTAAATATTTTTTTATAATCACCTAATGAATTTTACTGAATTCGTTTTAAAAAAAAATTATCCGCTCAACTCGCTTCTCTCTCCCGAAAAAATAAAAATTAAATCCTGAGTGCGCCACTGGTCGGAGTGATTAATTAGGGATAAATACACAATGATGAAACAATATAGGAATTTAATTAGTATTTCATTTTATGAAGATATTACATTTCTGTCAAGAAAATATTTGTCAATAAAAATATTAAGCTTATAGAAAATATTTTATAACTTACATTTTATAATTAAACATTTTATCCTTTAGCATTCCTGTTAATAACAATATCAGTGTAGTTTGTTAAAATTTATTAAGACAATTATAACGATGTAGCTTACATAAAAGACTATTGATCATGCATCAAGAGTTTAAATTAAATTCTTTAAAATATAACTTTGCATTGGTTATACACACACGTACAAATATATAGTAATGAAAACATTAGTAATCAATTATAATAAAGCGTAAAAATAATATTTTAACACTAACATAGAAAAACATAAATATTTTTATCTGACATGTATAAAATCTATTAATAGTTGTATAATTTTGAATTAATTTAAAACTAATCTACATATTAGATACGAAAACAAAAAAATAATTGCTTGACAAGCATCTGTTATAAAAACATTCTCTATGTATTTTCATCACTTTTTCTTTATTTTTAATTAAAATTATAATCTATGTTTATAGAACGGCAATTAATTCTTAACACCAACAAAAGCAAGGAGACAATGGAATATAATGAAGTAAACACAATGTATCGTGTCCCCTTTTTAAAATTAAAATTGTGTTTGTACGATATATATATATATACATACATACATACATACATACATACATATACTCATATACATATGAACCAACAAAATTAAAATTTATTGAATATTCTTGAAAATAAAACCCACGTAATCGGTTTTTGTAAATATTTTCATAAAATTCCTCATAATTTAATTATAAATAAATATATTCAACTGATATTATCTATAAACTGAGTGGATCTAAGCACGTATTCTTAATAGAATTTAAAGGGTAAAAATGGAACACGAAGTGGATGTTAAATACAGAATGCGGTACATCAAATTGTTTTCAATAGCACACACTTTTTGTTTCATATTTTACAACACACATCTGTAAGTTATCTGCAATAAATGAGGCTTTACATTCAAATATATTATAAATGTATATATGTATATGTATATATATATATATATATATATATATATATAAATTATGTAATTTAAATGATCCAAAGCTATGCTAAGTTTAATTTAATTCACACAGTAATCAGATTTTCAAAGATTACCTTTTTCTGGAATAAATATGTTAAAAATATAGAAATATTTATTTCATAATATATATATATATATATATACATATATATCATTATTATTCAAGTCTAAATTTACATAACAGTACTTAACATGTCAATACTTAAGTGTTACCTGAAATTAATGGCAACAAAATATCCATAAAACTTAGAAATGTATAAATCAATCAATATTTTGTACAAAGCGAAATACACTTATATTTCCTTTTAAATTAAACAATTTAACAATTTATTTGCATAAAAGATCTATTTCTTAATTGTAACATAACAAGTATCAAACAATAGAATTTAATGTAAAAATTTTTATGTAAAAATATTATTCTTAATTATACTATTTAGAAAATATAAATAAATGTCGAAAATTTCTTTTTAATTATTAATCTTACTTAGTACTTGTTGCACTAAAATAAAATACTTCAATATACAACTGTTATTCGCTGGCTCATAAACGGTCATTACAAATTGAAAAAAAAATATTAGTATGGCCACTAGCTTTATGAAAGGGTTAGTTATCATTCCTATCTATAAAGAAATTACACACAAAAATGAAACAATTTTCTACATAATAAATTAACGTAAATTACTAACGATCAAATCGTAAAATAAAAACGAAAAATAGTGAATTTGTTTGCAATATACATGCAATATATATATATATATATATATATATATATATATATATATATATATATATATATATATATATAATTTAATTAGATATTTCTAAATAAAAATAAATGATTTAGTTGATTCTAACAATCTTTGCAAGTTGAAAGCAATATCTAACTAGGCAAACATTATTTTTATATAAACTGAAAGTAATTTTGGTTAATAATTGGTTACTCTACACAAAATAAACACTCAATACAATTTTATGCATCTCTGTGCCTTGAAGGTGATGCAAGCTTTCACAAATGATAAATCAAAATAAAAAGACCAATGTACTTTTTAATAATGTGTACATTTTAATAGTTTGTACATTTTGTAATAATGTGTTGTACATTTAAGAAAAATTTTACTGTATAGAGATTTATGTATATGTGCACCTAAACTGATTATAGTATTAAACTATTATTTAAAATACAATATATATATATATATATATATATATATATATATAGCAATTTTCACTGCTGTTAAAAAACCGAGCAAAGGCCATTTTTCTCGCTCCGCTTATGGTTTATACTTTTTTACTTGAAGTAAAAAAATTATGCTTTCGTTGAATAAGCATTCTTAATATTTATGTTTATAATCTTTACTATCATTCTGATATTTCACTATTATCATTTTGATATTTCTGATATTTCACCGGTAAATATTATTGTTATGATTATATAATGTTTTTTAATTTTATAATTTAGCTATTTTTGTTCTTATAAAAGATTTGCAAGAGCAGAGAAATTATTTATGTAAACTTTTTCCTAATTACTAACATTTCTTAGAAATATCTATATTTTTTAAGAAAATATAAGTCTTAACGATACTGAACTTTTGTGTTTTATAACTTTACTCTGACTTTCTTACCCTGAACTTGTTTTTATCGAACAACTTAGAAGAAGTTTATTAGAGTCAGTCATATGAATACTGTAAACACATTATTTGTATACTTTCGTTTAACTTAATAAATTTGAGCAGATTTGTCAATTAATGTTGGACAATTATCAATAAATTTAATTTCGTACATTTTTTATCACACACTAAATCGCATTCAAAATTGAAGTTAGTTCCAAAATATATGTATACCAGTTAAAACGTTACTGAAAACGTTACTATAATAAAAATCAGAAGTAAGTTCAGAGTAAAAAATTTCCTGTTTTGAACTTACTCTAAACTGTTCGCCGAAATTCACAAATAAGTTCAGAGTGCATATCGAACAGACCTATTATATATTCTTCTACTAATAATAATTCATTATACTTATTTACTATGATTAATAAAATTTTCAAATGATGTAATTCACTAATAAAGTGCCAGTGCCCTATTTTTAAGACAGAATTAAATATTATTAATTCTATTCCTGCAAAAAAAAATATTTTACATCATATAAATTTAAATAACTGGAAAAGAATACCAGTTACAATTTTGTATTTTTTTTAATTTTTATTGTCCATCTTTCAGGTTTTTTTTCACTATTTTAACAACATACAAATCTAATTTTTTTGTGGTTTAGCTCTATATGAATGATAATATCACCAATAAAATATGTGTAAGCAACAATTAAAAGTAATCACTAATCAATTATTAAACTGTTTTGATAAAAAAATAGGTGGTTTGTGGTGTTAATAAAAAGATTATTTGTAAAAGGCAATTTATCTATATAATCATAAATATATTGGTACAATATTAAATTATTTTATTATAACTAAATACTGTCATGAACATTTCTGCCCAATAAATAATGCGCAGTTACTAAGTAATAATAAAAACGTGTAGATTCAACAGTGAATAATATTAAGTTAGATATAATAGCATATATTAACTCAGGATATTAAACTTAAAATATTAGATTATTACAAATGTAGGGGTATAATTTAATAAGAATATTATTATACATCACTTTGAAGAGAATACTATAGCAATTTAAATGAAGGAGAATCAAATATATTTATTACACCATTGTTTTCACTCTCCACGATATATTTCAATATAGATATTGTGATAAATTTGTTGGGTCGAAAAAACTTAAATTACTCCTGTAAAATATACATTAATTGCAAAACATGACAAATAAACATGTTAATGATATGTTTTCGCTTCACAAATAATTGAAAATTAGAGAAGAAAATACTCAGAAGTATTGAAATTATTTTAGAACCTAAATACATAAGACAATAGATAATCATGATAATAAATATAAGGCCATTATTGTTTCTCGGAATTCTAGCAAAAAAAAAACATCTTTAAAGAGGATAGCATCATATTACTGTCAAAAAATTATTTCATGTTATATAAGGAAGTTGTCTTATTGTTACAAAAGAGCAACAAAGACGTTATCAATCTGATACATGCAGAAATAATTCAAAAATATATTATCAAAATGCGAAGTTATTTTGTCTATACATAAACTTGTTATGTACTATATCATATAACCTATAAAATATTAGGTAACCAAGAATAACGTACAATTATTAATGTACGTTGTTATAACGTACAATTATTCCAAGAATTGTTAACAGTTGTTATCAGATAAAATTCAAAGAATTATTTATCAGTTATATTAGCATGTGTTTTAGTGTTAATTGTTGAATTAACCTCGAACTGTTAACTTTAACTTAAAAAATAATTCTGACCCTTAAAAATGTCTGTGAAAAATAGTACGTACATGTTTGCTTTATGAATTTAAGCTTGGGACTAACGCTACAGAAATTGCAAAATCAAATTTATACTGCGTTCGAAGAAAATATAGTTACATTAATAACGGCCCAGAGATGGTTTAAAAAAATTCTGCCGGGGATGAATTCATTAAAGATGAGACCAGATCAGGAGCAGACCATCAAATTTAAATATCGACGAAATGGAGACAATTATTAATTCATTGGAGATAATGATCGAGTTTCACGTGTCAACAACTTGCAGAATTGTTCAAAGTAAGTGGTAAAACAATATGGAAGCATTTACACAAAATAGGAAAGAGTTGTAAATTAAGTAAATAGGTACCACACGAATTAACTCCCAATAACAAATTACAATCTGTACATCTCTTATTTCACGACTAAAATTACAGAACTTTTTGGATCAAATTTTTGCTACTAATGAAAAATAGATTAAGTATTCCAACTCAACAAATGTACTTATCACTGGCTTTCATTAGAAGATCCTGTCCCACAAAGTCCTAAAGGAAAGTTAACACCACGAAAACTTCTTCTCTGTATTTGGTGGACTTCAAAATGAATTATTCACCATGAATATCTACGAGTGTGCCAAACCCTCACGGAAAACATTTATAGTGAACAACTCCAACGAGTACACGATGCATTAAAAAAACAGCCAGCACTTGCAAATCGTAAAAAAGTTTTATTTTTGCGAGATAACGCACGACCACACGTTACAGTAGAGACCAAAACAAAAATTATGAATTTAGGGTAGGAGATACTCCCCCCCCATCCTTTGTATTCCCCAAACATACATCCATCAGATTATCACCTATTTTTGTTTTTGGACAATCGTACTCGTGGTAAACAGTTTAATAACGAAGAAGAATTAAAAATGGAGATGTCTACATTTTTGAAAATAAAAATAATCAGTTTTATAAAAATGGAATTTATAAATTATCTTCTCGCTGGAAAAGGGTTATTCAATGCGAAGGTGAATATTTTGATGAATAAAGTTATTTTATGTAAAAATACATGTTTTTTTTCTCGATTTAAAAACGACAGAACTTTTTTGGTTACCTGATATAAAAGTTAAAAAGCATTAAAAAATATATGTTTTATGTTGAAAGTAAAATTTACAAATATACTATACTCATTCTAAAAACATAATTAGAAAAATGTTCTATTTACAATTTTGTTTTATATTAAGTGTGTTTACGTAAAGTAAATAGTAATAATTTACAAAAAAAGGTTTTTTATGATTTTGGTACTCAATATGGTGAAATTATGAAAATGATCAAAACTTTAAACAAGAAAATAATGTTGAAACCATTGAGAATATATATCTAAAATATAATACTTAACGAATGAATTAATACATAATATAATTCATCATTTTACGATTACAAATAAAAGAAAACTAAGCTCTTTAATTCATTTCAAAAGTGCACATTTATATAAACATCCCTACAAGCATACAAACAATTGTGAGGAATAAAATCTGTTTAATAACAGATTACACTCGAAGCTTAAATTTAACAAAAGTTGTATTTAAATTTACTGTAACGAATATAAATAAATACAGCATAGAAATAATAAAGATCATCGTTGAAAATACAGTCACAGGTATTCAAATAATTTTGAATTTTAAAAATAAAGTCCATTTCGACATTTTTAATTTCTTTTGGTTTCGTTGTTAATATTATAAGGTGATATTTTTCTTTTTGTTTTAAATGTAAACTATATAATATATTTATGATTGTCAAAAGAAACGATTTTTCTAATCTAGCTGGAACAAATATATTTGAATAAAGAAATTTTCAATTCAAATATCTAGATTATTTTATAAATATTTAGAAATGAGGAAATTTATTGCGAGATGAATAATATATAAAACTATTTTTTTACTCAGTTCGATACATCAACAAAAAATATTCTTTGATGTTAGGAAATAGTTTCAATAAACTAACAGAAGATAATTTTTAAAAATATAATACTTTGGTGTTAAATGAAACAATCTCTAAATATTTACTTACCAATATGTAAAAAGCGCTGGCATAACTTCCTTTTCGTACACTATGCCAACAGCAACATGATTGTAAAATAGCCATTGTTACTTTAAAATTTCAATAGTTCACTAAACACTATTTATATTCAACAATTAAAATTATATACATATCATCTATTAACACTTATTTAGAATTTATGTTTGAAACGGAACTTAATTAATTTAAACACTTTTTAAATCCGTGAAAAAAAATTTAATTTAGTATATATATAAATTATTTAAACATTGATCCATTAATATGAATCATTATAATTTGAGAATAGAATACTTTGAATCAAATCTTGAATGTAACTAAACAAAAATGCGTGAACATATCATTTATAAAATTAGAGCACGGCACATATTCACTATTATTTAATAACAATAAATATTTATAGTTTATAGTATTGCACAATAATACATTTAAAAGCACATCACTTCTACATTATAGATATTGGATAAATAAGTCATTTATTTTTGTATTCAATATAATTATTTAAATTATGATGAACTTGAATACTTGACAAAATAAATAAATATATAATTTAACAAAGAGTTCATGCCAGAGAAATAAATACCAATATGTTAAAAAATAAATACCAATATGTAATAAAATAAATACCAATATGTAATAAAATAAATACCAATTTATCACTCAATCAATAGATTTTGGTTCATAGATTATATAAAAAAAAAACATTATATTATATAATTTTATCTGTGACTACATTTATTAGAGTATATAGTTAACTAGAATATTATATTTACAATTAAAAATATAATCATATATATATATACCTATATATATATATATATATATATATATATATATATATATATACCTATATATACCTATATATATATATACCTATATATATATATATACCTATATATATATATATATATATACCTATATATATATATATACCTATATATATATATATACCTATATATATATATACCTATATATATACCTATATATATATATACCTATATATATATATACCTATATATATATATACCTATATATATATATACCTATATATATATATACCTATATATATATATATACCTATATATATATACCTATATATATATACCTATATATATATACCTATATATATATACCTATATATATATACCTATATATATATACCTATATATATATACCTATATATATATACCTATATATATATACCTATATATATATATATATATATATATTAGAGTTGATGGCAGACATATTTATACTGTGTACTGATAATTACATAAATTATTTGAAAATTACGCATCTTCTATACAAACTAAATTATTGGTCGGACATTTCATGTTCATGTATTATATGTTAAATTAAAAAAAATTAATTTCAGTAATTATTCTGATTTATATATATATATATACTCGCTTTTTAGTAGAATATTTTCGATTACATTAAACTAATGTACTAGAAAATATGAAAGTGAAAATAATTCTTTGTTTTCTTTTACTATAAACTTACTTTTTTACTGTTATAGAAAATTAAGTAACCGTAAAGTTTTGTATATATATGGTTACATGATGCAAACTTTTTACTAGTTACTAGCAAACAAAAAAAATAGCACTTTAAATTTACATATAATTGTATTTAACAATTTGTGGCAACAAAATGGCAGCTGGGGAATAAACTGCTCTTACTAGTAAAAATAATGAATGCTTCCTAATAACAGATAAAGCCTATCATTACCGTCGTCAGTTTTTTTCAAAATTCTTTTTTTATCTATCAGATTATTTTCATATATGCTTATATTATTTAAATTTTGAAAAAATGTATTTTGATGATATTGAGTAGAAGAATTACTATAAAAATAAATTAAAGGAAAATAATACGATAAATTTCAATTAATAATATTCTTTTTTTTGTTTTAAAAATGGTGTCGCAATAGAAAGTTTTGTTTTAAAGTTTTGAATTAAAAACCAAATTACCTAAAAACTAAATTTGGCTAGCTTTATAATCCTAATTTTCTTTACCAGTCTAAGCGTCTTAAAACCTTAATAACCAACCAAACTTGTTTTCTGAATATAAAAATATTGTAGAAGAATATGCATGCAAAATTGATCAATTCTGCCAGAGTAAAAAATAAAATTTTAATATTCTAATTTTGCAAGTCAAAAAATAATTATGAACAATCTAATCAACCTATATACTCTTCTTTTTATAGAACAGACCAACGAAAGCTTCATATATATATATATTATATCTTGTCAGTCAGTGGCGCACTAAGGATTTAATCTTGGAGGGATGCGTCGAATTTAACGGATATATTTTTTTAATTGAGTTCAAAACATTAAGTAGGTGATTATAAAAATTTATTTAAAGAATAAAAACCAGTTTTCTTTTCTTTTTACAAAGCTCTTGATTTACTTCAGTCGTGGTTACATTAATCTCTCTGTGTATATAGGAGCATTTTCACGAGATGATTATGTTTTGTTTTCTTGAGTTTTTCCCTTTTCTTTTGGGAACTGCTAGAGTACCCCCCCCACCACCACCCTGGATGCACCACTGATGTCAGTAATGCATAGTTTTCCTAACATCGACTTAGAATGACTAGCTTTTGTATAACTATCACAAAAAATAATAAATAAATATAATATATGATGAAAATCCAACATATTTTTCAGTATACATGATATTAATACTAATCCCAACTAAAGAAAATAATAATAAATAAACAAACTAGAAGGCAAAAAATATTTTCAACGCGTAGAATATTAATTAAAATTATTGCTATTAATTTTAATAAAGATTATAAGTAATTTCTTTACTTGTTTTAGGATTAAGATTAATTAGTAACATTGAAAAATCACACTAGATTATGTACATAATTACTAATTTTAAAAAAAATTTAAAGACAATGTTTTAATTAGGAGATATATTTTTACTAGCAACTATTAAAATAGGACCTCGTAATATACAACTTAATAAATTGTATTATTTTAAATGTTTTGTTGATCAGCTATAACTCTTGTATTTGTACAATCCAAAGTTAATTTATTTATACTCTCTTTAACTACCGTAAATTGCATCAAATGATAACAATTTTAATTAAGCTTTAAATACTAATTAAAGGAATTGTAACTCAAATACAACGATTAAATGATAGTAGTTTGCTGAAGCTAAATTTTACTTCATGTATAATATTATCACTTCCTTTATTTTTATAGTCACGCAATAGCTTCGTGTGTATATATATATATATATATATATATATATATATATATATATATATATACATATATTCACTCACACAATAATATATATATATATATATATATATATATATATATAGGTATATAATTTAATATTTAACTTGTTTAACAAAATCATAAAGATAAAAGCTCATTATGCGTTGTGTTTAATTTTACGGTCGATTTTTTAATTAATTACATCACAACACTTTCACAAAAATTAAATCAAATTCACAACAAATTTATATATTAAAGCATGTATAATTCTTATCTATTCTGTCTTTTTCATTTAGAATAATAAAATAAATAGTTATTCATTAATAACAATAAATGATTTTTAGTAAATGATTTTCACTAATACTTTATCACACATCTAAATATTAAATTGAAATTAAGAATGAATAATTTAGAGAATTAATAAAGTAATTGATTAATAAACGTTTCTATTTTCAAGTATATATTAATAATATCAAAATAAAATATATAACTAAAATAAAAGAAAAGTATACATTTAAATTCTAAGCAATTTAAATTTGAATTTTTTCCTGTTTACAACTATCTAAATTAAATTTCAGTCATATATTGGTAACTTACTGGAAGTTAATTTCCAGTTCTCTTTCTTAATTTCCTTTCCAAATATTCAATATCCTCTTCATCCGATTTAATAACTGCAAGATCGTCTACGGAAAATGAAGTAAGATTTTTTTCATTTTTAACTGAAATAATAATTTTAATTTCTTTCTTTTATATTTTTGAAATAATGCATATGTATCCTACATAAAAAAACTCCTCTAAACATTTTTAATTTAAAAAAATGAAATAGATTTTAATATATGATTTATTTTATTCAATAAATTTTGATTTCAAAAATATGCTATCTCACTCTAAAGATCTTTGCTATCGGAACACATTCAAAAAGTTAATTTAATACAAAAATATTATTAGTATGTTATTAAAAAGAGATTAGTTAAATTTTATAATACGTTTTAAATATGATTGTTTTATAAATCTAAGTTATGCTGTTTACTTTTATGTTTATAATATATAAACGGTCGAATATTAAAAGAATATTAATTACTAAAATTATATTTATCTGGTATTAACTGGATCTATAAGAAAAGCTTGCTGCTGCTTAGTAATTAAACTGTTATCTTTATATTTTCGTTGTCGAGTACAAAATATGAAATTAAACATGAATTTCCATCTTTTAACTATTTTCTGAAAAATTAATCAAATCCTTTATAATCTATATCTATTATTCTCTGTTCAAAAACATTTCATGCCATTGAATTTCTAACTAGTGCCATCTTCAAGTATGTATATTTTGTCAATTACGTTTTTATAATCTAAAATATACATACTGGATTATTTTTATCTATTTATATTAAGTAAGAACTGAAATTTACTCCAGTTTTATGGATTCATTTTCTTTCTTGATCTTATATATTGATTTTTTCTATTATTTTCTTCTTTGTTATAGAAAATAATAATAATGTAATTAAGGAAAATTGTATTTAATTTTATTTATATTTAATAATTATCAAAATTAAGCAATGAATTCATTTAACATGTTATCTCGTCGTTAAATTTATGTTATTTTTCTAATTGTTTTAAAAAAAATGGAAAGCATAATTGAGTATAATTTCACTACAACTTAAATAAATAAAAAAAAAATATTTTTCCCTTTAGAAATAAATAAGTATACATATCTAAAAGTATTTAAAAAATGAAACATTTCTCAAGAAGATAACAAATATTTAATTTTTTATTCAGTCTTTCCTATATGTTTTTTTTGCATTTACGAAAGTCATATCAATAATTTGCAAAAATATACTCTTTGAATACGTGCCGATTGAAATCATTTTAAGATATCAAAGAATATATTAACAATAGCCGTTCTTTGTGTTATAGTGTGAAGTACCAGAGCGCTTTATGTTCTTGTCTCCGGGTGGTAACCATAAAATCGCGTTTTATTATGATTCTTCAAAGGTATAGTACAGTATTATTTAATAGAAACATAAAAACGCATTTACATTGTACATATTAACTTGAACAATTTTTCTGAGAATGATAATAAAACTATGTAGTAAGAATGCAATATTATCAAATATTAAAACATATAAATGATTTTAGTTCAGACTTCATTAAGGCCGTTATATAAATTACTATCAAGGAATATTGTATTTCATTATAGCTGTATTTTAAAAATAAAAATGAAATATCTATAAATATATATATATATATATATATATAAGAAATAAATCTGGAATATATTATTACAAGTTATTTTACTAGCTAAACCAGTGACATCTGCACTTTTTTGATCTTGCATTCTTATTATAAATAAAAATAAATAGCTTGTACTTCCAGATATACATATATATATATATATATATATATATTATATTTATTTATAAAAACAAATCATACATACATACACATACATATATACATATATAAATAATTCCATCGAAAATTTCCATAAAACATTTTTTTCGCAGACCACCTCCTCGTACCCACCCTCCCAATAAATAGTATGTTAACCATATCCATTCCCGATCATTTCCGATGTTTCACGAACCGTCAAGTTCATTGATTCACCTGAAAGCCAGATAGAAACAGCACATTCGGGCATTGCCAGTTGTTTGTTGGTCTCTCCAGATATTCCACTAAGTAGGATATCAATTTTCAGTGTATAAGGAACACAAATCAATTACGAATATCGTGTATAGACAAGTTTTAGAATGAGTTTACAACAAATTATAATGTCTCATAAGTCTTCTTTTCAGTCTCATGGTTTCATTTAATTTTTGTCAGTCTCATTACTTTCATGGTTTCATTTAAAATCCAAAAATAAATTTCATTACATAATATCTTTATTAAGTTTTTCATTTAAAAATTGTTAATACTTAACAAGAGCAAGTAAAGCGAACGGGGGGAGAGAGTGAAACGAGCGGAAGTGGAACCCTCTGGGGGTCGGCGATCATAGCGAGTAGGAGCAGAGCCCCTTAGTATATATATATATATATATATATATATATATAAGATAATAAATAGTTACAGAATGTTTTTATTTTAGCTATTTTTTAAAAATATAATACAGTAGAATAATTAAAAAATAACTATTAATCAGAAGACCCTTACAAAAGACAAGTTCCTTTCCCGTTTGACATATATACATAATATTCCTAGACTAGAACAGAATGAACACTCATTGTTCATTAAATAGTATTTCAAATTTTATAAATACATTTCTGTTTATTTTCAATAAAAATAATCTTTCAAAAGTTATTGAATTATTTATGCTATTATTTTAACTTCATTAATTTCACTAAAATTTATGAAAAATAGGAGAGATAATAATATAATTTTGTATTTTAGAGAGCTATGGTTTCACAAATTTAGTAAACCATTACGGAAAAGTTTTGGTTTGATATATACCGAGCGTGTTTTTTTCATTGCATTTGTTATGTTACTTCTACTGTTTCATTTCCAACCCTTATGTTATATTTTGTTTGCTTCGAGAAATGAAAAAATATTAAAAAGATAATATGAAATGAGTTTATTTTGTGTATTAAAAATATGAATTAGCCAAAATATCGATAAGAGCAACAAAACTTACTGATATCATATATTTTAATATTTTTGTACAAAACAGTAAAATTATTGCGTATCACGTTTCAATTTCTTTACAATTTTGTTACTTACTTGTAACTTAATATTTTCAATAATTGAAGCACAACATAAGTTTTGTATATGCTATACTAAAATAAAATCCATTATAGAAAGCCTATATAACCCAATGATGCTAGTATATGTGTATACGCTACAAGAAAATTGATTTAATAAACAGGTACGAACTAATATCATGATGTTAGTAGTCGACCAATATATTGTAAATATAGTCTCAACTACACTTTGATACTGTGTGTGATAAAGTTCAAGTAAAAAAATTTCTGATAGATTGTATGAGTCACTATACTACTCTACTGAATTTATTGTGAATTTATTAATAAATGTTGAGTACGACGTCCATGATTCATGCTCTTTTATTATCGTGAGTGATTTTAAAACTTTTCATACGGTAAGGTAAAAAACTAATTTGTTGGAAAACTCGAGACTGTAGATAAACAGCCTCCAGTTCAAATATATCAATTAAGAACTATCAACTTCGGAGTTAGAAATCAGTTACCTCGGACACTTGTATCAATATTTCTAATTGTTAAATTCATAATATTTTAAAATCTGAATCATCACGTTCCCGTTTCTTTTCACTTGACCATATATACTAAGTATCTATTGTTTGACAAACATATTGATTGTAGTTACACGGAGATCTAGATACAAAACGCTGTTTTAAACACAGCGATATGCATCGGTAATAAGACGTTGCAGTTTATCTAGAACAGTATTCTTCAAACTGTGTTCCGCGATACTCTAAGGTTTCGCACAATCTCTTCAGGGGCTCCGCTAGTCAAATTAAAAATTTAAAAGAATTTTCGAAGAAGAAAACCGAAAAGCTTAAAAATTTAAAATAGTTAATTTATAATAATTTCTTTTATTTATATAAATACCTATTGTTATGTAGTAAAACTGTATTTTATACCTATTATACAATAAAACTGTATTTATGAGTACATATCATGACCCAGCTCAATCAGATGTAAATAATAAAATTTGTTCATATAAGATTGCTGATTTTTAAAACTTGTAGGATACGCATATTAAGTTTTCTGGGGATGATAGGGGTTCCGCAAGAAAAAAATTTAATCTTAAAGGTTTTGTGAGTCGGTAAAGTTCGAAGACCAGTGATCTAGAACATCTGCAGCAGTTTTAGATGGGTAAACATAAGCCTATACATATACAAAGCACTTTGTACGGAACGATAGTTGCGACTTTATTCAACAACAAAAACAGTCTGCAGAACTTATTCAATATATAGGTTATATAACTTCGAATGATAATCAAGATGTTCGGTCAAAAGTGACGCCAAGATACTAGACTTCGTTGATTTAATCAAAAGGAAAATAATTGAGATAGAGATAGTTAATCTTGAAATCGTATCGTCGGGTAAATAAAATTATCTTGCACTTCACAGCATTTACCCTCGCTCGACAAGTATCATTTTCTTTAGAGAGTATCTTAAAGTGTTGTTGGATACGTGCACCGACGAAACTCTCTTACGGTGAGTGCATAACGATGACATTACTAATTGCATAAAGTGTAGTGTTTTGTCGATATATCGCTGACATACAAATTAAACAGAATCAGACTAAATATATTATCTTGCAAGAAAGTATATCTAATATCATCATCTTAACTAAATTGGAAGCTCAACAATACCACATCTATAGTCATCTAAAAATATCTACCTAATAAACAAAAACCCACTAAGTAAATCATCTAGTTGAAAAATATCAGATACAGAATCTTTTCTTCACATGTTTCTATTGTTCTTACATATGTCTATTATTTTTATTATTATTTCTATCCTTTCTATTATTTTTACGTTTCTTATTGTACATACAAATGATTTTAGTTTTTTTATTACTTAAGGTTTTCTTGAAATATTAACTTTTCAAATTATCAACTTTTCAAATTATGAATTTATATAGAATTCTAATGATTTTTATACCTAATCAAGTTAGTAGTAGTTCATCTATAGCAATGTACAATATAAACATACATTTGAAAAAAGGACCGTTAATTAGGGAATAAAGCAGTGTAGAATTCCAAATTTTAGTTTTAAAAATATCTCTCATTATGGACAATGTAGAAGATAAAAAGTTTATTATTGGAACAGTGCAAATGTTTGTATACAATTTGGAATTGAAACTCAGGTGATTATTTTTCACAGAAAACACTTTATTAATCAATTATGTATTCACCATAATTTTCTGCAATCATTTTCCAAAGCTCAGGCAGCTGGTGGATAAATGCAGTAAGGTAATTTTTGATGGCCTCCACGGTGTCAATTTTCTTCCGTTTAAACTTTCTGCAGCGACAGAACAAATTATAATTCAAAGATAAAATTTCCGGTGCAATACAGTGGATGCGACATGATTTCCGATTTAAACTGATTTACTTTTTGCAGAGTTAGTTTTGCTGTATGTGATTTTGCGTTGTCGTGGTGGAAGATGACACCCTTTCGATTGATCAAAATCGGACGCTTTTCTTTAATTGCTTCAGTTTGGTTAGTTGTTGACAGTACTTCTCTTTAATACTCGTTTAGCTTCGCGAGAGCAACTCAAAATAAACACCATCTTTGCAATCCTATCAAACACACAGTAACACTTTCTTCAGTTGTAAACCAGCTTTGGCAATTGGTTCTGTCGCTTTATTCGCTTGTTTCCACGTTCGTTTTTGGCGAACTTTGTTGTTTAGGATCCATTTATCATCACTAGTCGCCAACTGATCCACAAAATGCTCTCTGTTGAAGTGTCCAAGCAAATAAACTGTCGCTGAGATGCTTGATGATGAGATGATCAAACTTGTTTTCTTCAGACTAGTGTGGCACCCACGTATCAAGTTTCAACGTGCACTCCAGCTTCTTTAAATGCCGACATACAGTCGATGTGTCAACGTTGAGTGTCTCGGAAAACCCTTCCGTCGAAATTCGAGAGTTCTTGGGAATTAAAGCGCGCACAACCATCGTTGTCGATCTCAGTAGGCCGTCCAGAACGGGCTTGACCTTCGAGGTTAAAATCACCAAGTCGAAATTTAGCAAACCATTTCATCACACTTGGAAGTGATGGTGTATGGTCCAAATAAACCTCCTGAATATTTTTCGATGCAACGCAAACGATTACTCTTTTACGGAACTTTTGCAAGTGAGCGTATTTTTTCGTCGTCCAGTTTAAAAAAAAAATTCTTACACACAAATTAAATCGAAAAAAGTGCGTCTACTAGTCAAATGATAGCTGTGACTGACACTTTTCAAATGATATATAACATGAATAAATTTCAATCATATGCGCCAACATGTGGCACTCTTAACACCACCTATTGGATCGTATACGAACTTTTGCACTCATTCAATATAATTTAAAATAATAAACTAAATAAATTATACATAGTGTATTAGTATTTAATAAATGAAAACAATTTAGTATTTAATTATCGTTTATATATCATTTACCTAATTTAAAAGGTACAAACAGTCTATAAAATAAAAATTAAAATATTCATAAACAGAATTTAAAAAATTAGTAAGGCAAATTAATCCGTTTAATTAAAAGATACATGATTTTCATCCAACTATATTTCATCGATTTTGAAATAAGTTCAACCGATATGAAGTTATTTATAAAGTTACAATCGCTAAAATATAAATAATTCAGAAACGTTTATTTTTGTATAAATTCCTTTCCCAATTCTTTGAAAACACAACTGTCTCTCTTCGTTATATTACATGTTTGTACAAAACTTTCGTAATGTCTTTCTGACAGATTAAAGTTAATACTTTATTTATACCACAAAAGTAAACAATAAAATATCGTTTGGAATAACTCAAATAGATTCTGTACGAAAGTATTCTGTTATTAAGTTTTCGTTTATATTTGATATTATATACACACACACATTATCTCAACTGAAAGATGTTATAATCATTTATTTGTTATTTTTATAAGAATATTTTTCGCTGATTCCTTAAAATATTGAAAATAAATATATGTTGAATGACACAAAGCAAATGATTATGAAAATAAATAATTAAAAATAACTCAAAAAGACAAGTTTATTTTAAGTTCATTAATTAACTTTTCTATTTTAAAAATATAGAATTATTTTAAATAAATTATTCGTTAATATTATTATAAAGTTAATTTTCAAATATATACATACACAGCTTAAACCACAGACAGATATATATATATATATATATATATATATATATAATTCGATTATTGTTAAATATAATAATTGAAAACTACTGTGTTTTGTTTTGAGACGTGAAAAAAATTTTAATTACTCAAAGTAATTTCTCCTTTACATGAACGATCGAAAAAAATATCCATCAAAATAGATAGTATATACATAAGGCTGTTATGACACTGTCATTCATTTAAATATGAATAATAATGAAGGAGCGAAGAAAAACTGTTCAGTATTTCAAATAATAAAGTTGTAAACAGTAACTAAAATCAATATACTTTTTTTATTTCTAATATTTTAATTAAAAATTAATTTTCTAAATTAATTAAATAAAATTATTTGATATAAAAAAAACATTTTTATTAAACAAACATTAAATTTCATAGGTAAATATTAATGAAAAATAAAATTAATTAAACTATTTGTAATAATTGTTTTGACAGGTCCAACCATATCAACAATTTAATACATATTTTTCGAATAATTATTAAATTAGCTGAATTGTTTCATCATAACGTTCAAATATCATTAAATATGTTCAGATTCGAAATATTTATTCATGTATAAAAGTAAATTAATATCAACAATTCCTTAGAAATATTAAAGAAAATATTAAAAATATTAATTACATTCTCTTTTTAGGTTATTATAATAATTTTGGAATATGCTACAACCAATATATAAAGAAATAAAATAATTTAAAAATAATTATTTAATGAAAATTAATCTATTTCATATTTGTTTTAAAACAAAATTATTATAAACTATACAACATAGAAATAATAATTTATTTAACCTATAATATTCTTTGTAATCTTGTTATTTTATTATAAAATATTTTATTTCCAGTAAATTCTATATATTTATTTGGAAAGTTCCAAATCTTAACTATTACTTGTTTATTTTTTTTGACACGAATAATTAAAGTTTATTTCTGGTTTACAATGTAAAAATAAATTCAAATTAGTCTACGTAAAGATGGCTTGTATGAGAATAAAAAAATACTGCTCATCAAATCAAACAATATGAAATGAAATAAAATAATTACGAAGAGAATATGTAAACAATACAGTGTAGTAAATTTAATTAAGAAATGAATTTAATTTATATGGCTTTATGATTTGATTTTTGATTCAAAAAATTACTTTTTATTTATAAAATTAAACTTAAAATATTCAGTTGATCAGAATATTCTGTAATCGTTTTGTTATTGCACTGATTATATATATATATATATATATATATATATATATATATATATATATATATATATGTTTTATTGTAATATTTCTGAAAAATCAACATTTAATTTTCTTTATTAAAGGAAAAATGAAGTTAAATACATACATATGTATAATAAACATCGGAAAAACCCTCACAGCGTTTGGGAAATCCGATAAACGATAAGACGGATATATTTGGTTTTGATATCTAAAGACTTTGAAAAGCCGTGCAGATTTATATCACATAAATTTATGAACTGTGAAAAAGGTAAAATTTCGTTATTTTAAAATACAATGAATATAAAAAAAACTCCGGAGTATATTTTTCAAAAACGAGTGAATATTAACAAAACAATTTATATATATATATATAGACAATCTATACCAACATCTCATCGTTATGTCATAATTGTTATGCATCATTAATGTTACTGAATGAATGATTAATTAATTTAGACTTGTTAACTTTTAATGAAGCTATGATTATTTAAAATTAATTTAAATTCAATCTATAATTCAATTTAAACAAATATTTAATATATAAGCAGATAATATGTTAGCTTTTAGGGATTTTGTGAATTTCTTATAAATATAAAATAAAATGTTAATCCGTTAATATGTAATATCAATTTCAATAGAAGGCCTTCATAAAACGTTACTTTTTATATTAACCCTTTCAATAGGATTTTTTTTGTTTTAATTAATTTTAATAAATGGTAATTAATTGCATTAAGAGGTAGGTAGTTAAAATTGGCCAAAATTATTGTCCAAGAATTTTCCGACATCTTGAATAAAGTCCTGGAAAGTTTTATTCTATCGGTATTTTATAGTGGGTTCACTATAAAAGTTTTTCCCCGACAGGAATTTTTAGAAATCTATGGAACATATGTATCTCGTTAGTAACGAAAAGGTTAAGTGAAATTCATAAATTGTTTAAACTTTCATTACATCAGTGACTCAGAATTGCAGCCAAATGTAAAAAACTAATACTATCATTTTAAAGCTTAATCATCAGCAATGCTATTAACTACATAATAAATATTAACTGTTAAAACTATTGAGTTCATTATACTCTACGAATTTTTCGTCAATTGATTTTTATTATTTTGAGAATATCCAAACATTTTTTTTTAATATAACAACTATTTTGTTTTAAAACTTCTAATTCCATTGGTCTATTGTTCTATTTGTGTTGATTCCGTTTTATTATTCTTAAAGTATTCTACTAGAACCAGTTTCGATTCTTGAGAAATATTCAATAGCATGATACATACCCATAGATAAACTTATCTAGTACAGTTGATGTAATAGTTTTATTTGGACTATGTATTCTAAAATGTATATAAAATATATAAGAATAAACATAATGAAGTAAATTAGAATGCTTCAAGAATTATCCAACGGAATTAAATTAAAAATAATAGATTTTTAAGTTATCAAACATTTAATAACATAAAATTTTAAAGAAAAATGGAAAGTAGACATTTCAATAATTGATTAATTTTATAAATATATCTTTTTAAACAATACTCATAGAAAGGAATGAATGGTCATATAATCTAATGGGAAATATATTAATACTTTTATGTTATATGTACAATCTATATATACATATTGCTAAACAACAATGCTTTAAACTTATTCCTAAAAAATTCAATTAAATTTTACACAAAATGTCCATCAATATTTTTTTTTGCAAATTCAAATGTATAGAGAATATCGCACTTCCGTTTTTATTTATTTATACTGAAATCTGTCCGAAGTGTAAATTAGTGATAACATATTTCACAAAGTATATTTTTTATATATTGGTTACTCTTTGAACTCACTAAAGAAGGATATTTATATTTTTTATACAAAAGATATATATATATATACATACATTTAAAAGTCAATTACGTAAATTAAACTTGAAAGTATTAGTAATTTAATAGTAATTTATTTTTGTTGAAAATTAAATTAATTTATTCACAACTTATTTAAAAAAAACATCTCAAATATTTCAATGTTTTTTAAAATTTCAAATTTATATTATTAAGTCAAACTCTAACATTACAATACTTGAATCATTATCACCATTAAAAATGGATTTTATATTTATAACAAACAATATGAACATTATTTCTATATACTACATATTTATAAATTCGCGTAGATAGACTAATAAAACACACAGACACAAATATATATATATATATATATATATATATATATGTATGTGTGTGTATGAAACCTCATAAACGAACAAGTAACCAATTCATTGAAAACACCAATAAAATAAAATGGGATAATTTTAATTAAATTGTTTCCACAAGCAAGCTAGGTGTGTGTAAAATATTTTTAAAATCATAAATTTTTTACACCAAACTGTATTAATGAAGATGTATATTTTTAAATTATTATTCAGTTTATTACTTTATATATATATATACATTTCGTATACATTCACATATATATATATATATATATATACACACACACATACATAGCGGTCAATGAATCGTGCTACCAAAAAGAAATTAAATACTTTTTTTTTATTCAATATTTTCAATACTTTTTCTATTGAAATTTCATCTCCAAAATTTATGAAAAGGCATAATTGGAATAATGGAATCAACGAATATGGGACCGCTCGAGGAAGGTTCCTATCGCCAAATTTTGACAGTTCAGACACAGAATTTGTTTAAAGTTTTGTAACAAGGTGCTTCAAATTGTAGAATAGAACAATAGCTTCATAAACTGCCTTTTTATGTCTGATTAAGCACATTTCTATCTAAGTGGAAATGTCAACAAACAAAATTGTCGAGTATGGAGTGATAACAACCCACAAGATCTTCACAAAATGAAACTACACCCAGATCGTGTCACTGTATGGTGTGCGGTTTCATCGTAGTGTATTGTCAGACCATATTTTTCTAAAAAAACAATCGCACAGTTACTGTGAATAGGGAGCGGTATGTAAACATACTGGAAGAATTTTTCTTCATGGAGCTACGAATGAAAAGAATACGGTTTAACTCGGTGCAGTTTTAGTAAGGTGGGACAACAGCTTACATCACTAGAGATGTAATGGCAACAGTCAAACGAATATGTTGCAACAAATTAATCTTACGAAACCACACATTTCGTTAGTCACCAAGATATCCTGATCTTAGTGCACCAGATTTTTTTGTGGGGCTTTTATAAGCAAGTAGTGTACAAGACAATGCCAACCAATATTAATGACCTAAAGCTATCTATCACCACAGTGAATGAGGAACTTCCACGTACAACACTTCAAGTGGTCAAGAACAACTTTTTACTAAGATATAAAGCATTCGTTAATGAACGCAGATGCCATTTAAAATCAATTGTCCTTAAAAATGTATCAAGAGATAAAAATTAAATTAAATTTTCTGTAAAATAAACCTAAATTTAATCAAATACAATGTATTATGAAAAAAGTTATTCGAATATGTCTTGTAATATAATTCATTGACCAACTTATATATATATTAGGTTGGTAGGACAACAATTGCGGTTTTTATTTTCTGAATTCAAACCTTATTTTTTAAATTAAAGTGTCATTTCATCGTGTTCATGTTAATATTATCTAATCAGAAGAAATTGTCCGTAATATAAATGATGATTTTGGTGTGAGTACGGTTAAGGAACCCACGATGCAATAATGGTTTCAAAAATTTCGTCCTAGGGACGAGATCCTTGAAGATAAAGAAGGTCGTGTGCGTCTTTCTTCAGTTCATAACGACCAACAGAATGCGTTAGTTGAATCAGAACAACGCACAACAATTCGAAAGCTTGCAAAAAAGTAAGGTTTTAGTTATTCAACAGTTCTGGATGACTTAAAACCATTTAAATTAAAAAATGTATATGAATTTGGAGGTCATAAACCACAATTATTTTTCTACCAACCTAATATTGTGTTTGCTAATTCCAAATGCTTCATTAACAAACTACTTCATATTTTCAACAATACTTCAAATTAAAAAAATATAAGCTCTTGTTTTTTAATCACTCACATAAAAAAATAATCAAATGAGTTAAAAATTATATATATATACACACACATACATATATAAAGACATTATGACATATTTTTATAACAAACAAACATAATAAATGTTACATCGAACAAATTTATGTAGGATACGATTTGTTAAATAATAAAAGTTCTCAATACCTGATCAGATCGATCATTTCGCAACAAAATTTTTAACGTGGAAAATGTTGAAAGTACTTCCGATTATAATAATAAATAATTGTAAGAAATCAGTTGTGGAATAAAAGTTTTAGTTCAAATATGTGATTTTATATATTAGTACAATATAACAGATCGAATGAGATAAAGTTAATAATATGAAATAGTCGTACTTCGAAAATTATACTAGAACGATAAGAATGTTCTAAGTTAACAACATTCCGAAACTACTTTTTATCTATACTAATGTTAGTATAAACATGTGTGAATAAACATATCGTCTATATGTTTCCAATTAATGACTGTATACTTAAATTTAACTTGATCCATGCTAACAAGTATTAGGATAATTACACCGAATCCAATAATTACAACATGCTTTGTTCTTACTTGCAATTACAGAGTCGATATTTAATGTATATATATATATGTATATATATACGAATATATATATATATATATATATATATATATATATATATATATATATAATGTTTCTTTATTTAATGTTTTTTTTTATTTCTTAATTATTTAAACTTTACTTAGAGAAAAAGTAAAAACCAAACTTTCAATCATAATAAAGTTTTGGTACAGTGACTAAATTCACAAACAAACGAATTTTACGCCAGCAATAAATCACATTTTTTCATTATCAAGAATATGCAATAAATGATTATTGATCATTATTTACAGTTGCTCTGCGAGGATGCCCTTAACCTCAGAGCACTAAAATGCTTGTATAAAAGATATTTCTGTACTTTACCTTTTTAAGGTCAATGACATTGGCTTCGAAATGTGCATAAACAATAACAAAAAATAATTAATAATTATTATTGATTGAATAATTTGGATTAGAAAAATATATGGTTTATAGGGTATGATAATTGTTTGTGTAAGAATTTATTCTTTGTTCTTACGAACTATTAATCTCTGTATTCTTTATCATTTCTCTCTTAACGCTTATCTAATATGAAATTATATACATATATATATATATATATATATATATATATATATATATATGCATATATATATATATTATATACACACACATATATATGTGTATATATATATATATATATACAAATCACAAGAATAAATGAAATAATACATTACGTCAATGAAACAAACGTTAATATGTTTACAATACAAAAGCTTTTGACAGAGAACTTTTAAAGTTTCAATAGTACTCATAATGAAGGTAACTATGTTTATCTTTATTTCATTTTTACTTACATTCTGATAATTTATATATTTATAAAAGAAAACGATTTGCTCTTAGGACTCAACATATATATATAAATATATATATATATATATATATAGGTGTGTGTGTGTATGTACTGTAAAAAAAAAAGTATAAAACAAAATATTTATGTTAGGTATTTATCTACTTGATCAACATAAATAAACTATACGATATAAACAAGACAAAAACAAAAGTTCACATATAGACGTACATGAAAATAAATAACAAATTTATATACTACACTTAATATATACATATATATATATATATTAAACAAGCTATAACTTAAAAAGTGAATAACTATTAAATATATTTGTTTCATATATTTATATAAAGAACATTGAATAATAAACTTACATTTTCATTCTTATTTCAGGAGAACATTTTTTTATATTTTCATATATTATCATTTCAAATGTATATTTATATTTAAATGTAATATTATTATTAGCAATGAAAATTGTCCTCAAGAGGATTTTTTACTTGATTATAGTGTTAAAAATTAAAATTATGCTCTTATAAATATATATTAAAAACGATTTTATAAACTTAATCAGTTTCAATTTTAATAAAATTGTATTACTTTAACATATATATATATATATATATATATATATACATATACACACACAGACACACATATATATATATATATATATATAATTAATGTATATATGTATATATATATAATATATACATGTGTGTATATATATATGTATATATAATACATAGGCAATTTAATTTTATGATTCACTATATTAAAATTTTGAAATATTTTAAAAATTTGTTAGAGTTTAAGGCCATATATATTCTTTAAAAACACACACATATATATATATATATATATATATAAACACTTATTTACATACATAATCTTATCATCCGAAAAAACATATTCAAATATTCAAAATGTAAAAAATTATAAATAATTCAACGGAACTTGAAAACGTTCTACAAACAAACATACAACAGGTGAATATATTTCTTTCCCCAACCCCACTTTTTCGAACTAGAATCGAACCACGTGCGCCGAATACGACGGATGCTGAACGCTGACTGAGTCGTTCTGTACCTGACTGTTCAAACTAGCAATCCCTCTTCGTCTCTAGCGACGCTTTTACCAAATTATTTCCCCGTACCATCCCTTTGGCGACTGACGTATTCCATGCTATCTAGCGTCACTGTTTGAAAAAGCTGTCAATTCGAAAGCTCCAAAACGATATGTATATATATATATATATATATACATATATTTGTATATTTTCACAGTATAGAAACATTTGTTTATATGTATGTATGTACGTATGTATATATTTATATATATATATATAACTAAGATATTATAATATAAACTGTCACTTAAAGAATATTGAGAAAAAAAATGACACAGAATGGAGAAATTTATTGTAACAAAGAAATATAGAAACAGTAAATAAAGAAACGTGTTTTGGGTTTGAAGTTTGAAGCTTGTTTCAAAAATTAATAAATATTTTTTTGAAAAAATACTTTCCATTTAAAAGAATATAATATTTATTATAATTACATTTAAAATGAATGAATGGAAATCGAGGATTATGTAACTATATAGTTTCAAACTTATTGTTGTTTTATACAGTATAGTATACATAGAATCCAAATCCAAAAAAAATATGCTACATATATCGAATGAATGGTTATGGTATAATCTTTGATAATAAGAGAAACGATCTTCTTAGGAGACAAAAGAATCCAAAAAATAAATATTAGAATCCTTACAAAAAGTTTACGAAACTGTAATTAATTAAAAACATCATAAAAATACAATAATTATAAAAATCCACTTATAAATTAACAAAAAAATAAAACAAATACGAACACGTACTTATTGCTTGATTTACAAATTTAAATTTCAACGAACTATTGCACAGTTTCAATTATATAATAAACAAACTATATATAATCAATCAAATTGTATTCCGAGATATTGTATTGTTCTGAGACAACATAAAATATACAATCATATTTTGCTCCTCTCTCTCTCTCTCTCTCTCTCTCTATATATATATATATATATATATATATAAACTTTCAACTGATACATATATATATATATATATATATATAAATTTGTATATTTTCAGAAATGAAATAAGGTAGGATAAGGAATTAAACAAAGAAAAATCATGGTTTCGAAATTACATTTTTATCTGAATTGATATTTTGTTGTTCAAAAATGTTAAACAATTGATCATTAATCATTTTGATTCTTGCTCATATGTATTTGAATGATGATTTCATCTATCCTGGATCGCTAAAGAACAAAAAATATTCTTTAATTTTTTCAGTACTTATTGATTTGAAGATGATGATGTCACCAAAATACCCATAATCAACAATTCAAAATAATCAATTATTGAATATTTTGTAAAGAAACAAAACTAGAATATATAGTAATAACATAACACATAGAAATAAGGCAGTTATACAGTTTTATCTCAATGTGTGTAAATATAGAACTTCTACTTAAAATAAATTCAAAAAATAATTATACTTTATGTACAATACCTTAAAATTTATTTTTTATTCATAAATACTCATTACTATACATATCGTACGGGACTGAAAGATGTTTCTTGCAACACTAATATCTAATAAAGTCAACAAACTCTACAAATAAAGTAATAAATGACATATACAAATGAGAATATTGAATTATGAAACGAAACATTACCAAATAAGTAAAATGTATATTACATAACTTAACAGGGAATGAAAATAAAAGAATCGTACGTTTGAGGATCAACAAAATGTCTAGTTTACTATAAGTGGGTTCATAGGAGCATATGAAGCATCACAACAGAAAATACGTTATCAGAATTTCGTTCGTACAGTCCACATGAAAATATTTGTTGACTAATGTATTTCTAGCTGGGCAGGCACATTTTGTGTAACAATGTTTGTGTAAGCACTCACAGTATTTACTCTTAGCAACCATATTCTAGAATATTTAGTACTAACTAATTTTTTTGTGAATAATATAGAGTGTTAAAGAAAAATTCCCGAATTTCGCTCAGTCATTTGTTCGGCATTAGTAAAATGGGACGGGGCATAGTGAGGTCTTTCGATAGCATACGCCTTACCGTTTTCAGTCGTCGTCATGGCTTGGAGAAATATGCACTGTTCGTTCGTTATTGAATAATTTAAGAATGTGCGATCGCCACGCAGATAGCTTTTCGAATCCATAACGTACTTGGTTGAAATGCTATTATTCCAGACCGAAAAATCATATTGCTATGGGTTGCAAATTTCAGAGCCACAGGTTAAGCATTGAATCAAAAACCACCTGGAAGACCACAGAGCGTTATGACGCTAGAAAATGTCAACGCTGTGAAATAGTCCATTGTGCAATCTCACAAATGTTCAGCCTGTAAACATGCTTCTGTTTTGGGGTTGTCTGATCTAACTATCAAAAGAACTTTACCCGTCGATCTTAAGTTCCATTCATACAAAATTATGGTTGTCCAGAAACTTAACGAACGCGACTGGGAGAACCGAATGGCATGTTGTGAGGATATCCTTCAAAATGTTCCTACAAATACTGTTCTGTTCACAAGTTACAAGTCTCACTTTAATTTAACTGGCTACGTTAATGAACAGACATTTCGATATTGGGCTGAAAAGAATCCTCATCAGTTTCATGAAAGGCCTCTGCACAACAAACGTGTCACTTCTTTGTGTGTTGTTACAGATTTGTGTTTATGGCCTTTACTTTTTTGAGGAGGAAGGTCAAACAGTTACAGTAACATATATCAGTATATGGAGATGTTACGAAATTTCTTGGAACCAAAACTCATCGAAATTGGAAATATGTATATGTGGTTCCAACAGAATGGAGCCACCGCTCAAATGGCGAGCAGATCAATAAAAGTTTAAAGAAAACTGATTCCAGGATAATAAATCTCGTTACGCAGTGAAGTTGGACAGCCTACACGTTCACCCGATCCCCTTGTAACTTTCTTCTTTGAACCATCTGAAAGCTGAGGTCTACAAACATTGACCAACAACTATAAAAGAACTGAAGGTTGCTATATGCCAAGAAATTGTATCGATTATGCCGGAAATGACCCGATGGGTAATGCAAAACTTCAGAAATGTGTACGAATGTGTCGAATGAATTCTAAGATATTAATGATATTATATTCAAAACTAATGGAAAATAAACTGTGTTCCATGTACTTTTATATTATGTAAAAACAAATTTATACTTTTAAATTATGTAAAATTTCGAATAGAATTTACAATACCTTTTAATCTTTAAAATCTATGAGGGTTTTTTACTATACCTGTAGAATATGAATATGGGAATAAAGTCTTAAAGTTATGTAGCTCAATTTAAGTCTAAAAAATATAATTAAAATTTCGCAGTTTAAAAAATTGTACATACAGTTTCAAAGTAAGCATTGATTTTCTCTTAGAAGTTATATTCTATGAAATTTATTTACTGACATCTTTCATAGATAATATAAAGTTAAATGAATGTATTTTCAAAGTAGAAAAGCTCAGTTTCTATTGTAGATAGAGTAAAAATGAGAATTCCACTGAATATTTATCCAGCTTTAAAAATACATAACATTTAACAAATAACTCTCGCTTCTAATGTCATAGTCTAGTAGTTTTATGTGCCGATACACCTTTTATGAGTAATACACTATTAATGGATGAATATTTAATTATAGCATATACACACACACACATATATTTATACACATATATATCAAGGAGCATAGAAAGAATATATGAAAATTAATAGCTAATCTCGACGAATAAACAAAATTCAAGATATAATCGATAAATAACACATAGTCTCATCGAATGGTATATAATTAATTTGAAATTGTAAAGGAATTATTTTGAAACTGTATGTGGATAAAATATAATTAAAAAATTACTTTATACATATATATCATCAATCAGAAAGCATATAGAGAATAAGAGTGTAATAATATTTATGATTTTGATTTATTTTTATAAAACTAATGAAACTAAAAAGTTTACATACTTCACAATCTTCAAATCTTCACAATGGGTAAAGTGTTATTTAAAATATTGACTTGTCTATATTTACATTTTTGTATTAAACATGGTAAAAAAGTAATTAACAAACATCTACAATCAACAAATAGGAAATTTTCACTGATTTCTTTCGTAATATATTTCAAAGATTAATTTAAAAAAGACTAAAAATCAATATTGTATACAATAACCCGATTTACTTTCAATACGTCGATGTATACCTTCACACTATCGTATCTGATTCGTGAAATCATTTAAATTCCAGTTTTAAATTAATATTTCAGCTTTCTTTTCCCGACGTCAATATTCTTCATATTTTCAGGCAAAAATAACAATTTTTTCTACCTATATATATATATATATATATATATATATATATATATATATATATATATATATATATATATCTCAAGAAAGAGAGAGAGAGATTGAATAAACATTCCACGAAATTCATTTCAGAACGAATTTCATACTTTTCGAGTTTGTATAAACACATTATAAATGATAAATAAGAATTATTAATAAATAAATAATATTTTCATTAGAAAAATAATTTTTCAAAACTGATACCCTAATTTTCTTATTTTTATTAAGCAAACATTATGTATTGAAGTCGGCAGTACAGTATTATTTTATGGTAATCTTTTGATAATTTACATGTATTAACATTATACTGTTTTAAGTGTAATATATTTTATTATACTACTTATAATGAATAAATATATTGAATATTAAATTGAATTAATTTAATACATTAACAACATTTTATTTTAATTTATCAGCACACACTGCCTTAATCTTAAAATAAATTTTTGTTGAAATCAATTCAAAAATTGTAATTATTTTTTTATATTTTCTACACATCTCGAAGATATTTACTTGTCAATATATATATATATATATACATATGGTTGAGTTATAATTCGTGGAAAAAGATAGACATATAAATATAGAAGGACGTTAATTCTTAGCAAATCTTTAATTAATTCTGTAATTTATTCATTTTTTTATTACGCCTTTCTTATAGCTCTCTTTCACAAATTTTCAAATTTGTTCTTTCGTAAATTTAACACTACAATGTTAAATAAAATCTGTTTCTGTCACTACACTTTATTGAATAAACGATCGGATATATTTGTTGTAGAAGTTTCCAGAAACAGATGAAGAATAATATAATTGTCTAGTTATTTCTACTACTATTAGAAAGGTTTCATACAACTTACTTATTTACAATTTTATAACAGAGTTTGGTTTACACAAAGCATTGTTATATGACTGATATAAATATATAAAATTATCGTTTTGGTTTCTCATATTTACGCTAGTTTTCCATTATCTTAATAAAATTCTTACATTTTTGGATTAAAAAAGTAATTACAGGGTATAAATTAATTATCTCAGTTTTGAAAACTTTTGTCAAACTTTAGTTTTCACAGGATAAAAAAAGTAATATTTGATGTTCATATCAGCATTACATAATAAATATAGAAGTAAGTTATAAATTTGATAATTATAATCTCATTCTGATAGTTATGTTTGTTTTTTCAACGTTTTATGTGATCATGTCAATACGTAACGCCACTTTTTCCTAATTATGATGGATTTTTTCTTTTCTACCTTTAATTAGGAATCTTTCATCAACGAATTTATCCTCAATGTTATAATAAATATGTATCGTACAATGATTACTGAAATCAATTCACATATTGTCAATCATGCATTAATGTAAATAATTACTTTTAATGTATAATATTTGTAGGATCATTACTATTTTTTTGTATTTAAATTATAAGTTTAATTAATAAAAATTTAAATCATCGAAAACAAATTCATATGTTCACAGAATTTTAATTACACTTTTTCAGTTTAATTGTTTTTCCATAGTTCACAAAAGCAAGATACAACAAGATAAAAAATATGATTGAAATCAACAATCACATTCAAAAGTTGAAAAAACTAACTAAACTAACCTAAATTATGAAATGACTAGCAACTACTCAGCAGAGAATTATATTTCGAACTAAATACATTATATGACTCAACTCGTTGAAACTTAATTAGAGTGGGTAATAAGCGCCCACAGCAACTCTCTAATACCACTTATGACACATAATTATTTTTCATATTATATATATATATATATATACATATGTATATATACACACATTTATATATATATATATATATATAACATTTATATTTAACTATGAAAAATGTTTCAATAAATATTTAAATATAAAGTAAATAATTCGAGTGTTAGTAATTTAATCCACATGTTTTAAATTATTTTTCAATCTCAATTCTCGACTAATTAAAAAAATAAATTTTTCATCCCATATACCAAAATATATTTTTTAAGACAAAATATGTTTCCAAAAAATCAAAATCTAAATATTTTAATATATTATTTTAGTTATATTATAAGCTTTTTATTTCTTTGCCATTTAATTGAAAATTGTAACATTATTGAAATTAGAAGAGTAAGAAATATTTTTTTAAAAATAAAATTATTTGAGGATTTAAATTGATAATATTTTCAAAAAATAATTTAATTTTTCAATTTTATTTCAAGAAAAATATTATTTTTTTATTTATTGGTACTTTAAACAGAATGAACACTTTCTTAAATTTATATATATATATATATATATATATATATATATATATATTTAACTATAAAAAATATTTCAATAAATATTTAAATATAAAGTAAATAATTCGAGTGTTAGTAATTTAATCCACATGTTGTAAATTATTTTTCAATCTCAATTCTAGACTAATTAAAAAAATAAATTGATCATCCCATATACCAAAATATGCTTTTTAAAAGACTTAAAATATGTTTCCAAAAAATCAAAATCTAAATATTTTAATATATTTTAATTATATTATAATATTTTTATTTCTTTGTTATTTAATTGAAAATTGTAACATTATTAAAATTAAAAGTGTAAGAAATATTGTTTTTTCAAATAAAATTATTCAAGGATTTAAATTAATAATATTTTCAAAAAATACTGTTTAATTATTTAATTTTATTTCAAGCAAAATAGTATTATTTTATTTATTAGAATTTTAAACAGAATGACCACTTTCTCAAATATATATATATATATATATATATATATATATATATATATATATATATATATATATATAAAGAGATAGAGGCTTAAATATTATAAGTAATATATCAAATTTAATTTTTAAACAATTGAAATGTTTTTCATAAAACGTTATCCATTCATATTATGATCCATATTATGATTTTATCCTACGTAATAGAAAATATTAAATGTATTGAAACTTTACCTTCGCGGCAATCACCTTAGTCGTGTAATCCATTTATTACACTAAACTTCAACGTTTCTTGAATACTAACAATAATTTCAAACGTAGTGCTTCAATAGAGATATATTGCAAGGAATGATGTAAAATATATTTGACAGTTATAAAAATTAAAGTCTTAATAAAACAATTACAAGTTTTAAAAAGTTATGTTGAATACGTAAAAATAACTTTTAAAAGTTTAGATATATTAAAACTTAATTTTTTTTGTTCTTATAAAAAGATAAGAAGGATTTAATTATTTAATCTATTAACATAGGATCTTGAAAAAAAATTTTGGTAAAATTTCGTACATTTTTAATTATTTTGGCGATTTTTTTATTTTTATAACTTTTACAATTTTATTTTAACATTAAAATTTCCATTAATTTTTTATACGTTATTACATTTACATATTTTTTTATTGTAATCCAGTACAGATAATACAAAATATTATATTTTTTTAAATGTTTCATGCTATCAAAAAGTCTTATTCAAAGATCACTTCACGAGATTTTTTTTAGAATTTGGACTTTCATATTTTAGATTAGTAATACATATTACAGTTTAATATATATATATATATATATATATATATATATATATATATTCGTATACATATATATGTATATATATATATATATATATATATATATATATATAGTGTAGTCTGACATTTAAAAATTTACAGGGATAGAATTTTCCAGTAATTAAAGAACTCGATAACAGATAGAATTTCTTATTCGTATTGGTTTTTGTTTAAGTAGTTTCTCATTAATTAATAAACTATTATAATCCTTTGTTCACTAAAGTTGGCGTTTTTTAAATCCTAATAACTAGTTTACTAATCAGATATTTTCCCTATATCGTCTACGGGATAATTTTCACCTTTGATTACAATATCACCAATATTACTACTAACTTTGTACTTACCTTGATATAATATAATTTCAGTAAGTTCTACATAACTCGACAAATATAAAATTTGTACGTACTTATCAATGTTTAGAATTTATTTGATATTAGCTTTTTCTAATATACTGAACTTTCCTGTAAGGTGATTTTTTTAATTCAAAAACAAATATTGTTTCCTGCTTTTACGATAATATTTAAATTATGAAATTTACGGAATTATGCTTAAAAAATCATAAAATCAATTCCTAACACTAGATCCACTCAGTATAAATATAACGTTTTACGTTTTACAGCGTTTTAAAGTTTCAAAATTTTAGTTTCCAAATGCAAATAAAATTTATTGAAATTTACAACATTTATAAAGAGGTTTATTCATACTTCAATATTCGCTTCAATCAAAAATTCATTTAAATAATCCCTTAGTTAAATGACTACACAGACAATATATTTAAATGTACTAAAAAAAACAGTATAGCTAAATATGTAGGGGCGATTAAGAATCATTTATATTTTTTAAAATTTCATATAATAACATATATATATATATATTGAATTTAAAAGAAACAAAAGTAAATAATGCCCCATAATTTCATTAACTTTCAGTTGATCAATAATTTTTCTCCTTTTTAAATATATAATGAAACAAATATAATACTTAACGGCCATTAAATCAGTATTCTAAAAAAAAAGTAAAAACTGTTGCTTGATTTGGGATTAGTAGGTAAAGTACAGAAAAAGGCATCATGCACACATCGATATAAATAACAGTTTTCTTGTAATAAATAAAAAATAATCCAACATACTTATATATCTTCACCCGTTGAAAATATTTCATATTATAAATACGCTGCAATTTCTTACAAATAATTAAACTCTATATAGAGATGACAGTTTAGAATGTCGTCAACGTCATATGGGAATAGAGCTGTAAACTTTGCTATAATTTAATTAAGTCTGCCTCTCATACTATGTTTTAGTTATAAACACTGCTTTTTTAATTTTATCTTCACTAATAATTCAAGAATCAATTTCTTATTTTTACATTATATTTAATGGAACTTATATGGTCGTTGTTAAATTGTTTGTTTTCTTTAAAACAAAATGAAAAACAATGTGACTGTATATTATTTTAAAAGATATAGCAGAAAAATATTTATCTTTTAATGTAAAAACTACAAAATTATAATTTATCGGCTTAAATGGCTTTTATTATAAATAATTTTTAAATGCATAAATCACTTTTTTTAAATATTATCGTCAAAAACTAATTAATATTATGTATTTTTGTTAAATATTATAATAATGATAAAAAATAATTATAGGAATGATTTATATATTATATATAAAACATGTGTATAACTTTAAACAATAATTTTTAAGAAAATAATTTCAATAAATTAATTAATAACAGAAATGTGTAACCAAACTGATGTTTTATAAATAAAAAGTACGTATAAACTCATACTAGTATGTATAGTTCATCTTACTCTATTAAAGTAAAACAGATAAGTTCACTAGAATCGTTTACAGTTTCCTTATATGAAATTACTTTAATGAATCCCTTATTTAAATATCGTATAAACGAGGAAGGAGTCCGCTTTACTATTAAAATTAGAAATATCGAATAAAAACCGTGGTCTTCTGTTTTATTCGAGTAAATATTATAAATCTAATATTTCAAGTTAAGTACTAAAGTAACTTCTATAAATATTTTTTTTAAGAAAAGACAGTTTCATATAGTAATTTGTAAAAAATTGATTTAATTGTGAGTTGTATTTTAATATGTTAATGAATATCAACCATTAAATAAATTCGTAAAATTAGACTTACTACCATAAGGTGTGTATTAGGTTATTAGAAAAATAATTGCGGTTTATGACCTTCAAATTCATATATATTTATAGCCTCTCTGATTTTTTTAGCTGTTTTAAGTAGTCCAAAACTCTTGGACGATTAACGCCTAACTTGTGTGCAAGCACTCGAATTGTTGTACGTGTTTCTAATTCAACTAACGCTTTCAGTTGATCGTTATGACTTGACAAAGAACATCCACGACCTTCTTTATCTTCAAGGTTCTCATTCCCAGCACAAAATTTTTGGAACCACCAATGCTCTTTGTACGTTCCTTAACAGTACCCACACCAGAATCATTGTTTAGTAACGAGCATTAGCTGCTGATTTACCACCCGTTTTGATCTCATACATAAAATTACTTTTATTTACTTCTTTAATTCAATAGCCCAATTTGAAGCGAAATTAATAATGGAACCAAAGTCGATGTTATCAAAATACAGACCGAAAAATTCATTTTAAAATGATATGAACATGAACACGATGAAATGACACTTTCATTGAAAAAAGGTTAAGGTTAGTATTCAGAAAGCAATAATCGCAATTATTTTCTACCAACCTAATAAAAAAATACAATTATATATTTAAGTCAAAAACTATAAAAATAATCGGAACAAATATTTTATTTTCTTAATAAAGGCGTAAAAACCTATAATTAAATAAATTTAAATGATGAAACCACTCTTTTTTACTTGCCTCAATTATATATTGACAGAGAATTTTTACGATGAGTGATAGCTTTAATTCGAATAAAATTTATACAACCATATCTAATTTAATCGAAATAGACCTATTATTATTATAAAATAAAATATTAGGAAACAATTTAAAAATACATACATAAAACAATGATTCTTTCTGTTTGATATCTGTCATACTTTAGTATCTTTTCCTTTTTTGAAACATAGTTAACTTACTTGACTAATCTCAATTTTTCATTATTTTTATGAAAAATATGTTATACACTTTGTTTTCTATTTCTAAAATCTCTCTTTTTCTTTCTTTTTTTATATCTTAATGATCATTCAGTAAATGTTCTTCAATTTTTTCTCATACATACACACAGCATTTTTATATATATTTTTTTTAGGTGTTGATACCAATTCACACTCTCATTAAAAATATTATTACCTAACGTCTGACATTCCCATTTATAAATAATACAAATTTGTCAACTGTTAATATTGTGGTGATTGTTTAAAAACTGCTTTAAAAGTTTGGTCTTTATTACATATTTTCATAAGTTTTTACAAGTCTGTTTTATATGTATTTTCATTTTTTTTACATAAACTTTATTGCGCCTATAAATTATATATATATATGTATATATATATAGGACAGAGTCATTTAGGTAATGCAAAAAGGCAAGATAATGTTTGTCGCTAAAACTGCGTAATAAATGTACAATTAAATAAATAAAGGTTTCACTTAATTATTTTCCATTATATTCTTTCGTTACGGAAGAATTCTAAAGATAAACACGTGTACAAATATTAAATGTTTAATGATGCACATGGACGCTAAGTTCAGCTATATTAGGTTTATTATCCTTGAATGTTCGGTTTTCTACTTTAATAATTCGTATAGCTTTAAACATCAAAAGGAAGCTGACTTCAGTTTTGTAAACATGCAGTAATATACTTCGTCTATTAAAATTATATTCAACATCTGGTATTTTAAATTATTATTATTTTATTTAAGAGTATTATAATCGACGATACATATAGTAATAGCATTTTATTGTATTGAAATTAAAACAGTGTTGATATATTTTATTCATTTTCAAATTTAAATTGAAATAGAAGATAAAGTGTGAATCAATACAAGTATGTTATTATTTTCGAAATATTCATATTTTTAAAACGATATAAAATAAGGATTTTTTCTAGTTTTTAAGTACATATATTTAACTAAAAGTCAATGAATAATAAACGTCGATGTTGATTTTATGTATTTATCATTTAAATTTCGAAAAAGTACTATATTGTGCTGATTGAGTGTTTTCAATCAATGACTTTCTTGCAATCTATGCAAAACATGTAAAATTAGGTGATGCCATTTAGACTGGTTCAATGAAATCATTTATTAAGACTAGAAATTATTTCTGCATACTTTACATGTTCAAAGTCATGATCATTAAAATAATATTCATACCACATTCATATATTCATACCAATCAAGAAAAAAATCAAATATCTTACAATATTTAATTGATTCTTGATTTTGCGTCTACTAATTCGTACTTGATTTAAATTCTATTTAACGACGCTATTTTAAGTTAATAAAAATGATTCTAATTAATGAAAATAAATTTAGAAAATCCATGATGTTAAAGCAATCTTTTTTTGTTAACTTAAGCCTTGGAGGCTCCCCCACTAGTAACAATGCTTCTTTGCTGGTTTAATAACCAGAAATAGAAACTTTTTTCTAATCAAGGTAACTCTATTTTTAATTTTCTAGCGTCAATGTCGACGCGCCATTGAGCACAAAATAATCAATCAATCTAAAGTCAGTAAATATGTTACATACTACATTAATTTGTTTTAATTTCGGATATTACATATTAAAAATTTATCAAAGTCATATTTTTTACTAAATGCTAACTCTTATACTAATTTCTATATTTAAAATAATTGTTTTTTTGTTTCTTTTTTTGAAATTTTAAATAATTATTAAAATCGATAACTTTAAATATAATCAATCATAACTTTGTTTTAAAACAAAATATTTTCTCGTTGTTTTTGGATTTGGAAGTGCACCTTAGCATTCACAACACTATATATCTTGACCAAGTAATTGGTATAACCCCACAAAACAGTTGTGAACACGTTGACGTCTGAAAAGCAGATTATTAGGTATTGAATACTTTTCGCATTAAAGTTGAAAAAAAATGCGACTGAAGCTGCGGGAATGATTTTTCAGGTCTGGGAAAAGGTGTTGTGATGAATAACATATGCAAAAAATACTAAAACGATGGAAGAGGTTCGGAAATGCATTACAACTTCATCGAATCAAAGCCACCATTTTCTTCAGCAAGGGATTTATAAGAAACTCGACAGATGGTGTAAGGTTAAACAAAATAATGGAGGATATTTTGAGAATTGATGTGTATTTCATTTTTTCTTAAATATTCATTTTCTATACAAAAAATGCAACGAATTAATGTGTATGCCTAATACTTTTTATTGAAAACGTGTCACTTCTCTGATTCACTGCAACTAATTTAAAAGACCACGTTATAAAAAATATTTGAAAGAAAATAAAATTTTACTATATCTAACGAAAAATGTCACTGGTACTAAAAAGAAATATTTATATTTACGAGATTACTGAAGAAAATTTATAAAAAATATTCATCTTATCAAATTTTTTGATGTACATTTTTTTAAACTCAAATATACCATCACGACTCAATTATGTCATTCTTTTCTAAAACCTCAGTCGAATTCAAAAAAATGATCACTCTTCAAAGATAAAATTCATGCATATTTAAAAAATGCATAAACATTAATTTAAGTATAATAAAAAATATTAACTATCATATTAAATAAAAATATTAAAGTAAGTTTAATTTTTAACACCATCGATGAAACATTAACATGATCTTATTAACAAAAATAAATAAATTACTATTAAAGAATAAATAAAATAATTATCCACAATAAATTAACATTTTATTATCTCTCTATATATAAAAAAGCTCCGTAAAAATTTCTCTAAAGAAAAAAATGTGTGAGATTTTGTGTTAAATTATTATTAACGATGACACACGAAGTTACACGAAATTTTCACAAAAAATTACGATATTGGTATTATAATAGTAATAACGTTTTTTGAATTATAATAATTTAAGATATTATTAAGAAATTGGTATTATAATAATTTAAGTTAGTTACTTGCGGGAATGGAGCCCACTAGTTACTAAAATAAATATATTTGAAAACCGAGAAAAAACACCATATTTTATTTGTTTCGATATTACTTCATGTTTGAATAAATACAAATTTATAATGCAACATTAACAAGTTTTATTAGATTCGACATGCACATAGTGTTATATTTGATAATAATCGATCATCAGAATATTTTGAATACAGTGTAAATGTATTTTGTACTTGAATAATTTACATGTTATATCCCCAGACAGTATTAAATTCACATTAACAAATATAAAATATGATTGGCATATTAATTAATATAAATAGTTTCATAATTGAATATTCGCCAATACTCATTACATATATATATATATATATATATATATATATATATATATATATATATAGAGAGAGAGAGAGAGAGAGAGAGAGAGAGACTAGTTTACAACTGAAATATCATTTAACATGACTGACATTTCATTTTACGTGTCATGATTTTTTTTACTTTCAAAAAACTAGAACAATTTTATAGAGATTATTGACATTTTAACACGGATTACTGATTGTTTAAAAATAAATTCTCTGTAGTTGATAATTACATTTTTCTGCATATTTGTTTTTGTAAAAACTGTTGGTTCCATGTGAAATATTGTTCAAATCGTTTTTTTTTTATTTTTCGATAAGAGAAGAATTAAACTCTTTCTGTTCATTTAATTCATCATAACTGCAAAAGTAAATCGGCGTTTGAATGAATAAATTTATAATCACAAATATATATTACTATGTATTATTTTTTACTATAGTTTATATATATATATATATATATATACATATATATAGTACAATTTAAAAGTTCTCGATGTAATGTAGAAAATAAGATTTAAAAGAAAAAACATTCACCTGTATCTCGAAGTATAAAACGAGGTCGAAATTTTAAGATAAAATTTATATATTTATCATTTATCGGTCGTATAAGATGATCCTAAACTAAAGCCCTCTTTCACATGTTATAATATAATTATGTCCAAAATCACAATTAGGGTAATTACATTTTCGATTTAAAATTTCAAAAATGAAATTGGGGGAATTACCTCGTTTTAAAATACTGTGTATTAAAACACTGTGCACACCTACCTAGAAGGCTATGGCTATGTATTTTAATTTTAAATTTTTTATTTAAAATGAATTATTCAATGAATCTATGTTATATACCTACCAAAGTTTAAGTTCATTATTTTAAAATAAAGAATTTAATTTTTATGTTAGCACAATAAATTCTTCATGTTATTTTAAAGGTTCTGTTTTTGTATTAGGCGTATAAGATGACCCCTATTTTTTGGGTTTTAAGGATCACCTTATACGTCGAGATATACAGTATATAATTTATTTTTGTTTAAATGTATTTTTTGTATTTTCTAAAAAACAAATATACCATACTTTTAAAATTACTCAAAAGTTTTGTTTTCAAAACGATCGAAAAAACTGTGAACTTCACACGTGCTAAATTTTCTAATTATAATATTCGTTTTCAATTTTGAAAATAAAAAATAATTTCTAGTTGCTAAAGTAGGGCATACAGTGGGTGTTCAATCTCTGTGAAGCAACATGTGGGAATAATATTTGTTCACATCATAGTGTGAAATAAAGTATTATTTTGGAACCGAGCTTCTTAATTATTTTTTTCTTGTTGAGTTTACACAAGAGTTGATTTTGTTCACAAGTGCAAAAAATCAAAATAATACGCAGATCGAAATTATAGTATTCATCTAACGTTACATTATTTAAAGTATATGAAGAAATTCATCTCAATCCTAAAAAAAGTGTATAATTATCTCTTTAATTGTATTGATCTTTTCAGAAGTCGGTTCAAATTTTTATGTCATTCTATGGAATATTTTTGTATTTTAAGGGTCATAAAACTGAATGATAAGTTTTAACATATGCCCTAAATAACTGAATAGCGCATTTGCTCTTAGCCCCAAAAAATATTTAGGTTTCACCATTTGGATATTTTGAATTATTTTTAGAATTGCAGACATAGATATTACATTAGCATTCTATTTTCCTATATATTATCGAATAATTTAAAGAGTACTTGCCTTGGATAGTTCATTTCTTTCCAAAATTTCCTTTGTTTTTTTACCGAAAGTCATTTAAAACAATTATTTTGAAATAAATTGGTGTTTTTTTTTGAGTGATCCCTTTATCTGGACGTCTCTTAGATGAGTCACTTTCAATTTTTTCTCTCCGAAACAATTACAACAATTATTCGTCAATAGTATAGGATGGAGTAATGAATTCCGAAATTTATTTTTTGTTCGATTTAATTTAGATTTCATTTGCAGTAAATAAGTTTACTGAGTCACATGTGTAGGACATCTAACCAATATCTTATAAATATCTTAGATTGGTAAGAAAATAATTATAGTTTGTGTTTTCCGTATTCTATCTTTATTTTTTTTAATAAAAGTGTTATTTCATCATATTCATGTTAATGTCATTTTGAAGTGCATTTTTCGGTCTGTATTTTGGTAACATCGATTTTGATTTTATTGTTAATTTTGATTCAAATTGGACTATTTAATTAAAGATAGAAAAGAAGCAACTAAGAGAAACGTTTATGTATGAGTTCAAAAAAATCAGAAACTGCTCGTAAACTAAACGATGCTTTTGGTGTGTGTACTGTTAAGGAACGTACGCTCCAATTGTGGTTCTAAAAATTTCGTACTGGGGACGAGAGCCTTGAAGATAAAGAAGGTAGCGAGCGTCAATTTCAGGTAGTCAATGAAGAGTTTTCCACATGCATCCCAAAAAAAGTCGCCATAACCTTACTAGCCGATAGAAATATCTTTGCCTTCTTTGGTGTTGTTTCACCTTTTGCGATCCATTGTTTCGACTGTTTAGCTCTCAGGAGTGTAGTGGCGGACCCAAGTCTCATCAGTGGTTATGTATCGAAGGCAAAAATCAGTTGAATTGCACTTAGAGTGCCAAATAATCGGTTGAAATGTCCTTTCGACATTATTTTTGGTTAGGTGTGAGCAAACGTGACACCTATCTAACGTACAGCTTTATCCTACCCAAATTTTCGTGTAAGATATTGCGCACACGTTCCGTTGATATGCTAAAAGTATATCTCACTCACTTTCACTCTACGGTCTGTCAAAACGCCTTTGTCGATTTTTTCAATCATTTCTGGTATAATCACTGCAATGGGATGTTCACTGCATGATTCATCACTGGTGCTCGTCCGACCAATTTTAAGTTTAGAAACTCAGCGCTTAACCATTATATTCGTTGGAAAGAAGTCCCATAACATTAAATCCAGATCTTTTTTATATCAGTTACACTTAAGCATTTAAAAAATAAATATCTAATCACCGCACGAATGTTCACTTTTTCTATTTCTAAAAACGATCTTTGAGATGTTCATTTCAGCCAGCTGTCAAACTAAACAACTTATTGACTTAAGACTTGAAACATAAGCATATGAAAAATGAAATCATGCAACATCACCGAAATATTGAGCATACTGGTGCTGTCTATATGTGAGACTTTCCAACATACTTTCGTAACAATGTAAATATAGTTTCTGGATTCACATTTAACTTGTTTCCAAAAAGTTTACTATCAGTGACGAACACAGAGAACATGTTCATTACAATATCGTCACTATACTCGTACAAAAACGATTCCTATATCAAGTATAGTTCCAATATGCTGGATAAAAATAGCCATTGAAAAGAGTGGTTTTACAAGTACAACCTTACAATAAATCTAGAGCAGCCAACTTATAATTCATTTAATAACTACATATAGTAGTTTAAAAATGTAATTTTTTTCATTTTATTTTGATTTATTTAATAGCATTCATTGAAGAAAAAAACTAAAAAAATTTTTTAATTTATCACAAAAAAGGCAATTGAGATAGTTTAATTAAATTCATATACAGACTTTTGCCAATAACTTTTTCACTCACCCCAGAAACCACAAAAATAATTTTAGACAAAAATATATTCAATAAATAATTATCATTTATACCAGAAAATATTTTTTGTTTGATGCGTTAAAAATTAATTTATTTATAAAAGTAAATTCAGCCACAAAGCTAAAAATATTACATCATCAACAATAACAGATATTTATTTCATAGTGTGGTAATTTATTAATATACTTATTGGTGTTTCTTTTTCGATATTGAAATATAAAAAAATACTGTTTTCTAATCTGCACAAATGAATTTGTTTTAGGTGTGTTTGTGTATAAGAAAAATAAGCTAATTTTGTGAATATATATTAAAAAATCAATAATACTGTTTTAATAACATGAAATTAAACGATATATATACACACACACACACATATATATATATATATATATATATATATATATATATATATATATATATATATAAACATGTTTGCATTATGAAAAAAAATTCCATATGTTAATAAGAATAAAATGTTCAATTTCCTTTATTAATGTTAATATTAAACTGACATCTTGTTTTAGAAGTCATCATTCTTTGTCTGTTTTATAAATTATGTAATTTGCTAATGTACAGTGCAAATAAAGGTCTATCGATTTTATATATAGACTTGTGTTGAAAACTTTAAACCTATTTTATATTTTATTTATCAAATTATACTAAATTGTGTAATATGAAATGTTTGATTATGTGATCGACTACCATAGAATATTAGGTAAACATTTTTAAATTAAATGATATTATATATATATATATATATATATATATATATATATATATATATATATATATACAATTAAACAGATAGAACGAGACACATTTAGCACATATACTAATAAAAAAACTATAAATATTTTAAAAAATTAAAAAATATTTGTTATAATATTTAAATTGTATCTTAATTGTTGTTTAGTATTGTTTCAGTGATGAGAACACATTCATAATCTTTACAAACAAATCTCAGTTTGTACCTCGGCGACCTGAAACGTACCATTCAGATTGTATAGTGCAGACTATTAAACATCTAACTAGTCATGATTTTGTCGGTTTGATCAGTGACAAGGGAACACTGGGCTTCTGTATGTGATTTACGGCACAATGCGGCAGGATCATTTTAAAGAGGTATCGAAGAACCGATTTTTGCCACTTAAACTTTCTTCAACTTAAAGAATGATTCCCAAATGGAGAGGCTTTTGTTTTTATATAGGATGAAACTCACATCATAATTCCCGATCATTAGAAGCCTTTTTGGAGAAATAAAATATTCCAATGTTGGGTTTGCTGGGAAATGCACCAGATATAAACTCTATAGAAAACGTATGATAGCTGATAAAAAAGAAAAGTGGCAAAAGATGTCATTGCCGACAAGACCCAGCTAATAGAAAAAAATATTCACGCATGGAATCAGTACCCATGGATGCAAGAAACAGTAAAGAGATGCATTAACAGTATACCAAGGCGAATCGAAGCTTTGATTGCCGTCAAAGACAGCTTATTTAAATATTAAACAAGCGTGTGATTTTCTTCCTACAAAATACATGTGATCAAAATAAATAAAAATATTATTTTAATTACCAAAACTATGTTATTTATTGTTAATGTTTGAATGAATTATTTATTTTCTTTTTTTAGTATAAAACTATATTTTTAGATTTTATGGTCTTCCTAATATCTATTTTATAAAAAAAAACAAGATGCGTCTAAATAACATGACCAGGAACTGTGTGTGTGTGTATATATATATATATATATATATATATATATATATATATATATAAATGTGTGTGTGTCAGTGTGTTTGTTATGTAAAAAAATATAACGAAATATTAAAAGTAAGATTTTTTCATTCCAATGTTCATATTATAATTTCTCAATTATTTTAAAGAGTCAACAAAAATATATGTTTACAACATTGAACGCCTAGAAATTATTTATGATTAAATCTCAATTAGAATACTTTAAATAAATAAATCCTGGATGCCAAATTATATTATAATAAATACCTGGATGCTAACGATTAATACACTAACTCAATATGTGAATTCAATTCAAAACTTGCTTTTGTGCAAAATGTAAAGAAGGTGTTACAATGCCTTAAAGTTTAAAGAAGGACGTCAGAACAATAAGATATTTGTTCTATATTTTGTATTTCTATAAATATTTTAAATAAATAAATAAATAAATATATATATATATATATATATATATATATATATCGTATTATAATTTATACAAAATACATTTTTAAGATAATTAAGAACTCAATTTAAAGATTGTAAATGAGTGAAAAATTATACTTCATAAAAAATATTAGTTATTTGAGGTTTATGGCTGTATCGACAACTGTAAATAAAATTACTTTTTTGCTTTAGATAAAGAAGATAAAATGTTGAACTTTTTCAATACATTAGTGACTTATTTTGCAATATATTAAAATAAAATAAGTTTTCATTCGAATTATATCAATATAAATACTCATAGTCTTTTCAAATACCATTTTAGTTAAATGAATCAATAGGGAATGAAAAGTTCGATTAACATCATAACATATGTTAGTTATTTCACAATTAACTATCATTTTCTGGTTTCCGATCAACGTCAAGACTTCATATTTCAATTCCAAAGTTTAAATACCAGTCATTCAAACCGATTAACGGTTTTAGACATGAATGTCTCGACAGGTGAACAGAACTGAAATTCGATTTTACTTTGAAACTTTCTGTAATATAATATATACAGTAGATTAAACCCCGTAACATCCCTCTACACAGCATTAAATACCGCAACATAGATTACTGTTAACAACTAGACTAAATACACTACACCAATCATTTTACAGATCACTTCACCAATCACTTATCGTATCTATAAAGCACATTCAACGCAGGTAGTCTCCTAAGCTTACATGATAAATTTATCGGATTTAGTAATCTCGAAGATCTGAACATCGATCTTCAAGTATGTAATTTAATGTATATTGATCAAATCAACTACATAATATTAATAAGAAATGAATATTAAAAATAAATTCTTGATTTGTGGTACATTTGACTGAAATATCAAATTCGACATATTAACCAATCAACAATGTAACAAAAAACGTATTTATTGTGTTGTATAAACATCTTAAATTCCTTAAAAATAAAAAATAAATATTTCACAATTTGAAACCACTTATTTTACTTAAATATTTAATTGAAATTTAAAATTCCAATAAATATATCATTATTCATAAAGTTATTTTTCTTTCATTTATTCACAAAATCCAATAAAATTGTCAAGAATGCTATTTCCGGGATTGTATTTAACAATTTATCATCTGCTTACAAATATTTCAAATTAATTTGAATAAAACAGTTACGAGTTATATTACGTTGGTAGAAAAATAATTGCGGTTCATAATCTTTAAATTCAAATACATTTTTCTCTTTTTTGATTTTTCTAGCAGTTTTAAGTGGTCGATAAGTATTAGATGACTAACGCCTAACTTTTGTGCAAGCTCTCGAATTGTTGTACATGGTTCTGATTCAACTAACACTTTCAGTTGGTTGTTCTAAACTAAAGGATACACGCGACCTTCTTTATCTTTAAGGTTCTCGTCCCTATTACGAATTTTGGAATCACCATTGCACTATACGTTCCTTGACAATACCCACACCAAAAGTATCGTTTGTTTGAGCAGTTTCTGCTGCTGTACCATCCGTTTTGAACTTATTTGCTCTTATTAGCTTCTCTTCCATCTTTAATTCAATATCCCAATTTGGAACAAAGTTAATAAGGAACCCAAGACAATATTACCAAAATACAGACCGAAAAATGCATGTTAAAACGATATAACATGAATACGATGAAATGATACTTTCATTGGAAAAAAATAAGGTTAGAATTCAGAAAACAAAAACCGTAATTATTTTCCTAGCAACCTAATTGTTAAAAAATGCAAAAAAATCATTTTTACACTTGAATATTTTCTATTGAGTATTATCAGTATATGCATATGAATATATATATATATACACATACATATATATTTTTATATATATATATATATATATATACACACACACATTCGTACTCGGTTATAGTAACCACGAATATAACGAGTTCACAACTAAAGCGTGTAAATGTTCACATCGATTATGTTATAGATATATTTCTGTATACTCATGTTTATTACTCGCTTCTGCCATCGATATACAAAGCATATTTGGTCCTCTAAAAAAATGTTTTTCTAATTAAAAGTACATTTCATTTTTGAGCATAGATAAAAAGTAACTCTCCAAATATAACTATTTACTTTTGTCTATATTATTATTATTTTCATTAAGACATTGTTCTATTTGAAGATCTAAATATGTTTTCATATTAAATAAAGTAGTGAAAAGTTTATATATTTTCTAGACATTTAAACATGCTTTATTTTATAATTAACATTTATTAATTATTTAAAATATTTTTTTCATTCTAACAATTTAATATTTATCATATTGGTGATTTAGTCTATAATAATTATTTTTCTTTTATCTTGTATAATCTTTGTGTGAAAAATAATTGTCACTGATATAACAAATAACAGTTATAATGAAGAAGTGTTGTCAGTCCAGCACTATTTGTTTAAACAAGGTTCGACTATATATATATATATTTATTAACCAAAAGAAAATCAAAATGTAATGTAATTTTTAAATTAATATTTTATAGAGTTTCCATTAGAGCTAGAACTCGTTTTGGCATATATTTAGGTAAATTTTGTGTTTTTCAGGCGTTATTTTACTCAATTCATTCAAAAGTATCCTTTTTAGGTGTTCTTTATTAGAAATGTCACGTTTTCTAATACACTTTTATTTGCGCCCATAAGGGTACAAAATATTTTCTATTTGATTCATGTCTGGCGATTGAGGAGTAGTTTTCAGTGCATGTGGGCAATTATAAATGATCCATTGGTGCGCATTGTAAGTGATGTGCTTCGGATCATTATCTTGTAGGAAATAAAATCGCCGATCTATTCCCATATTTATTGCTCTTTCATTCAAATTATTTTTTTATATATTTAAATACATCATTGAGTCCATTATCCCATCAGTTATTAGTAAGTTAACTGAACCTTTAGCCAAGATGCAGCCCCACACCATTACTCCTCGGCCACTGAATTAAACAGTTTTTTGAAGATTTTTAGGATTGAATTTTTTTCACGTTTTCTCGATACTGGAATACGACCATTCGACCCAAAAATGTTGAACTTACTTTCGTCGGATAAAATTACATTATCCCAAAAATTTGGAACACATCTAAGTACTCTTTTGAAAAATCCAGATGTTCGATTCACTTAATGCAAGTTTTTTTCTAATAACTCGAGTTTGATATCCAGCTCAGTGAATCGTTCTTTTTATTGTATCGGTACTTATACAATTGTTACTAGTGTTATTGATAACTGCAGCTAGCTCTGGAACACTAATTCTGGGATTTTGGTTCACTTCATTAAGAATTTTTCATTCTTGTTTGGATGTTGCTTTTCTTGGTCGACCGACACTAATTTTATTTTCAAGTTTTTATTCTGTCTTATAACGTTTAATTTTGGTATTAACAGTATAACGACTTTTTCCCACAATTTCCCCCAGTTTACCTAGAATTTTATATTCTTCGTGATGTTTTATAATTAATTTTCCAATAAAGAACAGTTTAAAAGGATACTTTTAGAAGAATGGAGCAAAATAACGCCACAACAAGCACAAAATTTAGTTAAATCTATTCCAAAACGACTTCTAACTGTAATTAACTCTAATAGAAACCCTGTACAATATTAATTTGAAAATTACATTACATTTTGATGGTTATTTATCAATTTTTTGAATACTTTTGTGTTTCTTTAATACTGTTGCGTAGTATATTTTTTTGTTTCCTGGAAAAGTGTATTAATAAAAATTAAATTTGTAATTATAAGTGAAACATAATAGATTTAAGTAAAACAAAATACTGAAAATTTTAAAACAAATCCTTTAATTTAAAGAAGAAAATTAGCATATTTAAAATTGACAACTGTTTGAATACTCTTGCTGGTCACTGTAAACATATAGTTGCGACTACAAAGATATATTCTACACAAGTGGATATTATATTTATCTTTTGCATTGTCAATCAATATCGACATAAAGCTAAAAGTTGGGTTTGAAACTGTTCATAGTAAAACTAACCCAGTAAAGTGAATATCAGTTCAATAAGCCAGTAAAGTCAGCATGTAGGTCTAAAACAACGAAGAGAATGTATGATGGATGACGACATTAACAATCATATTAGTTATCATACTAGAAAGAGCGTGAATTTAAAAAGTTTAATCTCAAGAGAACACATCGCTCAAAAAATTTTATATTTACTAAACGTTGGAGTCCATTTCATATTAAATGCATATCTAAAAATAGAGTATTATGTTAAAAATAAGTTCTGTAATTATTTCTATAACCGGTTTTTTTTAATTTTTAGATACAATGTTAGTAGTAGTTTAAAATATTTGCAAACTTTTTACAATAATGATTTTTTTAAAAAAAAAATTAAACAGTCAAACAAGTTAATTTGTAAATGCACTTTGTTTCGAAGATAATATCAGGTTAGGAAATAAATAATGAGTCAATCTAAATTATTAGTTCATATGTACTAACTGAAAGAAATAACCGATTTATATTCTTTTCAAAATATATCAGATTTCGTAAATCAGTTATACATATAATTGTATTCTATTTGTCAACAATTTCAAGCTAAAATAATAAAAAACATTGACAATTAAGTTAACAAAATAAAAAAAAATATTTTTATATTTTTTCATCACAAAGAAAAAAATATTATTTTTAACATGACAGAATGAATAATTGAAAAAAACTATAGGACAACTTTACATAGAATTAAATATGCTTTTTAATTTGAAATGTATAATAAAATTGAATGTGAATCATCCAAATTATTTTGATCTCGATTTAATGATAATCATAAAATTTCATTCATAATTTATATCTAACAAATATAACTATTGGAGAGTAAACTTAAAAATAAGTTTGATAGAATTAACTCTTAAAGCCGCTTAATCTTCAAAAACTGAGTTTTATTCTTGTTCCTCAAAAAAAATAAATGACGTTATAATCACTACTTGTCTTAATTTATTTCCATCAGATTAAAATTTACCTGCACAGTTTTAATTTTTAGAACACCATTTTTAATCCAAAAAGTCGTTAGATTATGTATAAAAAATATGAAACTTATAAAGTAATATTTTTTGAAGGAAAAAATGTTAACCGTTAAAAAAAGTAACAATAATTATTTCTGTTATAATTCATGTTTAAAACACGGTGTTGACAATCTGACATTTTTCTTCAAAAAATATTAAAATAATATAAATCCTACAACTTTAAGAACTTATAAAATTTTTAAAAAGTAACTCACAATGTTAAGAATAAAAAATTTGTTTTAAATATCACAATATATTCGTAACTTGAAAATTCGTACGAAAAATAAATTTTCAAAAATCATCCACACACACACACATAATATGTATATATATATATATATATATATATATATATATATATATATATATATATATATACATAGAACGAATTAAGGTATGAATACATTATAAGAACGATGTATAAGTATATTAAGTATTCTCTAAAATGCTCCTGTTAAATTAATTTCTTAAAATCGTGTATATATAATACATTGTATATATATATATATATACACACATATATATATATATATATATATATATATATATACAAGAATATAATATTGTATATAAATATATTGAGTTGAATTTAAAATTATATCTTTAAAATTAAATAAATATAAACAAAGTTAAGAGAAAATTCAGCGAAATAAATTTAATTAAAATATAAAATGAATGCTTATTAAATTTGTTTATTTTCCACGTTTATATGATTTTTTTAGAAGAAAATTTATTTAAGAGAAAACTGTATACTTGAGAATAAAATAAATGTAAATAATTCTTATTTTTAATATGCTAATATTTTATTCTAATTAATATTATGAATATCAATAAGAATTTCAAAAGGGTTTTGTGTTTAATTTTTGTTCCTTAATATTTAAATATAATTAATGAACAAGTATATAAGATTTAATATATATATATATATATATATATATATATATATGTACATATATATATATATATATATGTACATATATATATATATACATTCTACGTTCATCCTTCACGGCTCTGTTTTTAATAGTTTCGAACACCAAAGTTCTCTATTGCTGATTATGCCTTATTGTAAATTAGCTCTATTTTTTTTAGCTTCCTACATTTGAACAATCGAGAGTATTCTAATTAATCTATTTTTCTTTTTCCTGTGATATAATACTAGAACTCTTTCGTCGTCTATACGTAAACAAATCTCAGAAAGATTAAACTTCTATTCACTTTATTATGGCCTTTTTATCATCCATTCATTCTACCTCAAAATGCTAAATTTTAATATTATTAAATGCTAATTTTTCGAGCATCAAGTACTTAAGTAATTCATTTGTAATATTAAGGTTGTTCTTAGCGTTGTATCTTAAAATGAGGGCCAAAAAAAAGATAACGCCTGGTAGATGATCTACTATACCAATGTAAATATCCAATTAAAAATTAATTTTAATTAAGTAACTTGGCATTCATTTTTTTTCTCAATGACTTGGAGTCCATCTGCAGGAACGAGTACCAAGCACTAGGCTTCGTTCCCCACGCTGCTCAAAGTACTGAATTATTTCATGAATCAGATGTAATCACAAAGTATTTGAAATATTTTTTATCGTCCCTCGACGTGAATGCATCTAGTAGTAAGACCAACAGAGCTCCAGTGCTCGCGAAAACAACCTCTCTTAGTAACCTTTGGTTACAAACTGGTGCACTAGTAGTTTTATAGGCGTGTAGAATAACGGTACAGATGGAAAGTTTTAATTCCAAAACGGAAATAATGAATTTTAAATAATAAAATTGCCCCAGTTTATAATTAATTTATATATTGATAAGTATTCTCCCGGTAATATTCCAATAAGTTAATTTTAATATAATGCAATTTGTTCATGTAGGATCAGGTATTCTAACTGTGCACTTCTTTTGCGTATATGTGTAATCTGGTTTTCGTTCCCCCTCAATACATTATTATTTTTATATTCAATTTTTAAATATAATTTTGAAAAGGCAATGCCATCTTTTTTTCTATAGTTTCATACGTTTATGAAAATATGTACAAATAATATTTAGATTTCAAAAAAAATTACAGATTTCAATATTTTATAAATATGTAATTTTAATAGTGAAATTTGTTAATTCAATTATTAAATTAATAAATGACAATATTAGATTGTCTTATCATTTAAAAATAATTACATTATAGCAACTTCAAAACAAAAAACGAATCTGTATTTCGTAAGAAGATATTATATATTTATGTCTTTAAGATTGAAAAATAAATGGCGACAGTAGACTGCAATTAATATTTATTTACTGAATTAAAAATCTGATAGTGAACAGATTTTTCATTTAGCTACGAAATATTTTAAACATAGTATTTAATTCACAATATAGTTCTGTCCTTGTAGTTAAGTTCACTATCATAAATAAAATGTTCTCTCATTTCACGAACCACAAAAATAATTTCGTACTTAAAAGTATACAATAAATGATTGTTCTTCATTTTTCATTGTTGGTTATGCTCTTATTTTAATGAATACTAAGATTCTATTCTCTACAAAGAGCTAAATTTCAAAACAATCGCCTTACAGGATAAAAAAAGACTTGATTTTCCTTACAGCTCTAAGAATAATGACATCAGCATCGAAATACGTACAAGCAAAAAAGTTTGAGTAATAAGTTATTGATCATTTTTGATTGTAAAATTTTATTGCTTTTTTTGAAGTGGCAGGAATTCATTTGTGAAAAAATAACATAACTGTTACTAGTAATGATATTTCTATATGATTTTTACATTCCTGGATATGTGAGAATCTTAAAATATAAAGTTCAAGGCACCAATGGTAAAACGGCTAAACACACACACACACACATATATATATATATATATATATATATATATATATATATATATATATATATCAATATATAAATATGTGGAGAGAGAGAGGCTAATTCAATTTAGACTTCCACATGAAAGTATTAAAAAAAATCGCAAAAATTAAATAATATTTTTTTTTATTTAGTATTCTAGTTCACTTCAATACCAAAATAAAAATAAATTTAAATACTAAATAAAAAATAACATTTTTTTTAATTTTTTAAATACTTTCATATGGAAGCCAAAATTTATTATTCTCTCTCTCTCTCATATATATATATATATAAATAACAAGTCCAATTATAATTAGTTAGTGGTATTAATTTTATACTTTATAACATTTTAAAAGTTCTCAACGCTTATTAATATTAATTCTAAATGCATTTTTTTTAGAAAAATTCTAATCATTATATCCTCTAATTTGAATAAGTAGAGGATATAATTATAATTAAAAGTATTCCTCTAATTTGAATAATTATTTATTTTCAGAAGATATAAACAAACAAATATTTAAATTACTTAAGAAAACATGACTTCGATTAAAAGTAGCACTGTGAAAAATGTCGAAAATTTTATTATAAACCAGCTTAAACTATAAAATATTATTGTGTCTATTTCAATATCTCGCAAATTTTGAATCATGTTTCAATAACAATGTGGTTTATTTTATATATGTGTTTAAGAAAAGTTAATAATTTAAAAATGCATACAAATCGAATTCAAAAAATGAACGAAAGATAAAACATAAAAATAGTAGCTCTGATTTCATACTAAATTATATTTATTTATAAAAACAAGAATATAGAATCTAAATAATGTATTTTATTCCATATAGTTTCATTTCAATGACAATTTATGTTATAGTAACAATATAATCAAAAAATTAAAATGTTTTCTACATAAAATTAATGAATCTTTCACAAATTCTCTTAAAGCTATTTTAATTTGAAACGTATTTACGTACAATAAATATTCAGGAATTATTCTTTTATACATAAATCCAGATATCAGTGGTGCAATGTACAAATGCATTATAGAGCAGTTTATAATGATAGTAGAAATACCTAAAAGATACCGCTTTTTTTAACAGAATGAACGAATACATACACTGAAAATTCAGCAATAAATTTACCTGTCTGAAAATTGCAACGACCACATTACTTCAAATAATTTATAGTTAGTTGAATATCCACATCTATCACTCCTAAATTTTTATATATGGGATGTTGTTAAAAATATTTTTCATGAGTAAAGCACAGTCTGAATAGATACGAAAGTATAGTTAATATTAATTTGAAAAAACTAATTGTTGATTTTTTAAAATATTTCGAAAATATATTGAACATTTATTTAATAATTGTAAATGTATTCTGTTCTAATGTTTCTATACATATAAAAATAATTCTGTCGTAAAATTTCTATAAAACAAAAATTTTTTTCGTGTAGACCACCTCCTCTCAACGTAGCTCCTTCCGTTGCTCTCTAAAAGCAGCACGTTAACCATTTACATTCCCGATTATTTTAGATGTTTCACAAATTATCGTGTTCGTCGATTCCAATGAAATAGTCATATAGAAACAGTATTCAGACACGGCCAGTTTTACATTGGTCTCTGCAGGCGCATATTTTAGCAAAGTATCACGTTTCAGTGTACAGAAGAACAAAAATCAATTATGAATATCGTGTACACAGAAGTTTTAATATAAATTAACAATAAGTTTTCTTTGCAGTTTCAATATTTTCAGTTTCATTTAAAATCAAAAAATAAATTACATTACACAATATGTTTATTTTGTTTTCCATTTTTCATTTAAAAATTGTTAACGAGAAATCACTTAACGAGAGCGAGCAAGTGAGCGGCGGTGGAGCTTCCCAGTTGTCGACGAACGTAACGAGTAAAGGGCGGAGCTCCCTGATTATTAAAAAGATTTTTATTTAATCATTTCGAATTCTCTATGCTATTTTAAATCTATTCCAATTACAGAATCACTTAATAGCGTCTTCTATGCGAATGATTGTTACTTTCAGCAAAATATGTTGTTTAACGTTTTATAGTTTAAGAGCATTATTTAACAATTCGAAATTATTACTTTAGTGTATAAAAATTGAATTTATTTTATTTACCAGGGTGAAATTAATTATTCTAAAAAATGTACTTAAGTAATTTATTGTATACTGATACTTCTGATCACATTTTATTTCTATTTATAAAAGAATGTGTTACTTTTCTGTCTCTTTCTTCTTCTCTCTCTCTACATAAATATATATAAATTTAATTTTTCACTTTGTTTAAAATAAAAAATCTTACTTTTACTGGAAAATATTTTTAAAACATTCATATACATATATATATATATATATATATATATATATATATATATATATATATATATATATATATCCGTACTACATTAACATCAAACAAGTCAGAACGATTGATGTCATCATTAACTTGATGTATGCGAGAAAATAAATAAAAAAAACCTCATTCGGATGAGAGTTGAACAAATGATGTGAATCTTGTGATATTTATACGGATTCGAATACAAAAAATAGTGTGAACATTATGTTCGAGCAACAGAGATCAAACCGAAGAGAGAGTATTTTTGAACAAAGTTTCGTTTTCTTTTAACAAACGTGCTTTATCGTTTCACTTTTTTTATCGCAATTTTTGTACATACAAAAATCTATATTTAACGTCGTTAAATCTGTATTTAACGACCTTTCAAGTTGACTTTATATGAAGGTTCGTATGGTCATAGGGTGAATCTATTGAATTAATAAAATATAAAATGTCTTTTGGGGTAGTGAAGAATATCTAATAAATTATTTATTTTATAGAATCCTTTCAGCATATAAAACTAGTAGTAAGTTACCGTTGTATTTGTATTACATAGTAGTATTGTTTTTAATAATTTAAATCGATATTAAATAGAAAAGATTAAGCTGGAGGTAAATTATTTGAAATATTTAATGAAAACAGTTTTTATTTTCACTTATTTGATAATTATAATCGATATTTCAATTAGTCTTACATTTATTAAAGGTAAGTACTTAACTTTTTTGAAGGTAAACAATAAAATAGATTACTTAAATTATAACTTATAAAAGAATATAAATAATTATATGTTCGATAATATTCAAACATTTATAAAAAATTTGATTTACCTTTGGTTTCAAATCCTATAAAAATAAATCTGAATTTTTTAATCAACATTTGAGTTTGATATTTCATTATTTTAATTAATATTTGAAATTACGATATTTTAAAAATAATATTTTAATATTAAAAATTACGATATTTATCCTCCATTTTATTTAAAAAGAAATATAACTGTTGATACAAAATCAACTTATTAAACTTATGATCACATTTTGTATGTTCGTATAAATCATAAATGATTTAGAAAATATTATTCTGGATTTTCCTATCTTGAAAGTGAATCTGAAAATGAACTGGAAGAATTTTGAAAGTTAATAATAATAAATTTCTCATTGAAACTTTAATTCATCTAATAAAAAGGATTCAGAAAGTAGTATATCAACTTTTATATTGACGTATAAGTATAAAAACAATAATTTGAAGGCAAAAATCAAAAAAATATTTGTAGATATGTGTAAGGATACCGCATGCACTAAGTGAAAATGATAAATATAGATAGGTCAGGATGATTGGAAAATTGGTATAAATTGAAACAAAAAAAAAACATGTAAATCCCATAAGACAACATAAAAATAGCTATGTCACAGAAATCATGAATGTTAAGGACGATTGTGAAAAATAAATAACAAGTTCACCTGGCTAAACACTAAAATCCATTCCTACAAAATAAAAGTCACTTTATATCGAAAGGTTTAAATAAATAGGTCGCTATGACATTTTAAAATAAGGGTAAACTAACATCCCGATTTTATTTCCAACAATTAGATAATTTATAAGATGTACTAAAAAAAACATGTATACATCATTAATCTGAATCAAATTTTTCAACAGAACGTGAACATGAAAAAAGAATATAAGTAGAACATATATAAATAATAATAACATGTACCAACAAGAATAATAGCTATATATATATATATATATATATATATATATGTTAAGAAAATTAAGTACTTTTTATCAGTGTTATGATTTTGTATAAAATTACATTAACTGACAAACACTATGATGATATCAATCAAATATTCTTAAAGATAAATATTTTAAAATTAATTTTTATGAGATATGAACAAATATATTACTTATATATATATATATATATATATAAATAAATAAAAAAATTGAGAAACAAATTGTATGTTATGATTTCTATAATTTATAAAAAAAAACTCAATTGTTCAACCTTATTGAAATAAATTGAATATTACATGTAGTTTTGAATATTTTACTATCAAAGGCAACACATAATTAAAATAATGATTAATTCGTCTTATTTATTTCAATTCACTACCAAGAGTGCGTATCTCAAAGCTGATTTGAATAAACATGAGCACGTTCCCTGTGAATAGTTCGAAATTGGTTTTTAGTACCTACTTGAAGATAATTTGTGCCGATAAAGCACTTAATGCGAGTAATCTTACACTTGAGTGAACTGTCCATATGTAAGCGCCAATAACACGATATGTTAATATCCATGGAACTAAAATACTTAATATATAGAATTTAAAAGCCTTATCTTTGTTGCAAATTAATTGTAAGGAAATCTCATTCATTTTTTGTGCGATTCAGTTCTATACAAAAATATTTTTCCTATTAAATTTGGTGGTTTCTAACTTCAAAGAACCTCCCTTTCTGTACTGGATACACTGAACATGATTAATAACAGTAATCTAAAGTTCTAAAGTGCTTTTTAGTTCAGACGTTATCTCGCAAGTTGATTGTTTGTCAGCAGTAATCAAAAATCAATAGATACTTGATCTTTACTTGTTCTAAAATAAAAGTTTTATATAACTTTGTTTTAATTCTCAACAAAATTGAAATATACTAGAAAAAATACTATATATTTAGTTATTTATTTTAAAGATTGTAAAATTTAAAAGTATATAATAAATTTATGAAATATTTATAAAGCGAACCAAATATTATGTTTTTAAATATAGCAAACATTATCCGTATTAGAAATATCTCATTTTTATATAAATTTGATAATATAAACTGGAATTACATACAAATATATATTCAACAAATAATTACACAAATTTATTAAATGTAAAAATTTTAAATTTACATCCAAATAATAAACAATATTATTACGTTTGTTTGAGTAGTTGTAAGTATAAATGTATCTCAATATTTCTTTCTACCAACGCTCGAACTTTGACCTTCGCAATTTTTAAACTTCACAGAAGCGATTATTTTTCCTCTATATACGAAGTTGTTAGTACCGTGCAGAACCTGTAATCCCTTGTAAAACTAGGGATTTCCACTAGAGATTTATTTCTTTCTATATATATTCGTTGGTAAAATACGACATTTGCCATAAGATTGGATTCGAACGCACAGTACGTTGGTCAGCAAATCAATGTGATAATAACTAAAATACAGCTGAATTATATATATATATATATATATATATATATATATATATATATTTGTGTATATATATATATATATATACACACACACAAATATGACATAACATGGTACGAAATTGGGAAAGTTTTTCTTCCTTAGAAAATATTTTTTTACTTAATTTTATGTCAAGATTTATCATTTCACGTTTAAATAGCAGTGCTTTAACTCTTTGTACTCCAAAGTTAAGTCTCACTCACAATATCATTATTTACATTAAGTTGATTGTTATTGGTCGATTATTGAAGATTTAGGGTGCATCGACAATGGAGATCATCAGCGCCCGAACAAATTATAAATTAAAAACACACCCCGTTTGCGCACTTGCATTCGAATCACTCCTTATCACCCCTTAATTCTAAACATTAATATATGTGTGCCAAACGCTTAAGAATATTTCATTAAAACAATATTTCTCTAAATGGGAGATAAAGATAAAACAAAACACATGTGAACTGGACTGTAAAAATACCTAATCTTGATTGGACAATACGTATAAATATAATAAAAAGAGATGAACTCTTGAGGACAGTAAAACATTTAAAATACTGTGATCTGATATTAGGATTCACAGTTTTTTTTTGTAAAGAACACTTTAAAATAAGCCCAATGGTTTGACATGTATGACGATACAACATGTTCAAATATATCAAGATTAGGAAAAACACTAAATCATGCTAAAAAGTCCAGTCTCCTTTACGAAATTCAAAATGCGATCTGCGGCGTCGTTGTCGTCCCCTAAAATTATGGAGATGGCCTCCGACAAACCCAGACGATTCCTAAACCTCGCATAATGATCGCATCGTGTTAAAAGGTGTGACACCGTCAGAGCAGTGCCACACGTGTCACACATCGGCTGGCCTTCCTTTTTCAAGATAAAAGAGTGAGTCAGTCTGGTGTGTCCTATGCGAAGCCTCGTGAGAACGACTTGTTCTCGTCGGTTCGGTCGAACGGACGTCCTCCAGACACGTACCGAGTCCTTGAGGCTTCGTAACTTGCTAGTGGTTACCGCCACCCAGTCCTCCTGCCAAGCATCGACGACATGACGCTTGAAATGCTATTTCAAGTCGTTTACTTAAACAGCCGGAACGTTCGCGAGGGTAAGATTGGACGCGTGACGGGCCACTTCATCGGCTCTCTCGTTGCCTGGCACGCCAGCGTGACCGGGCACCCAGCAAAAGACAATAGATTTACCGCACGAGACGATACTAGTCAAGCATTTGTGCATCTCTTGAACGAGATTATCCATCGGATACATTCTGCGGATGGCAGAAAGTGCAGATTGTGAGTCAGAACCGATGAGGTACCTCGAATGAGCAGAAGAAGCAACGAAAAGCAGAGCTCGAGAGATGGCGTAGAGCTCCGGTGTAAAGACGCTCGCTATTGGTGACAATCAAACATTAAGTCGAATTTTCTGGAGATTAGAAATATGCCTAATTAATTCCTGTATATTTTGTAAACTTGTAAAAAAACAAAGTAATGAGCGTCCAATCAGCCATCTAAAATACGTGAAGCACTGATCAATCAATTAAGAAAAGATTTTCGAGAAGACTGTGGTGATGAGTATGGTTCGACTATTTCCAATAAAAGTGTCCAATTAAATGGAAAGCTTCATGTGGTGCTGACAAGTAAGATCAAAGATTGTAAAGTGTGCTCTGACAGAACAATAAAAATAAAGAGGCACCAAACAGGATATTCTTGTATCACTTGTCCCGAGAAACCTGTAATCCACCTTAGTGAGTGCTTTGTAAAATATCACACCAAAGAAAATTATAAAGCTTGAGGTTTAAATATTCTATTTGTAAAATGTTAACATGTATGAAACTTACACAAAAAAAGTTATCTTCAATTTGGTTATATGCGATTTTTTTATTTTTTTTTCTTGAAAAATATTGCGGAGTTGCTGATTTCTTATAGAAAGAAAATTTAGAGCGCAAAGGGTTAAAATTGAATTTACTTTTTTTGCATTTCTTTTCCGTGAATTTACTGTCAAGCATTAAAGGAGTTGACAGTAAATTCACGAAATGTCTCGCCATCTTTTTTCAAACTTTTTTTTATTTTGATATTTTAAAGAGTAATGTACTCTTACAAATATTTCTCAATTCACTACATATAGTACAATATATAGTATTTTTTCGTACACTACTGAACGAACCATGATAATAAAGTTATTATATCTGAATGTCAATAGGTATTTTCAAATTTTTAAAAAGGATTAAAACTGCACACATAAGAACAAGACAGTCTTTATTCTATTTATTTTATTTTTCTTCTATTTTATATATTATATATTCCTTTTATTGTTCGATAAATTATTTTTTTATCATTCGTTTGCTGCATAATCTATAGGTTGCAGTTTTACGTTTTTGAATCAACTTTTTCTGTTTAGATTTCCTGGTAAGAAACATTTATTTTTTACACTGTTAAATTAACTGCTGTTAACACTGTCACTTTCTATATTTTCATTTCAGTATACTTCTCTCGTCATTGATTTTTCAAGTTTCGTTAAGTAAACGTTTAAAATATAAGCAGTTTTTTTCAATATCAAAAAAAATCTCTTACATATATCTTCTTACTTTTGGTGACTGTTTGAAGTATTGTACAAATTACTTTCACAATTATGCAGAGATTTTTTAAAACAGTTTCCGAAATAATTTATTTTCCTTTATAATATTAATGCTTGTTATAAATACACTTGTCCTTAATTATGTTTTCTTCTAAGCATTAGCTACTCTAAGGATAATATTATCGCTACCGAAATACTTAGAAGCAATCAAAAATATTTAATTATAGAATATTTTTAATCACAAAAATAATTTTATTGTTTATGGAATAGAAAAATTAGTTCTAGTAAGTGAAGGTTGTCCTAAAGCAAAACTACATTATGCTCCAATAATTTCAAAACACTTTCTTCTACATTCTAGTATCAATATAAATTCTTAAAGTCTATTAAAGGAAAGAATTGATTTTCTGACAGATACCAATTTATTTTTGAACTGATAGATTTTATGTCCTATTCTAGTTCTTGAGACATCTGTAGTTTGAGATATTGACTACCATACATCTAATAGAAATTATGATTCAAGAGCTGAAAATGCTCATAGTAAAACACTGCTACAATAACTAAACAAATTCAGTTGACAAAGTAAATTTTATGTTTGCATTTCTATTGAGTACAGTAAATAGAAAAGCTCGAAAAAATAATTAAAGACTGTATTTATATTCTACTCTTGGAATATTTATTTTTTCATAATTTTAAATCGAATTTCGTGTTATTTTGATTTTTTAACCCTTTACACTTGAACTTTTTGTCAGATAAAGCTTACAGTAACTCGGATATTTTTTTGTATTTTACTCATGAAAAAAATGATTTATTTTAAAGCAAGAATAATAAGTAATTTTTATTTGAATCTTTTATTATTTATAATATATATTCACTATATTGATATCTTCTTGCATTTCTTCTTACCGGTAAAACAAAATCACTATTATCAGAATCACTGTTTGATCTCTCAACACAATCTCTTTCTAAAGAATTTTCATATTCTTCAAAAACAAATTCATCATCACTGCTATCTTGAAATAATTCACTATTAATTACATTTGAAGTCATGGAGAACGGTGTACTTTTTGATTTTTTCTATCAGAGAAATGACTAAATACTGATCAAGAACAATACACAATACAAAAAAGACAGAATACTGTAATTAAATGGAACTGTAAATCGAAGAATTTTTATTCTCCATTGTACTATATTGGTAGTACACTTCCAGTACAACGCCAATTAATGTTTGTACCTGGGAAGAGTACTTCGAGTGCAAAGAGTTTATATGTATAGATAATAATATTTGAAAAAAAAACTAATATTTTATATAATAAACGAAATTAAATAAATTCATATCGAAAAATCTGCACTATCAAATATCAAAATATATCAAATAATGCAGATACAACGCCAATAATTTAATTATATTCCTGTTACTAAAAAATAAGATGACATTTTAATCCGAATTACTCTTAGTACACTCGACAGAAATAGCATATATAAAGTATGACATTCATATAAAATCGAAAAAAAAGATCATTTGTAACGTCATTTCAAAAAGGGTAAAATATTAAACTTGAAATGTTGAAATAAAACAGAATATATAATCACAGCAGAGAATATATATAAATAGAAAGTAAACAGTCAAATCATACTTTAATTAAAATAATAGAATTTAATTTAATACTTTATGTATTTTTATTCAAATTAAAAATTTAAACGATCAGATATCAACTATTAAGTTTTACTAATACCTTTAAACTAACTTTATAAATTTTGTACTTGTTATTTGATCTGATTGTTCTGACAGACATAAAATCTACCTTTTTGTTACTTTCACGTCTATTTAATATAATTACTTGATATAAAATAACATTTTTTACGAATGTTTTATAAAAATAATCCATCATTTTATTATACATTATGTCTTGTACACCACTGTTTTCATAAGATTTATCATACTTTATATAAAAGGTATTCATTTCTAAACTTACATTCATATATTGTTATATTTTTATACTCAAAACTATATTCGACATTTTTCTATCGCTGGTTCTTGTCATTTAACACCTTTTCTTTGCTAAATGACACCTTCTAGTATATTCATGCACACAATGCTATAAAAGTACAGAATATACGCCAACATAAAAAGCAATGAGGGGTTATGTAACATTGGCGTTTATTGAAGCAGTACTTTATTATATGGAACAGTATTGATGACGAAAGAGAATGATTTGAAATAAGTTTTTTTTATTTTATTTTCGAACACTTAGATTATTTAATATTATATGTTAATAAGTAGTAAAATACTAAAAATAAATTATATTTTATAGGAAAATCTAATATTTATTTACATAAAATTTAAATATCAATCTTTATGGACTTTGATAAACATACAATTAGTCACAGGTATAAAAAACTCGAAATTATTATAGAAACTACGTACACGTTTCTCTCGAACGTTAAATTGTAAATAAGATCAAAATTAAATCAATTGTTTTTTCCTTTGTGTCTTTTGCGTAAATAAAAATTTGTTTTATGGTTAAAACAAATTTTAATTAAAAAAGTATACGAACTAAAGAATAATGTGGTGTGTGTATAATATATATATATATATATATATATATATATATATATATATATATATAATGTGTGTGTGTGTAGAAATTATTACATCTCAAGTCAAATTGAATAAAAAGTATGCTCTCAAAAATAGGATACTCTTAAATCATTAGATAATTTTAATTGCTATAAAAAAGATTTAATTATAGTTTAGTATTATTGGTTTCTAAAAAAATGACAACAAGTATAGGAGTACATTGATTTAAATGAATATTGGCAGATCGGAGAGACTAACCAAGTAAATATAAAAAATTAAAAAAAATCTACCACAGTGTCCCAATTTATTTTATATTACTTGACAGTAAAGGGATGGAATTTATTGTTTGAATAAAAAATATTTCTACTGAAAATATAGCTTTCTCTTATGTTAAATTATTGCAAGATTGACTCGTATAACGGATCTGACTATTCTATATAATTTATTCAATTATATATATATATATATATATATATATATATATATATATATATATATATATATTTATACTATATGGGTGCGTATGATTTGTCCTATTTTAAGATTGGTTTTTAAAAATAATTTGTATAGTGTATTTTTATACAATATTATCAGCATGAATAAATAAACATTTTTCCCAATGATCGATAATTTTGATAGTATATAAATATTAGGTTGGTAGAAAAATATTTGCGGTTTTGGTTTTCTGAATTCTAACCTTATTTTTTTCAATAAAAGTGCCATTTCATCGTGTTCATGTTAATATTATTATAAGTACATTTTTCGGTCTATACTTTGTATATTGGGATATTGAATTAAAGATAGAAAAGAAGCAAATAAGAACAATTTTTTGTATGAATACAAAACGGGTGGTAAAGCAGCAGAAACTGCTCATAAACTAAACGATTCTTTTGATGTGGGTACTGTTAGGGAACGTACGGTACAATGGTGATTCCAAAAATTTCGTGTTGGGGACGAGAGCCTTACACATGAAGGTCGTGTGGGTCCTTCAGTTCATTACGACCAACTGAAGGTGTCAATTGAATCAGAACCACGTACAAACAATTCGAGAGCTTGTACAAAAGTTAGGCATTAGTCATCCAACAGTTCTGGACACTGGACTGGAAAATGTATATGAATTTGAAGCTCATAAACCGCAATTATTTTTCTACCAGACTAATACAATATTTAAAAAAACAAAACAGATCATATTTAATTTAGTGAAGTAATTGATCTCTTTATGAACTCATAATCTGATACTAAATTCAAGCAGTCTGCTCTCAAATTCGAACTTTTAATGAGATTATAACTTATATTCACTAAAATTACACAAAGAAAAATGAAACCAAGTGCTTTTTCAAGTCAATTAACTGTCCAAATTTGTCAGACATCCTAACACCTTCTTAACAAATTAGCGTTAAACTTTCGCTAGGACAGATAATATACATAGGAAGAACATGGTAATTCTTCTCTTGAATATAGTAGATAATCCGCTTATTACATTTGCTTGCAAATTTAACGTGACATGATGTCACCTCACAAAGCTAGTTGTCAAAATGATGTGACGGCATTAGCCCGAAGACAGAGTATCTGTTAGCACTTTGTTTATCATGTAAATTTGTAAGCAAATTTATAAGCAAGCAATGTTCAATTTATGTTTTTGTTAAAACCAAAATAAGAAAATAGGATCATTCCTTTATATATATATATTCTATGAAAATGGAAGTCCGGTTGTGCTTCAAAATATATCATTATTTAAATGAATTTTCGATTCAAATTGATACTATGACAGATAGTTAGTCATAATAGCAGTTTGATGATATCAGAAATATCCTTCTCATGTTTATATACGCTATTTACGAACATAACTTATCAATTTTTAACAACTGTTCACATATATGAACACCTTCATTTTTTTGTTAAAATTATATACAACTCAAACCTATGATTGAATGTATCTGAGCGAGTCATTTTTTTTTAAATATTATACTTGGGTTCAATAGAGTATCTTAGTTGTTGACGCACCCTTAAACCCCAAATAACAACAATATCAATTGAGTATCAATTAGGATAATATCATTATTTAATTTTTATTTTATTTCATGGGGTATTGAGTATTTTTTAAGATTCAAATTAACAATTTATCAATACACTAAATCTTCCTTCAAGATTGCAAACACCTTTTTGAAGCAAATATTTAATTTCATGTATAGACAACCAGTATTATTTTATTATTCAATTCATTGGAACTAATAGAATAAATATTTAGTGGTTATACTTATATTATTTCACGAACTTTTACGACCAAACCTGTATTTCGAGAGATCGACGGACAGATGATTCTAACGTCATTTTGAACATCCTCGTGTCCATCTTTGAAAACGTTTAAACCATTCAAACACACAAGTTCGACTTAAGGTATCACCATACACCCTTTTCAACATTTCATATGTTTCTGTTGCAGTTTTCCTTAATTTACAACAAAATTTAATATTTACTCTTTGCTCCATGATGACTGATAGGAACATAATAAATGCACTAGCTTCCTGCGCAGAAACTAACAGTTGAAACTTCGCTTGATCACTCTTTTGATAAAACTGAACTATTATAGGCTGCTTTAGTTTTACTTTAATTTCACGTGAATTTAATGATGCAGCAAGAATTAAATTGTCAAACCTTTTATATTACTAGCACCTAATGTATATGTATGTATGTGTATATATACATATATATATATATATATATATATATATATGTATATATATATATGTGTATATATATATATGTATATATATATATATATAAATGTATGTATATATATATATGCATGTATATATGTATATATATATATATATATGTATATATATATATATATGTATATGTGTGTGTATATATATATATGACAAGCATACACCACAGAAAATAGTGATTGACGGTGACTGCCAAATGCTGTTATAGTTACACTTATTTTAATATTCTATATTGGATAATTTGAGAGAAAATTTAATTGTAACTTTTTCATTACCATATCCTGCTGAATATATAAAATTTCACTACTCTGTTTCAAAATAATTTAGTGAATTTAAATATTATCTTATTAATTTTTAATAAAAAAAATTAATATGAAATCAATATAATTTACTCAATTGTATATGAATTTAGAAGTTTAAACATTCAAACAGCATTTTATTTTCTATTAATTTTGCGATAACAATTCTTGTAGTATTTTTTGTTAAGTTTATATTAATAATTGCCTTGTTTTGACCTATTTTATATATATATATATATATATATATATATATATATATATACACGGTGATTTTACGTAGGCTTCCGCACGAAAGTATTAAAAGAAGCAAAAATTAAAAAAAGAACATGTTACCCGCCATTTAGTATTTTAGTTCAATTGTATTTTAGTATTGAACTGAAACACTAAATAAAAAATAACATGCCTTTTCTTAACTTTTGCACCCCATTTTAATACTTCCATGTGGAAGCCTGAATTGAATTACCATATATATATATATATATATATATATATATATATATCATTTTTTCAGTTTGTTATATTCATTTATTTATATAATATGATTAGCAACGCTACATGAATAGTGCATTAATTTCATATGTTAGATAATAAATACCTATCAAATCATTAAATACTTTTAATTCAATTTCATAATTTTAAATATTATAATTATGTAACATTGAAATGAATTAAATTGTGAACACAAAATATACTAATTATAAAATTTGTAAATTGATTTAAAAATGCTTTAAATTTATCCTAGTGAATCATGAATTTAATGCAGTTTTTCCTAAAAAAATTTTCATAGGTATTATAATACAACTGTCAGTTTGTAATAATGAAAATCATAAAAGTATATTTTGAAAGCGCATTAAAAGGTGAGATCATACTAAAAGTATAAATAATAAAGAACCTAATTCCTTCATAAATAACAATTATAGAATTTTTTTATCTTATGGAAGTATAGTCGTTTTGTCATCGAAAAATATATTAAATAAATTAAATGATATAAACATACACAAAATGCATAATTATCGCAAAAATTTATATATATATATATATATATATATATATATATAAATATATGTATCGTTGATAACTATATGAAATTTAATAAGAAATAGAGTGCTAAATAGCTCAAAATTGATTTTATTTTTCATTAAAAATGATGTTACAAAAAGAACACATGGAATTTAAATATTTTTAATAAAATTAAAAGTAATTTAATAGATTTTAAGCATTATTTTAAATTATACAAAAAAAGAAAAAATACTTTTATGACTTCTAAAAATCTTTAACATAAATAAAATGTCTAAAATATGTGCATTTAAAACGAAAGTATATTTCGTGTGCAAAAAAGGAAAATCAAAATTGGATATATCAAATTATAAACAAATTTCATGGTGTAGATTAAGAAAAATATAACTAGTTATATATCAGAAAAAAGTGAATGCATATTTAACAAACTATTAGTAAACAGGTAACCTACAAATAATTTTTTTGTAACACGCGATGTTAATAACATTTTCAGTACTCAAACGAATGAAATAAACAAATACATTTAATGGCTTGAGTTTTTAATGAGGGAAGATTAAATTTACACAGATTTTTTTGTTACTTCATTTTCAATTTAATACATCAACACTTTAACTGAAAACAAAAATCTCAAAAAAAATATCTTTTTAAATAATTACATTATTAGCCATTTTCAAAAAAAATAACTACAATCATGTTTTATAATAAGAGTACAATTAAAATATCAAAAATTTTCTAAATGTGTTTATCAATAATAATTAATATTCATACAAAAATTTTAACGTCCTAGGAATTTTTTTGTTTATTACAGATAATTTTAGACAATTATTTACCAAGAATCTAGCTTAAAATGATGAGTACCGTAACTAGTAATGGAAAACTAAAACATAAGTGATATAAAAAGACGAATATAACCTATAAAATGTATAACTACAATCCCAGACCACAATTATCTCAGAACAATAATAAATTTGAAATATACTTTCATTAAATATTTAAAAAAGAACGAAATTGTCTTAATACAGCTGAATAGTTATTTTCAAAAATATCAAAATATGTTTAATAATGATATAAACAACAAAACATCAAATAAAAAGGAACTCTTAATTAATCGAATACGTTCTTTTTAATATTGCAAAATATAATATTTTTTTTAAACTATTCAGTTCAATAGAATTATATATATATATATATATATATATATATATATATATATAACACATGGATCAATAAGTCCCGAGACTAACCCAGAGATGGTGTTCGTAGTAAACCAGTAACCAGGTCTTTCTAGAGTACTAACCTTTACTTAAAACGTGTTAAAATTTTAAGTCGATCGGACCAGAAACAGCTGAGTTATCGAGGTTGGAGTAAAGTCGTTTTGTAGTTTGTTTAAAAAATGGAAAAAACCGAGTTTCGTGTTCTGATAAAACATTGTTTTTTAATGAGTAAAAACACCGTGCAAGCGAAACAATGGATTGAAAAATGTTACCCGGACTCTTGTCCATCAAAAGCAACGATTTGTCGGTGGTTTGCCGAGTTTAAACGTGGTCGTACCGACACAAACGACGCGGAACGCTCGGGTAGACCTGTGGAAGCCGTTACACCGGAAAATGTGAGTGAAGTGACAAAAATTATAATGAAAGATCGTAAAGTGAAGCTCCGTGAGATTGCTGAGATGACACAGATATCATATGGAAGTGTATTTACTATCCTTCATGAAAAATTGAGCATGAAAAAGGTTTTTTCCAAGTGGGTGCCGCGATTGCTTTCGATGGAACAAAAACAGCAACGAGTCGATGATTCAGAAAGCTGTTTATCGCTATTTACTCGCAACAAAAAAGATTTCTTGCGTCGTTACGTGACCATGGACGAAACATGGATACATCACTACACTCCAGAGTCGAAGCGGCAGTCATCTGAGTGGCGCACAGCTGGCGAAAGCCGTCCGAAGCGTCCGAAAACGCAGCAGTCAGCTGGCAAAGTCATGGCGTCAGTTTTTTGGGATACGCATGGCGTGATTTTCATTGACTATCTCGAAAAAGGTAAATCGATCAACAGTGATTATTATATTGACTTGCTGGTGCGTTTGAAGGAGGAAATCGCAAAAAAACGACCGCACATGCAGAGAAAAAAAATCCTTTTTCACCAAGACAATGCACCCTGCCACAAGTCGATGAAAACAATGGCAAACTTGAACGAATTGGGCTTTGATCTGCTTCCCCACCCCCCATACTCGCCAGATTTAGCCCCCAGTGACTACTGGCTCTTTGCTGATCTTAAAAAAATGCTCCAGGGAAAAAGATTTGGCTCAAATGAGGAGGTCATCGCTGAAACTGAAGCTTATTTTGAAGCGAAAGATAATTCTTTTTATAAACATGGTATTGAAAAATTGGAAAAGCGTTGGAACGATTGTATCACCCTAAAAGGTGATTATGTTGATGAATAAAAAAAAATTTTGCAAAAAAAATGTTGTTTTCATTGTTAGTCTCGGGACTTATTGATCCATGTGTTATATATATATTAATGTTTAGTAAACTAGACCTACCTTAATGATGAGTATGCAAGTTACCTTCACAACTTCACTCTTTATATCTTCAAATCACAACATGGAAATGTTCATCACACTTTAATGCCTTAACTATGTCAACTACTAATACATTAAATACACACACCTACTAGACGTCGACAACTATCCATCTAAATTGTCCATACGGGACGCAACGTAAACTGAGTCACGCAACCGAATTATTCTATAAATTTACATAACGGTTCTCGTAGATGTTAAGTTTGGATATATTAGTTTTGTTATTCACACACGTACAAGTTTTATTACAAATTACGTAATAAACTTAAGATTTTGTCCATAATAATTTATTTATGATTGACTTGTCTCTTTATTATAATAAAAATATTCTATCGGTATGGCTGATTAACGTCAGGAAAAAATGTTGTTATAGTATTGGAATAAAATACTAATAAAATGTAAATAACAGATATATAAATAATAACAAAATCTAATTATGTAACGTACACACGAAACAATCTACCTATATATATATAAATCCGTAAAATTTCGCTAAAAGAAAAAAATGTGTAGAGATTTTGTATTAAATTATTATTAACTATAACGACCAAAGTTACAAGAAATTTTCACGAATGATTATAATATTGGTACCGTAATAACTAGAATGAAATATTCGAGTTTATAAAACAACTACGCTATAATATATCAAAGAAAGGCACACACTCACTAACATTAAACATCAAGGAGGATTATGTAGACATACTAACATATATATATATATATATATATATATATATATATATATATATATATATATAACTGTGGAAAAGAGAGGCACTGAATCGAACAAAATGGACAAATCATGGAAGAGGCCTTTATCCAGCAGTGAATTAACAGGGACTGAAGATGATATATATATATATATATATATATATATATATATATATATATATATATACACATATATACATATATATACATATATATATATAGTACGATATTGAGCAAATATATGCGATACGAGCGGAAACGTAGCCCCCGGGGGTCGATGAGCGTAGCGAGTAGAGGGCAGAGCCTCCTGGTATCGAATAAAATAATTTCTATATTGCATTTTTTATCCATATGTATGAAATATATTTAATAAAATACATAAAAACCATGACTTTTCTATTCTGAAAAATTAAATCATTTTCTTATTTTAAATTTACTAAGACACGTTCTGTATTGCAATGATTGTATTTGTTTAATTTAATTATTATATATAAGTTTAAAGCATTTTTCAAGTATATAAAATGAAATATATGGGTAATTTAAGTTAGGCTCCCACATGAAGTATTAAAAAAATCACGAAAATGAAAAGAAATCATATTACTTTTCATTTAGTATTTTAGTTCAATTCAATACTAAAATACAATTGAACTAAAATACTAGATATAGATTAACATGTTTTTTTTTAATTTTTGCGAATTTGTTTAATACTTTCATGTGGAAGCCTAAATTGAATCACTTATATAATCCAAAAAGACTAAAAGTGAAACTCGAGCTGAAGTCTATTCGCAGTAAAATATGCTTTGTAGACTTTAAAATTGTTCAATTTTTACTATATTTTGTTCTGATTTATTAGATAACTATCGAATTTATACCAAAATCTCGGTTTGCGTCGTTTGAAAGTTGCGTCGTATCGAAGTTTCGTTGTTACAAGAATTTTTTTATTTTTTCGATAATTCCCCATTTACTTTGTTCATTTTTTTAGTAATTCCCGATTTAATTTGTATTTTCATCTTTATTATGCAAGATAAATCAGTCCATCAAAGTTATTAGTGTACATCAATCTTGTTATTTTTTTTCTGAATTTTGGTATTTAATAAAGTGTGTTTAATTCAAATTTAACAAGAAATGGAAATAAAAAGCGTAAATAAATTAATTTGGAATTAAAGTTAGAGATTTTAAGATTCTTTAAATCAGGGGAGAAAGCGATTGATACTGGTAGAATTCTTGGTTTAATTCCCATCACAGTGAAAACAATTTGTAATAGCGATGCTTATCAAATGAGAGAATTCGCCAAAAATGCCGCGCCTTAGTAATCCAAGAAAATCACAAAATTAAAAGTTCTGTTATAATAAAAATGGAGTCCCTACTTTGCATTTGGATTGAAAATCAAAATCAGCTGATGAATGCCATTAAACAAAATGGTTATTAAAAAAAAATCTCAAAGTACTTTAAAGATCTTAAAAAGGTACACCATTTAGTGCAACAACTTTTGAAAAATTCGAAGCCAGTCAAGAAATGATGAATGAATTAAAGAAGATCAATTAACAACGCAAATCAACATTTTTGTGTGTATTATTAATACATTTAAATTTATATATATATATATATATATATATATATATATATATATATATATATATATAAGAGAATAAAATATCACCAGTGTAACTCATACTGCAACTACTATTTATACATTCCAATTTAATTTAATTTTTTTAGCAAAATTATAACGAGTACTGTAAAAACAATCGAAATTACATTTTTGATTAAGAATACTTATTTCTAATATTAACTCTAAAATTCCAGAAACTTTATAGTTTTATTTTTCTTAACTTTACGTTGTCTTGATCTTAAATAAATAAGTATATACACATTTTAAAAAATAAATACATGAATTGTGTTACAAGAAGATATTTACAATCACGTAAAAATCAAACGATGTTCTTTCTGTTTCATCTGCGACGAACAAATCAGTCTATCTAGTCGTGTAGATTTGAAGGATGTTAAATTGAGGCAGCCAATTACGTACGTATAAGTTCTTTGATTTTGTTTGATTTGGATTTGTAAAAATCTAAAAAATATCTTGAAAAACATTTACTGTTTCAATAATTTTAAACTAAACCATCTTTTTATTTAACAAGATTTTTTTAAAATAATTTCTGTAATCTACTTTTACTAAATATATTTTTTTATAAAATACACTATTATATATTTTCTTAACACATTGACTGCCCAGCGAATTTTGCAAATGTTCACTAAGAGGCTAACATATTTTTTTTGTAATTTGTGTTTTTTCAAAAACTAACAGATATCATTTTTGGTAGCCTTGATCTGAGTGGTGAAAATACGTGGATATCATATTTCATACCCATAACCCCCAAGAAAACATCACTAGCAATCATAAATAATAGCCATGGAAATCAATGTGTGCATAGATCCTTAAAAATTATTAATTACTTTCTTACAATTACGGTACTCCATTTTTTAAAAAAATATTATCATCATTTAAAAATCGGTTCAGTATTTATACCATGTGAACTTGACATATTTGTACAAAGAATTTTAATTTAACATTTAGGTTGGTTATTTGGGGTTTAAAATTACGTCGACAACTAAGGTCATTAGTGCTCGAATTTCACATGTAGTAATATGGGTTTTACAACGTTAACGAAGAAACATTCTCTTGCTATATTTGGTCATATAGACTTTATATCGTTTAAATTAATGAGTCATTGTGACAAGTCTGAATATACCACATTTATAGATTAGTTTAGAAATAATTTGTTAATTTTTTATTTTATACAAAATTATTGCTCATAATTGTTATAATTATTTTTCAATTAATCTGATAAACATAAGAAATAATTTAGAAGTAATATTTTTTTTTAAACACAAAGTAATGAAATACAACACTATAATAATAATAAATACAACTTCTTAAGAACGTTACCATAACAAACGTTTAATAAAAGCTTTATTTTGTACTAATTTTTCACTTTTATCTTTAACTTTCCAATAATAATTCTTACTCTTTCAAATATACGGCGGCATTCATATCTATTGAAAATTTAGCTTTAGAAAAAGTATTTATGGGAATTTAAAATATTATACATGTGCTTAAAACGATTGATTGGTTTGAGATATTGGGCTCAAACGAAAAAGGAAAAAAGTTTAGAGTATAACGTTTAAAATAATATATTATTTTTCAACACAATCATTGCCATTATCAATATATTTTTTTCACCATTTAATACGTCTTCATTTTGACATTGACAAAATCTAATATTTATTCCTCAAGATAATTCTTCAAATAATCTTGATTATCAGTGTCATAATTAATTTCTTTGCGATTATGTTTGACTGTTAACCATTTGAAACATAGTGTTTTTTGATAAGATTTGCCAACAAACTTAGACGCTTTTTCATAAAATAATAGCATACATTTACAATCATAATATTCTGTTTATTTATGGACTACAATAACGGAAAAATGCATTTAAACATCGCACCGATGGTTCGGCGGTGCTGCCAAGACTCGGGTTATAATAGTTTTAAATAAGTGAAAATCAGATAGAGTTATACTCTAGCAACGTTATGAAGACAGTCTTCCGAAACTACGTGTAGATTTGGGGAATTTCTTGGAAATAAAATCAATTACAAACCCAAAGTTGAGATTTTGTTCTTCATTTATTTAATTCCAATATTTCAAACTATTCAAAAGTTATGAAATATTGTAGATTATTTTTCAATCCTGTACATAATATCATCAATAATATATGTGTATATATATATATATATAATTTCATTGATATTAAAAATCAAATAAAACTTTAATAAACAGAAATATCTACAAATCTTTTTAATTACACTGCAATACATACGATAATAAATCTTAAATACATTAATATGGCTACAATTTATATCCAAACAAATAAAAGAATACAGTTTCTAAATAGTAAAAATCACTTAGATTAATACAATAATTAATACTGGCCCTTTCAAATTATTTTTTTACAAAAAATAGTAAATCAAAAATCAAAAATTCAAACTAAAAATAACGGAACTGTATCTAAATATATATAATATGTTGCAATAATACAACTATAAAGTATATATACAAGCTCCTGCGTTTGGAGCTGTTGCAAACAATAAATTTTCATACCCACTTTCAACGCCCATTTTTTTATAGAATGAATCTTGAACCATTTTAATATATTTTTCAACATTATCCGGTTTCACAAGTGCCACTGTACATCCACCCCATCTAAAAGAAAATGTGAACATAAAATTTATGTTTATCTACAAAATGTGGTTTATAAAAGTATGTTACACTATATATATATATATATATATATATATATATATATATATATATATATACATATATATATATATATATATATATATATATACATATATATATATATATACATATATATATATATATATATATATATATATATATATATATACATATATACATATACATATATATATATATATACATATATATATATAGATATATATATATATATATATATACATATATATATATATATATATATATATATATATATATATATATATATATATATATATATATATATATATATATATATATATATATATATATATATATATATATATATATATATATATATATATATATATATATATATATATATATATATATATATATATATAGATATATATATATATATACATATATATATATATACATATATATATATATACATATATGTATATATATATATATGTATATATATATATATATGAGAGAAATAAAGGCAGGATAAGAAAAAAGATTTGTGCATTCACTAATTTCTTAAACACAGTCAAACTCTGATCGTTCGTAAATATATTATATTTTACAAATCATTCGTGTTAAAATTGCGGAATATTTGGATTCAAATAAATTATAAAGATATTATTTTTCAAAGAAACACATGTAATATATATATATATATATATATATATATATATATATATATATATGTATATATATATGTTATTTGAAAATAATTTTCAACAAATTGAAAAATTAAGACGTTTGAAAATACGGACTTTCTAATAGAAAATATGGAAGACGATTGTTTTAACTACAATATATTTTAAAATTCAAATGCCTGCAAAAATAATTTTGGAATCAAAGCTAAAAAAGTACAAATATGCAATATACTTGAATAAATATGTAAAATAAGTACACAACAATGTGATTATACAATATAATAGGATTCAAGTAAAAGTATATTTCGTTTAATTCTGTGATCAATTACTCATATCAACCATAGCACGAATAATCTTAATAAAATTACCTGAAGAAATGGATTAAATTATATTTGGTATATGTTATAATATACGAAACGAAATAATATTTTTTTAATGAAACATGTTCAAATATTCCGATGCGATTCGATAAAATTAAGAAAAATTCACAAATAATAAGAAATCATGAAATAAAAATTATTCTATATGCAGCTGATATATTATTGTTTTCGCAAACTATTAATAAACTCATATAGGTATACCAATTAAAGTCATAAAAATACCAATTAAATTATGGAAAGCATAAAATAAATTATCACATAAACATTGAATTTAAATAATTTAAAAGATATATTTTATGCTTGCTTTTCACAAATCATCAATTTCAAGTATACTCACCCAGCACCCGTAAGTCTTGCTCCGAAAGCAATATCTCTTGACAAATCTACCAATCGATCCAGCTTTGTATGACTGCATTCGTACAAATCACGTAGACTGTCATGGCTCATGTTCATCAATTCCCCTAGTTTTTTTAATGTCGCCTCACTCTTCAAAGAATCACCTGTATCGCTCTCACTTCCATCGACGAGTGTTTGACACGTTGCGTAAAATCGTTGTACACGAAGAGCTTCTACAAACAAATAAAAACGGAATCAGGTTTCATTGAAAATAATGATGTATTTTCGGGGATATAATTATTTCAAGTACGTAATTTCGTATATTATATAGAAAGACATTTTATTATATTTTTTTACACAAATTATTGGATGTGTATATCGATATATTAATTTATTCTCGTTCTATTAGGTTGATAGGAAAATAATTGCGGTATTTGTTCTCTGAATTCTAACCTTGATTTTTTTCAATGAAAGTGTCATTTCATTGTGTTCATGTTAATATCACATTAAAGTGCATTTTTCGATGTGTATTTTGGTAACATCGACTTTGGTTTTACTATTAAAGATGGAAAAGAAGCAAATAAGAGCATTTTTTTGTATTCAAAACGGATGGTAAAGCAGCGGAAACTGCTCATAAACTAAACGATGCTTCTGTTGTGACTTAATACAAGTATGGTGTAGTAGTGGTTTCAAAAATTTCGTACTATGGACGAGAGCCTTGAAGATGAAGAAGGTCACAGGCATTCTCCTTCAGTGATGGTTGCTTGGGAATCTCAAAGAAACAATGGCCATCACCTTCCCAACCGACAAAACGGTCTTTGCCTTCTTCGACGCACTTTCACCAGTCGTTATCCACTGCTCTGACTGCTGTTTCGACTCAGATGTGTAGTGGCGGATCCATGTTTCATCCACGGTGACGAATCGGCGCAAAAAGGACTGCCGATTGCGATAAAACATCGACAAACACTGGGTTGAAATTTCTTTTCGAATGTGTTTTCAGTCGACAGTCAACAATCGTGGCACTTATCGCGCACACCTCTTCTTCATGTGCAATTTTTCATGCAGAATATTGTGTACTCATTCAGTTGAGATACCTACGGTCTCAATAATCACGGGAATTTTCAGTTAGCGATCTTACATAACGATACCATGGACTTTTTCAACAATATCCGTCGTGGTAACCTCAACTATGTGTCCAGAACGCACTTCATATTCAGTGCACGTTCGGTCACTTTAAAACCCATTTATCGAGAAATAAAAAGTCTTCAACGCTGATGCATAGTCTCCATGAACTTTGTCCAACTTCGCTTTGACTAGGCGGCCGACCACTTATTGAATTACAAATATTTTATCACTGCACGGAACTCGTTTTTTCCACTTTTACGACAACTGCTATAATGCTCACTTCATAAAAACTTGCTCACTTCATAAAAAACTGCTATAATGCTTCACATCTATAAAAAGTGAACAAAGCGTCGGTTCTGACTAAAATATCGCCTATGCTAATTTGCAATATGGCACTTGTTAACCGTAACATTACCAAATGAATGGTGGCGCCACCTCAAAAAAAATCCCAAACTTTTCAAACGACTCTCGTATTAATTACAATAAGTATTTATTCAGATTAATTTTGTCGCACTCTGTCGATTTACATAGAGTGCAGTCTAACTTTTTTCATTATCTGTGACTTACAATTTAGTACTAAGAAATAATAAAAATAAACATTTATCTGTTTTATAAAATGACGTACAGTTTACTGAAGTTAACGTTCCATTAGTTTCTTTATTCGATCGTCACTTTTAATCAGTCATCAACCTTCGACTATTATCTGCTTTTTAATTAAGTATGCAATATTAAATGTATATTACTTATATTTCATGTTATATTTCGCACTCTCTCTATTTCATTATAACCAAATTCAAATTACTTTAAGAACAAAACTTAAATTTACAAATAATTTACATATATATAAATAGACAACATTTAAACATAAGGACTTTAAAATGGCACAATGAGTGTATTTGATTATATTCAATTAATGAAATAAAGTGAAAATACTATTTTCGTTTAACTGCATTAAAAATAAAAAATATGATATTTAAGTGCAGTAATGAAATCTAAATATTTGTATTAGGATATATACATATATATATATATATATATATATATATATATAATATATATATATATATATATATATATATATATGATTTCAATAAAAAAAAAGAATAAAATGAAATTATGTTTAAATCAAATGAAACTAAATTTAGACATATTTTTTTAAAATATGTGACAGAACAAGAATGAAAATATAAAGTAATAAAAAGTATATTCGCTTGATTGGACATTAACAATTGAAAATATTTCAAATTATTCAAAAGAAATATCTAAAAGAACATTTAGAAACATTACATACAAATATATCTTTACAATCACTAGTATTCTTTTTCCACGATCTTACAAAGAAAATAGTATAATTCATTTCTTTATAACAATATCCGTGATATATATATATATATATATATATATATATATATATATATATATACATATGTATGTAGGTATGTATATTACATCTGAAATGAAAGTGGTATTCTTTCAAAAGTAATTCTGCTTTTTGAACCGAGAAACGTAACGCTTTGAAAGCCTTATTCTTTTTCAGAAATATATTACTAAAAGAAGAGCTTCTTTTACGATTGGAAAAAAAAATTCAATGCAACACGAATAAACAAAAGACATATTATAATCAATTTTTCTACATTACACATATTAAAATATAAAAGTTACTAATCTGAAATATATAGTTATTTTTGATAAAAATATACGTTTTTTAAATGAAAAAAACGTAAATAAATATAAAAATTGCAAATACCTAATATACATAAATGAGTGACAATTATTACGTTTAAAAAAATTAAACAATATAAAAATGATAAACTAACAAATTATTTTTTATTAAAAAAAATGAACGCTCTGTTATCTAAATTTCCCTTATGATATAGATCTATGAAGTGCATCATAGATCTAACTGAATTCATTATATTTAGTGATATTTATCTTTATCCCAAAATGGTTTAAATGTTTTTCAAAGTATTGGAACCGAATTTAAAAAATTTAAATGAGTCAAAAATAGTTATTTATTAATCAATTACACATACATCTTAACTATCCGTGAAAGGTAATTTTCATTGTTTATAAGATTAATAATCATCCAATGAAAGATAAAGAGTGTTTAGAATTTTACATAATGAAATACACATTCAAATAATATTAAGAATTTGTATAAATGAACAAATCTCAGAAAAGGAGCATAATATTTACACAATGAACAATTTGTAAAATAGAGTCTATTAGTAAACAAGTTAATTTTTAATTTTAATAATATGTTTTTGTACACTACGCATAAATAACAATAAACATTTTGTTAACTAATATCATTTTCATTTTTTTCAATAAAATAATTTTAAATAATTAAAAAATCAAAGCATATGTATAAATACATGGAACTCTCCATAAGGACGCAATATTTAATTTGAAATAAAACACAAAATTTGTGCTAAAATTTCAAACTTATTTATTGTAAATAATAGTTGAGAGTATGCCTTTTATAAATGAAAAATAATTTCAAGTAAGTGACCGACACATGGTTTTTTACAAGTAATTATTCTTCTGTTAAAATTTTCAATAACATCACTAAACAACTGGAACTCTATCTCTTCAATTACTCTTTGAATTTCATCTTTATGGTAAGAAATTATTTTCTGATTATTGGCGAACATCTGTCCTTTAACGTGATCTCAAAGAAAGTAGTCCAACGGAGTTGTCATATGATTTCGGTGGCCAATTAATATCTCCATTTCAGGAAATAATGCTACCAGGAAATTTCATCCTCAATAAATTAATTATTTTGGTAACTGTGTGAATTGTACCATCCAGCTAGAACTATATATCCTCCATATCAATAACCTCCATAAAACATGGTTACTATGTTTCGATATTCCCATTTCTCCATTCACAGTAATCGCTTTGACAGCCTTGTTCTCAAAAAAGTAAGGACCGATGACTCCACAGGACCAACAGACACGTGCTGGTATTCCTTTATATTCAACCGATCACCATCCTCTTCAAATTTACTCACTAATCAAAGAACTGTTGATTCAAATGGACAAGTATGTCGAGAATAAATCGCAAACAAAATATATTTTTTATAGAAAGGGTCATTTTCATAATACAATTCTATAATTTCAATGCGTTGTTTTGTTGCATACGAGACTATAACTAAAATGGCAATATCAAAACTTAACAATCGTTAAAAAATACAGCTGTCAGTTTGACATCTGTGTAATATAACCTCTTAAAAAAATTGTGTCTCTATTAGAAAACCCTTTACTAAGTACAGTATATAATATAAATACTAAGTACAATACTAATTGTACAGACCAGAAAATTCTTATTAAAAAATCATCGAAATGTATAGAAAAAATAAATTAAATGCATTTATTGAAAAGATATTAACCCTTATTGTGTATGGGACGTTCAATCCTAGATAAAAGAAGCCAAAGTTCGATACTTACGAAAACGTTCACTGGAAATAATAAAAAAATGAAAACGGAATAAATAATAGACAGATCTCTAAACTGGAAATTGAAAAATGTTTTTTACGTATTTGTCGATCATTTCGATTACATTCGTTAATATTATTCTTTGACATAAAAGCGTTTTAAAGTGAAATTATCTTGCACTGAAATTAGTTGAGGGTCGATTTAAGATATTTTATGATTTATTCGATTTGATAATAAATCAATGTAAACTATTCATAAATTCCTAAGCAAATGAATACTAAATCGATGTTTGACGAATGTATAGCAATACATTAATTATAGTTGGTACAATGATAAAATTCAAAAAAATAACTTGGGATATAATACATTTATAGCTTTTACTATTGTATCAATGCTATTAAACCCGTATTATATATTTTACGAAACTACTCTTTTATTAAGGTGGAAGGAAAATAATTGCGGTTTTTGTTTTCCGAATTACAACCTTAATTTTTTTCAATGAAAGTGTCATTTCAGCGTGTCCATGTTAATATCATTTTAAAGTGCATTTTTCGGTCTATGTTTTGGTAACATCGACTTTGGTGTTATTATTAATTTTGTTTCTAATTGGGCTATTGAATTGAAGATAGGAAAGAAATAAATAAAAGCAATTTTTTTGTATGAGTTCAAAACGGGTGATAAAGCAGCAGAAACTACTCGTAAACTAAACGATGCTTTTAGTGTAGGTATGTTAAGGAACGTAAGGTGGTTCCAAAAATGTCGTGCTAGAGACGAGATCCTTGAAGATAATCGAGTTGTCTTTCAATTCATAAAGATCAACTGAAGACGTTACACACAAAATTAGAGAGCTTGCACAAAAGTTAGACGTAAGTGCTCGAACAGTTCTAGACCACTTAAAATAGCTATGAAAAGCAAAAGTGTATGAATTTGAAGGTCATAAAGCGCAATTATTTTTCTACCAACTTAATATTATCAAGGAACGAGGAAATACATTTTTGATTCAATATAGTTCTGGTACAATAGCTGAATTCACATTCACAAATATATTTTTTTTCACCTTACAAACGGCAAGAAATTGACTAAAAATATTTAATAAATTATTATTGATCATTTCTGATTATTGCTTATTCGCATTTTAATGATAATGCTATCATCCGTAGAGAATGGAAGTACAGAAAAATAGAAAACATTTTTTGTTGATACGATGTACAAAAAACTTTTCATTAGTACATTTCGAGCGAAAAAATATCAAAATCTTTAATTTTGATACCGTTTATATGTATATATATATATATATATATATATATATATATATATAAAATATTGAAATAAAGATAAAAAGAATTTAATATCATAGATCGACTAAATAATTATTCAATATATTTCATCCAGTGGCGAATACAACACACAAAAAGACAAATTGTTAAGTTCTCTTTGATATTTCAATATTAAAAATGAAACATAATTCAAAAAACTTAATATTTTTTATCAATACGTGAATGAAGAATATAAAAATTCAATCATAATATAAAATCACGAAAAGCCTTTTAACACGTTTTCTCTTAAAATATTACTTCAATATAAGGATCTTATGCTTGTGTAAAATGTATGTATATATATATATATATATATATATATATATATATATATATATACATGTATATATATATATATATATATATATATATATATATATATATATTATGTTTCACATGGATGATACACGATTACAAGAAATTTAATATTTATATATTTGAAAACAATTTGAAATAGGTTTTATATCATAATAATACTTTAATAGAAATTAATTTAATTATAAATGTTCATATTACATCAATATTCATTCAAAATTAAATGTTTTGATACTGAAATATGCCAAAAATGTGGTTAATTAAAATATTTTCATTAATAATCGGACTTAAAATAGCGATGTTAATATTGTTATATTTTATTTCTGTTTGTGTTCATTTCAAAAGAACAAAATATTTGCATTAGTTGAATTTATAAGCTCTTGTTTTCCCAATTTTCAATAATAGTGTTATTTATGATCTTCAATCCAAATTTATATCGTAAATTAGAGATACTCAGTAGGTAGATTTACATCAATCCGCACTAGTTATTGTTATATCTCTGCCCGTTTTTAATGCATCAAAAATCGGTGGTAGAAATCAAACATGAATGTGTTGAGTTATCAATTTAAAAAATCAGATAATTTAAATTATAATAAATATATGACCAGTGTGAATTTTATGAACTATTTTAGAATAACATATATATTTTTCTTTCTAAATTATTAAAATGGTGGAGAAAGTATTTCTTTTAAAGATTAGAGGTTTGTTGTACTATATATTTACATTTTAAGTACAAACTGTGAAAAAATATATAATATGAAACAAATTAATCTACGACTTATCTACAAACTGACCAAGGGACTTGTAAACATTTCAAAAAAGTACAAAACACCTAGGATGACAATCAACACAATTTTTAAGAAACTAGAAAATAAAAACGTTGATAAAATGCAGATAATTATTTAACCATTATTCTAAATAATGTAAATGAAGCAATAAATTTCTTGATATCAGGTATTTCTTATATTTTGTCAAAAAAAAGCTTTCATATATAATTACAGCAGCTTTTATGTATATCGTCATTGATTTTATTATTACATAGCTTCACATGAAAATGAAATTCAATCAGATATGACGCTTTATAAAACACGAACATAATTGAACCATAAAAAGTTCATATTAAGATTTTATTGAAAAAGAAGTCTACGTTTTACCTAATTTACGAATTTTTAACATCTTTTTTACAACATATTTTACTCGTAGTTTAAATATTGAATGTTTGATGTACTCTCTCTCTCTCTCTCTCTATATATATATATATATATATATATATATATATATATATATATATAAAATGAAAGTTAAGAAGCTTTTTTTTACAAACCACTATAATCTCTTAGACATTTTAATGATATTTGTTGCTAGTGGTTTCTATATAAGCATTTAATGTGTATCAGAAAACTGTGTCGTTTACTGTTATTGTTTTACGTGAGAAGAATTTTCTAGAAGTCTTCTGTTATTGATTGTTCGTGATATTAAAGGATATTTAGAACATAATTTAATAACAACTATCATATTATTGAAATGTATATTAGTAAATGATAATATCTAAACTGAATTCAACTGTTGCTGATATAACGAGTAATGGTTATAACGAGGTAATATAATCAGTCTCGCACTGTTCGCTATAACCGAGTTATACTATATATATATATATATATATAATATTTGTATAGTTAGGTATCTGTATGTGAGTATATATACCAAGTTTTTAAAGTAATTCGTAACTTTAACGACTATTCAAATGAGTTAAAAAGCTTTTTCATTAACTTTCGCAAGTACATTTATGTAATTGATGCGTTGGTTGTATTTCATGATCTTTGTATATTACGATTTCCAGTAACACAAATGAATGTCAATTAGTATTAATTAACTCGCTTAAAAAACAAATGTTTGCATTAACGTTGGGCATACAAATATCCCTGGCGTCAAACAAATACTTATTAAAAAAATGAACGCAAATGAAACTCTTTGCGCGAGAGACGTCCTTACAAATACATGATATTAAAAATTATGTTCAATATTTTAACAAAAATACCCCTGTGTAAAGCATAAAGTGAGGAAAATTTAAAAAGTTTCATTAAAATACAAAATGTACATTACTCATTCTTTTAAACTGCATGTAATTTAAAAACATGTTTATATGATTGTCACTTATTATATGAATTTAAAAACTTATCTTTACTAATTTACATACATGTAGTTAATAATTGTATATTTTATAAATATAAATCTATTCTATTATAATATATGCAGTCACTTTTTAATTAAATCTTATGAAAAGTTGCAGTTTATAAAAAGAAAATAAAGAAATAATCAACATTTAAATAATTAAAATAAATTATAAAATATAAATTAGAATGTACATAAAACAGACTATATTATTAATATTATGTAAATTATAATGTTTAAAATTTATTTCATTTATTAGTATAGATTTTTTAGCTTTAAAGTCATTATTTTTGGAATGAAATCGCCGTTTTTTAATAAAAATATCACTTTACTTAATTTATAGCTTATTTCAGTATTAAAACAAAAATATCATATAAGAAAATATCTGTGATGGTTCTCTACGGAGGATAAAATTGACATTTAAATATACATTTAATAAAAATATAAAATAAGCAATAATCAAACATTTTGATACAAAAATATCACATCTGCTTGAAATTTTAACTATTTTATGAAAAAGAACGTAATCACAATGAAAAATTTTAACAGTAATCATGTTTTTATAATGAATTACTTTTATAATACTAAAAAACAAATAAATATTTTTTTCTATCATATAACTTAAATTAGACCAAATGTATAGTACTGATATTTTATTGACATATTACATGTTATATTCTTGTAATTCAATCACTGTTCTTAAAATATTGTTTTGTAATTTCCAAAAAGTCCTTAACAACATTTGTAAATGATTTACATGCAGTTCTCTGTTTTTTTAACTTACAAACATTTTCTCCTTAATTTTAGTTGCGCTAATTTGTTAAAATTTACTTTTAAAATAAAAAAAAATCTGCTTCATTTCAATCCAATTTTGACAAAACTTCTCATCAGATCAAGTTTAATATAATATTATCACATTTTTTTCGAAATTATTAGCTGACTTTTTTCTTCCACATTTTTCTTTCCTGAATTTAGTGATTTTATTTTTCATTATATAAAACATTTGATATTTTTCAATACTTTACAATTATCACACTCTGTTCAATATTTTTTTTCAAATTATAATACATAACACCTTTACTCTATGATATTTTTTAATTAAATTTCCAAGTCTAAATATAAATTATATACATACAGAAATATGTAATATAAAATAATTTATAGTTTGTTTTAATACTTTATACAGAAACACGTTAATAAATTGTATTTCTTTTTTTATTTACAAATACAAGGCGCGGTGTAGTAAACTCATGGAGTTTATTTTACGCTCACATTCTGTAGGTGAGGTAAAAGGATGGTGTAAATGACAGCTGGTATTTTGCACGTCAACGGTATTTAATTCCGACCGCTATTGCACTCACATGAACATCACTAGAGAGTTTACAAGTTTTTTGCATTAAAGGTGTTAAAGTAAAATATCATTTAAGAACTATTACTATCTTACTTACATGAAATTGAAAACATTTTCTATTATAATAAAAATAAATTATAAAATCTTTTATTAATTATATTTTTTCTAATTTAAACAATTTTTTAACAAAATATCTTTTCAAGAGTATTATGAAATCAATAGTAGTTTTTTATATATTTCAGACATTGCCACTATTCTATAATTTCTAAAAGAAATAAATCGATATATATATATATATATATATATATATATATATATATATATATACACATACATATTATATATATACAGAAAGAGAGAGAGAGCAAAAACGATAAAAAGAAAAATCAGAAGTAGAATTAGAACTAGTTAATAAATTCTCATTCACAAAAAAAAACAAAATTCACAAAAATCATCTCAATAAATTTTTCATTCACTCCACAAAAGAAAAATTTCAATAAAAAATGGTCAATAATTGATTACTAATCATTTATGATTGTTACTTATCAGTAGTATTTCTTTGATAATTTATCACAAAAAAGCTTTCTGTGATTTATAAGTAGAGGAAAATTTATCTAAAGAAGTAAATTTAGCCACAGTATTAAAACTGTATTTTAATTAATTTATAATAAATCATGACAGAATCACAAACACAATTAGTAAAAAATATACTGATCATTCGAAAAAATCAGTCTCCAATTACGTCAGGAGCGTTTAGGAGCTTAAAAAACATATTATTATTATTATTTATATATATATATATATATATATATGATTTGAAATCTTTCAGTTACTGTTTAAAATAAATAAGTAAATACGACGAAAAATAATTTCTTGATATGAAATAAAAATATAAAAAATATGAAAATATACATTCTTTTTTCTATTTACATCCCGTACAAATACCTATCCCTCCACAACAACTTAAGTATACTAGTATTATGAATTTAACATTATATTAGATTAGTAGAAAAATAATTGCGGTTTATGTCCTTCAAATTCATATACATTTTTCTCTTTTTTGGTTACACTGGCTGTTTTAACTGATCTAGAACTGTTGGATGACTAACGCCTAACGTTGTGCAAACTATCGAATTTTGCGTGGTTCTGATTCAATTAACACATTCAGTTGGTCGTTATGAACTGAAAGACGTCCGCAACCTTCTTTCAAGACTTTCGTCCCCAGCACAAAATTTCGGGAACCACCATTGCACACACTTTCATTTCATCCAACCACAATATATTATCCCAGTAAATTAGAAACCAACAGTTGTGGCTTAACAGTACCCACACCAAAAGCATGGTTTAGTTTACGAACAGTTTCTACTACTACGAGTACATTGCCCGTTTCGAACTCATACAAAAAATTGCTCTTATTTACTTCTTTTCCATCTTTAATTCAATAGCTCAATTTAAAGCAAGATTTATAATAGAACCAAAGTCGATGTTACCAAAATACAGACCAAAAAATTTACTTTAAAATGATATTAACATGAACACGATGAAATGATGCCCTCATTAAAGAAAAAGAGTTAGAATTCAGAAAACAAAAACAGTAATTATTTTCCAACCAACCTAATATTAATGATACTTGATGTTCAAATTCTAACACAATTAGAATTCAGAAGGAATTTTATTCATCTTTTAAGTCCTGCATACATATCAAATTCCAATATATGTATGCATATATATATATATATATATATATATATATATATATATATATATATATATATATATATGTGCATATATATAGAGAGATATATACATATTACAAAAGGAGCTGAAATGAACTCTGAGTTTTGTCACATAATATACAACTCGCATGAAAATAACTTACATCTAATAAAAAACAATATAATTTGCATTTATAATTCACGTGCGTTTCAACAACCACTCTCAATGGGTTACTTGAAATGTCTTTATTCTGCACAGCCGTATACATTCTAAATATTTTGCGAAAAATATCAATTTTCTCTTCTTCCTCTTCTTAATGCTTTCACTAAAACCATAATTCTGCTAAATAGTACAAATATTACTCAAGTTACTTAAAATATGATCCTTGAAAAACATTATACACGTCAGTTAAAACATTTGGAAGGAATTCTACTTACAACATAATATATTGTTGTTTCTGAGTTGTTAAAAGCTATATATTTATTTAGAAAATTAAATATTATTTTAATTATATGAAAATAATAACTTCCATACCATACATTACGAAAATATTTCATAATAATATTTTATATTCAAATTAAAAAAATTATCAGTAAACAGTTCTGATACTGTAGCTAAATTCAATTTCATAGTTTATTAACAAAAAAGTTATCATTTAACAAATTGTTTCATTTATGCAAATTGCATTATTTTTTATTCGAAATTGTATAAAATATTTCATTATCGTTCCGTACCTCTACCAAATGATAGTTGTGTACTTTTTCATTTAGAAAATTTCGTAATGTCAACAATAGGATCAGTAAAAATGGTTGAGTAGTAAACGAAGTTTTAGATTTTCTTTTTTAATAGAATATTCAGTAAAACTATTTCTTAAAATTATAATTGACATTTATTCAAAGAAAAATTATAAATACACAACTATAAAATGTATTTATATTAAATTTAGAAATTATTCTTAACTAAAAATCGTCAATAATGTTTTTGCAATTTCTTACATTTTTTTATAAATTTATGACATATATTTTAAATCTCTGCTCTACAATAATCATTTTGTTACGCTTGATTATTTTTCAATGAACTATTCTGTTTTTAACGTACATTTAGAGCCATTATTTCCTACAAATTTCCTGATTACAGCATTTTATTCTGTTGTATTTTTCAATACTAACTTTACCCATGTGACCAACTACTTTCTTAACTGTCTTGACGTTGTTCGACAACGTACAATCTCATTTTCTATCAATGCCGTGCCTCAAAGTTACAGCGTATATTTCGCATTAAGTTCAATCAAAGGAAAATGTTGAACGTGGTTTCTTTTGTCGTTACTGATTCTTTACTTTCATTTCATCCAACCACAATATATTTTTCTAGTAAATTGGAAACCAATAGTTGTGGCTTTATTTGAAATCTATTATTCAGTGTTCTTTTCTACTAAAAGCTAATAATTTTTATATGATCACTCTTTCAACTTTGTTCTTTATTTGAGAGATCACATATACTAATGAGAAAAATTATCATAAAAAATATTATTTAAAACAATCCAGTTATATAAACATATGTTTTTCAATGAATTAATTGCACAGTCCATTTTCAATATATATATATATATATATATATATATATATATATATATATATATATATATAATATGATTGTGCGTGAAATAGAGTCTGTGTGTGAATTTGTATTTTAATAAACATTATTTACTCTCGACCTTAATAAAAATGTACGTGAGATGCTAATAAAGGTAATGTTATTAATACATAGTATGTACTAAGAATAACTATTTTTATAATGAATACTACTTTGTTATATCACTATTAATAATTTAGCTAAAATATTCTTTATTTATATTTAATATTTCTTTTCTTACATTTCTGAACTGAATATATTACGTGTACCAATTAATTCGGTGCCTTTTATAGAAAATGAATGTTTACCGAAGAATAGAATACATTTTAATCCTCAAAACATCTCCCATTATTTTGAACAACTTTTCTCCATCGGTCGAGTAACTAATAAATATATTGTGGGAAAAAATGGCGGCTTTGAGTCTATTATGTCAATATATTTTCAGATCTCTTCACTATTTTTGCATTTTTTGCATGGATTATGTATTACAGCACTTTCACCCAAAGCTGAAGAAATCATTCTCATGGCTTCGACAGCATTTTTTTCAACGCGAAAAATATGCAATGCCTAATATACTGTTTTTCAGACGCTATCCTATTCACTATTGTTTCGTCAGATTATGCCAATTGCTTGTCCAGATATACAGTGTTTTTAAATGTTAAGGTTTGCACTTGAAAATCTTAAAACGGTGAGAAAACATTTTTATTTAAATCAGAGTTATGACTGATTCAATTGAAAGACATTATTTTTTACGCCTAATAACTCTAGAAATTGTTTAAGTTTTTATTTATAAGAAATTTTTAATTAATGTCACTAAATATTTTAAATCTATTCTGTTTCAAACGATTTTCTATTAAACCTTGATTATTTTGATCCAAATTGAAGTTATAAGATATCACTAATGTGTTAGAATATTTTGTTTCTATACATAAACAAATTCTAATCTGAACCGTAATCAGACGAAAAATTAATTGCGTATGGAAACATATTTTCTTACACTTAGTCCCATACGATCTAACATTGAATGTATAGATATAATTACAGTTATTCGTGAACAAGTATTCTTGATTAAGAATCAAATAGTTATTTGAAATGTTATTATCGAATTGTATAAGTTTTCTTGTGCAGACAACATCATGAATGTCAACGCAACAGAAGAAAAGTGTTTAACCCAAATAAACACCTATTTACTTTCAATTAACCTTTATAATTCTCTCAGAGGCCAATGACCTTAGCTGTCGAAGTACGCTAAAACCCCAATAACCAACCAACCTTTATAATTCTCACATTTTCACTTCTGTCATTAAATTTCGACTAGTCTGCTTTAAAATTTTTCGTCACATTTTCTTACATCTTTAATTAACCTATTCATTACTATCTCTATATATCATTTTATATTTATTTTAACGATTTAAATATAATGAAACATCTAAAGTCATAAATATATACATATAAATAGTTAAGAGTTCGAAAGTAACAAAATGATAGCAAAAGCCTTAAATTTTTAGTTTTTTTCCCGCGAGCATTTCGTAATTTATTAATATTAATTTATTATGACAGTATTTTTTAAAGTAAAAATATCCTGAAATCAATGAACTATTTATTTTCAAATTTAAATGACATTATTTATTACTACAAGTTATGAAATAATATGTCAATGGATCTATATTATATTTAAAATAAGTTTAAATATTTAATATTCAACATTTTTTTAGTGTTAAACACGACATCACTATAATAATATGCAACCGTAATTCATAAAATAACAGCTTTAACCATCGTAAAAAATAATTTGGAAGATAATACAAACGAAAACTAAAAGAAAAGAAGAGAAAGGTATACGCTTTACATGAGACCATCTTACTGTTGAGAGATCTTACTATTGTTGAAATATGTAATATTTTTATTATCAATTCCCTCTGATATTTTCTCACTTACCCAACCTACCAACTTATAAGCCACATAAAACAATTAAAATTTCGATACACCATAATTAATTTCTCCAAAATGAAATACTGATTAATAACAAATTTTACAAAAAAAGATCTATTCATAAGCTATGCATATAAAAACTTTGAAACAATGATTAGCATTTTTTAACAATTTATTTTCTATAAACTTGTTCTCATACGTGCATGTGTAAAAATATTGAAAACTCGAATTGAATTTTGTTTTGAACGATATAGAAAATCAATTTTTTTTATCATATTGCTTTAGAACAGTGGTCTTCAAACTTTGTCGGCTCACGGAACCCTTAAGATTATTTTTTTCTGCGGAACCCCTATCATCTCCAGAAAACTCAAGATCCTTACCCCTCTAGTTTTGAAAATCGTCCATCTTACATGATCGAATTTTATTCTTTACATCTGATTAAGCGGGGTCGTAATATGTTTACATAAATATAGTTTTACTACATAATAGGTATATATACAGTTTTACTGCATAATAATAGATATTTACAGAAATAAAATAAATTATTATAAATTAACTATTTTGAATTTTTAGCCTTTCGGGGTTTTTCTTCAAAAATTCTTTCAAATTTTTACTTTGACTTGCGATACTCGTGAATTGGTTGCACAGAACCCCAAGGTTCCGCAGAACACAGTTTGAAGAGCACTGCTTTAAAATAAAAAAGAGAATATTATTAAATAATGTTTAACAACTTAATAGGATTTTAAAGACTGTTCCATCATCTCTAGAAATATTTAATTAATTAATACAATGTCTATTAACAATAAACAACCCTGTGTTTAAATATTTAAACATTTTGAAATATAAGCCTCAGTCCTTCATCACTCATAAACTACTAAACTACTACATTATTGTTCTTTAATCTTCTAACTTCTAACCTACTTCAAGTTTTCGTGATTCTAAATACCACTTTAAAACTAAGTATACCAATTTTATACCATTAATATTACATTTAATGATATCCTCCTTATTAAATTGAAATTTGATATTAGGGAATGTTTAGGACGCATATCCATCATATCTATATTTATACTTATAGAAAAAAATTACACACATTCCACAACTGTCCATATTTTCACAAATTAATAACTCTTTTTTCCGAAAAAGCATATGACTTGACAACTAAGATGTTCATATATAAGTTTTCATGTATATTAAATATAACATCTACAAATTGTTAATTAAAAACAACTTAATGATATTGAAAAGTCTTAAATTATATTTTAAACCACTATAAAATTATATATACATAAAATTATTCCTTTTTTCATATTTTTCTGCAGAATTTAAAAAACACAAAAACTAGAAATATTACAATAAAAAGAATAATTGTACTAATATATATATATATATATGTGTGTGTGTGTGTGTGTGTATATGGGAGTATGTGTGTATGCATGTGTATGTTTGTATATAAAATATTTGTGTCTACATTATTGTGTCTATATGTGAGTGCATATCACATTAATTAAAAATATGTAATGTATATAAATATAAATAATATACTATATAATAATAAACATAACAATATGTATGATTCAAGATACCTGTAAATTTTTTTTCAAAATACCAAAACTTTAATACAAAAAAATGTTTCTTTGATGATTTCAACACTCTCAATCCAAGTTCATGGATCGGAAATGTCATTTCATACGTAAACTGAAAATCCTTTGGACGAATTTACCTTTGAAAAACAATACTCGTATGTAAATAAGAATTTACAAAACGAAAACTTATAGACACATAAAAGTCTGAGACACATCATGATCTCATATACGGTTTTTTTCATAGAACTATGTGAGTTCTTTTTTTGTCAGAATCATGTACCAGTAATATTACGCGTAATATTATTAGCACATAAATAGAAATATTTTGAAAATACAAAAGATGTATATTCTTTTAGAATTATGGATTTATCATAAACATAAAACATAATTTTCATAATTAAATATTTACTAGCTTAAAAAATTAATTATATTTTTATACACAACTTGTATATAAATTCGCTATAATTCATAACAGCGTCGAGAATTGAAAGATCTCTCTTATTAAAAAATGGTAAATTTAGTCTTAAATGAAGCAATAACTCAAAACGATGCCAAGAATGTTATACTTCGAAAAACTATAGAATTACAGTAAAAAATAACGGTGGACAAGTGTGTTCCATATGTAATGATGAAAAATTTATTCGGTGGTATACAAAAAGTATACGCAAGTTAATAGAGGGTGAAGAATATCTGCTAAATGAATGTCAAAACATAAGCAGAAAGAGAAGAAAACGAATCAGAAAATACTTTTAAGACAAATAGCAGTAAAAAAAGTAATATTTAACTATTTGGATCACAGAAACGCTCCAGATAAAAAGTTTATTATTATCTTCAGCTTAGTGTTTGACAATTTATTCTACTACGTTTGGTTTCTTCATCCATCATTTAGTAGCTTGATATATTAAGATACCAAATATGACTCAAGATTTAATAACCAATCGTTACAGAATTCTTCTGCTACAAAAATCAATCAGTAAAGAATAATTAAAGAATTATCCAAAGGAACCAAACTAAAGATACAAATATACAAACGGGATCACATGTATAAAAACAAACAATTATAACTTTAGAAAAATTAAAAATTATGTTAAAGAAAAAGGGGTATGTTTTTGTGATTATTCACATATCACATCAATAATTGTAAATAAAATGTAAACATCTATATAATCTATATAACATATTTTTGAACGTTAATTTGTTCAACAGTTCATTACTTTCATTCAGTCTAAAATAAGTATCTATATATATATATATATATATATATATATATATATATATATATATATATATATATATATATATATGTACTAAAATGTAAAGTATTAAAATCCTCTCCAATGGCTTGATGAATTAATAGACATGCCGATGTCTTTTACAAACTCTCGACTAAACAAGATTGAAAACAGGTCGACGATTGTAAATAACTTTTTTCCAATATAAACGATCTACGTTGGATCAAAGGAATAGTTACTTGTAGAGAAAATTTTAACTTTTTCAATAAGCTAACTACACACATCAATAGATTGACAAGGGTATAGTAGTTTTCCCATCATCAAGAGAGAAATTTATTAAGAAAGCAATGCTGTGCATCTGGCGGAATTTTAGATATAATCCGCTTTCAGCTGATTACCAATCAACAAGCTATTGACAAAAACTTGTACACTTATATTTTCTACATTTAAAATGTTTCACAATATATACATTCATACACACATAGTCAGACATACATTATATATATATATATATATTAGGGGTACCGGAATGTTTTTTCGTTTAGATGATACAGTGTTGCTAGAGGAAATCGAAGCAAATCTAGAATTAAAAATTGAAGAA
>CM068316.1:30506570-30609070 GCA_034766995.1 Acanthacorydalis orientalis
AAGAGAATATCCATTATATTCAAATTAGGTATACATGACCTTCTTTTAGTAAACAATCGTATATATTTACTCTCGTATTGATTTGTTTTTTATATTTACGTTTGAATACTTTTTCGGAAGGAAAAAAACATTAAGTTTTTGCATGTTCCAACTTTTTTATTGTTCATTGTTCATTACATCTAAAATATATATTATATAAGCACTTGTATGAAATAATTCTATTTAAATTTTCAAAAACTGTCAATATTTTTTTGTAATATTTAGAAGAATAAAATATTTATCACACGTAAAATATAAACAATATTCTAAAACCAAAATTAAAATGTTTCCTGAAGGCTTAACAAAAAAAAAATATATATATACTGCATACTTTTTATTAAATATGGTTATCTTAACAGCTATCCCACTAAACTAGAAAGACCATATCAACATTTTTTCTCTTTCTGTAAACTATTTTATACATTGTTTTCTGGACTTCAAGGAGAATCCTAAAACCCCAATAACTGAATAACTCTGGATTTCAAGTCAATCTGACACATTTTTTTTTCTGCGTTATTAACTCAATTTTATCTAACAGCATTTAGGTTGACACAAAAAACAGTCAATACATACTAAATCAGTTAGATACTAATTTCTAGTTTGGAATAATGGTTATTCAATTTTTCTTGAAGCTGGCGAATAATAATGACAAAATTAATAAGTACGTTATCGCGATAACCCATCCATTTGATTGTTTATTTCATATTTTGTCACTCTTGTCTAAGTTCAGTATATAATAAAAACCCTTATTTCTCGTCACTTTGTCCACAGGACAACGTCCATGGCGACGAGAAATGTTTGCTTTATCAGCTGATAGATTTCAAGTTTAATTCATTAAGTTTCGTTCTAAGGTATTTTTTATATTCAAATATATTTTGTTGTAAAAATTAATAAACAGTTTTTTCTTTCTGTTTCTTTCTCTTTTCCCGTCAATTTTGACGGGTTACATACCAGTTTATAAATAAGGGATCACAATAATATTTTCTGTTGTAGTATGTAATACCACTTGGAACTAAAATATAATTCACTATCTCTCGATAATAGAAGAAAATCAAGAATATCGATTTAACACTTAATAAACGTTGCAGCATGTATATAATTGTAAATTGAAATGAAAGAATAACTACGAAAGACAAAGAAAAACTATTAAAATTCAATTAAAAGACATCTATAAAACTTCATTACATGTCCGTAACGACATCTGTTCAGGAACTTTCTAAACTTCGTGTATGTAAGTGTAAATATATGTGTAAGCCTTTGTGAAAGAGAGGGAGATAAAATACATATATATATATATATATATATATATATATATATATATATATATATATATATATCCATATTTATATACATATATATATATATACATATTTATATACATGTATATATATATATATATATATATATATATATATATTATAAATGCCACTGATAAATAAGTTAAGATATTTTAATAATTATAATAATTGTATGATAATTAAGTAATATGTTTACCTAGGCAATGGCAACATTATTCCTTATCAGAAAATTGTCAAATATAATCTCTTTTATTCGGTTGGTAGAAAAATAATTGCGGTTTATGACATGCAAATGCATACATATTTTTTACTTTTAAGTTATTTTAAATAATTGAGAACTGCACATCATCTTTTTTGTACATCTTAACAACTAAAAATGTTTCATTTTTGACTTCGACTCTCTAAAAATGATAGCATCATCATTGTAATATAAATAAGCAATACTCAGAAATAGTCAATAATAGTTTAGTAATAGTAAATAGTAATGAAGAAAATACTAAAGATTCAAAAACATCTACTCACCGCTTACATTAACCAATTAAGTATTTGTAGAAGTCATAATGAACGCACCTTCATTAGTTATCATTGAAATCGTACACAATAAACGATATTCATCCGTTATTCCTATTGATTTTGAATAACAGCATACAATAATAGTATCTGATCTGGTGATATTTAGAGGAAATTTTGTACATAATTCTCCGAACATTAAAGATTTATATTTAAGGATTACTTATTCTATTCACGGAATTACTCGCACAGTTTTACACAAATTACACATAATTACATAGAAAGTTCAATTAGATTTGAATTCAAATAGAAAATATTTTAAAAAGAGAATAACATCTTCTATGATGTTTAATTAAAATTAATCTCTTAGCTTTGTATGGAAACTTTTATACTGTTTAAATAAACTTAAATTGCGTCTCATTATGACTATTCAATGTATATATATATATATATATATATATATATATATATATATATATATATATATATATTAATTCGTATTCATAAATAATATTTTTGTAATCACTTGGAAAAATTTATATCTATGTCTAGTAAATTATTATGATAAAATACAAGAAATAAAAAGAAAAAAATTAAATGTAACCAAAGTTAAAAATATCACATCACAAAATACTTCACAAGATTGTTCTGCGTCTTAAATCTCTCCGGGATAGAGAAAATTGAATTTTCAAATCGTCTGTCTTCTACACCAATTTGATACAAAAGCATAAGAAATTCTCAATAACATTACTAGTAAATTCTCTGTGGAATAGACGACTGATTGATTTTGGATATACGTTCGTTTGAACATAGGAATTCGTTAACTAAATGGACTTCTTACATATTATAAATGTTTAAATTTGATATCAAATTCATTCTCCCTCAAATGAATGTATATCTAAAAATAGATCTTAAATGATATCAATAATGTATAGATATGAAAATCATAATGAATTTATCAATAAAAGAAGAACTTTTTTAATAAAAATTAATTGTATACAATAATATAACAACTATTTCGATTTTCTTGTAACAAAGTAAAACTGATATTATTCAGAATATAATCATAAAGTATTCACATTTTAAAAAGATATATATATATATATATAAAGTATAATTGATAAGTCACCGGACAGACGTTACTACGGATATAGAGTGAATGTCTATACATGACTAATAAAAGAGCTTCAGCAGTTTTTATTCATTTTAATGTACAGGCATTTTGATTTAATATTTTCGAAAGAAAATAACGAACAAAATTATCAAGAAAATATGTATTTAAGAAGATATGTATTTTTGGTAGTTATGAATCAAAGCATATATTTTACAAGAAAGTTTTAATCAAATATTTTTGAAAAACTCACATAACATACATCCCGAATCCAGGCTCGAATAATTTATGAATTACTGGAATAACTTATCATAAAATATACAAATTTTTAAGAAAATGAGCGAAAAAACTTTACTTAAAATATATAATTTTTTAAGAAAATGAATGGAAAAACGTATTATTTTCTTAAGTAACATATTTATTTATATTACTTTATATATTGTACTATGCAAAATGTATTCACTTTAATAGTAAATGTAAAATATTACTTTTTCTTTGTACGCTTATCTCCCTTCCCCTTTCTCGGTCACAGTCACGACATCCTTCTCTTTCCTTCTATATGATCCATGGATAACTAATAATGCAGATATAACTAATTAAATAACTACTATCAACACATTATGAAATTGTAATAATATAATTACATAATATGTTGATGATAATTGATTAATATTACTACCATGCGTCAATTCGTAAATGCTGCTATTCAAATGACATTCAATTCATAAGAATGATATTGTACAATATATACAAAAGTATGACTATACAGTAAGATATCAAACTTGTTATCCATAAAGTTTAGACTCTTTTTAGTGGATATCAATTTCTATTCTATATTCAATTTTCTACGGTAAAATAAATTGCATACAGCTAAACAAATTGTATAGTTTTATGTCGATAGCAAAGCAATGAAAGTGAAATGAAATAAATTACTTTTGTCGAACCGACACCTGACGCTCGCATACTTTCAGACTTATTTGTTGGTTCTCCTACTTTATTGCTATATATTATTAAAAACTATCTATTCCAAAGTTCTCTTTTACACTCAAAATAGTACTTTTTGTATTAAAAACACCTAATTTTACAAAAAAGTTATTCTTTACTTATAAGTGAATAAAACAAACAAAATAATAAGTAAAAAAAATCTCTCTTTCTCTCTTCATCTCTTTCTCTCTTTTTCGGGATGTGTATATATATATATATATATATATATATATATATATATATACTCAACCCTCTTATAATACGGTACTCTGAAAATACGGTTTCGATATAGCACGATCCAAAAATTGAGACAGCCTTCCTATAACCCGATATTGTTATAACACGGTTTCCATATGGCACGATTTAATAAACTTATACAACCCTCATATAGCACGAATGTTTACATTATTTTGATTGACATAAACAGCGAATTCCTCTTGTACACATAATAATGCGAAGTCTGTGCATCGCTGTATTTACTGAAAAATAATTCAGTTGACGATTTCTTGTTCATAAATTCAGACACATGCAGAGAACACGGTTTTAATAAAACACGGAACGCATTCCCCTGATTTGTATTACTTGTATGTTTCGTTTAACACGGTTTCGGTACAACACGGGACGAGTTGACCGTGTTATATGAGAGTTGACTATATATATATATATATATATATATATATATATATAAATTCGTTAATATTTTTTTTAAGAACACAGGTCATTTTTTTAAAAATGTGTTAATGCCATCATGTTTTCATGATCTTGATATATAATTTTATAAGAATTTCTTCTGTCTCTATTCGACATTTTAGAGAACTTATTTTGTTTTTAAAAACTGACCAAGACTTGTATTTATATTTTCAAACAGCTTTCAGAAAAAAAACACTGATAAAATTATATAAATAAGAATTTCAAGTTTTTAAAACGGATTTTATTTATAAACGAATATAAAACATTCATTCATATGAACAAAATATATTCGTACAAAAAATGAAACGACAAATGATAATACTACGAAAGGAATTAAAACAATACGGTAAAACATGGAAATGTTTCACTTATAAATACACGTCTCTAGACATTCGAGGACTAATGACCTTAGTTGTCGACGAATCCTTATACTCCAAATAACCATCTCTAGGGATTATAATAATATAAGACAATTTTCATTTTATAGAAAACACAATTATTAATGATATATTTTAAACAAAAATATAAGGAAAAATTATTGAAATTTAGTACGTTCATTACAAGTGTTTTCTATCGTATTAATGGTATCAAACTAATATTATAAGAATGTCTATATAATATAGAAATAAAATTAAAATTAAAACTATGTATACAAATAATTAGTCAACTATCTAATCGACTATCAGTAAAATTGAGAAATACTAAATGAATATTGAATATATCCTACTACAAACTAAATATATTATAATTAAATATTTTAACATTTATTTATACATTTTGTTCATTTCATACTTAATTTTTTATGTAAATCATTAATTTCCGTAATAATATATGTATATATATATATATACATAAAATAATTTAAAAAAATATTTAAAGCAACACATTATTTATAAGCTATTTTTACCTGAATACTTCTTTATTTAAATGTAATTCATTTTTTAAATTTATTATTCTACATTATTTGTATTTTATAGAACATAATTAAAACTTCACTAAGACTTAAAATATAAAATAATTAAGGATTCATTATTATAATTTAATGAAATAAAACTATCGTTATGAAATAAATCGCTATAATGAAATACATGAAACTATCATGTTAAAAATATACATACAAAAGTATATTTTATTAGAGAGAGTGTAGTAATTAACATTTTCAATAATTTAATATAAGAAAATCTTTAATTTGCACACTACATAAAAATAAAACATAAAATGAGTAGAAGTGTTTCACATAATAGAGTTATTATGTTATACCATAAAATATTATTTTCGTGAATAATGAAAAACGAATATTTATAATTGAATGTGTACTCATTTCCACATCAACTGCCCAATTTAATTGATATGAAATAACAACGTGAAAATAATTAATGAATCGTTTTACAAAATTGTACTCCTTAAATTTAATAATAAAATAAAACATGAAAATATATTTGCTCTAATTAAAATTTCAGTTCATTTACTGCAATGATGTGTATTTCAGATCCATTATTCATTTTATTTCAGTAGTTTATTTGTGTGTACTCGTATATATATATATATATATATATATATATATAAACAAATAAATAATTATATGTATATATATAGTTATTTATTTTTATATTAATAAAATTAAATATATATTGTAAAATATAATTCCTTATCATATTTAATTATTATTATTATTTGTATTATATTTTTTAATATTAAATATTACTACTCATATAAAAATGCATAGCTCTTCGCAACACATAATAAGTTAACACATAACTAGTATGGTAGGAAAATAATTTCGGTTTATGACCTGTAAATAAATATATATTTGAATTTCCTAGCTCTTTAAAGTGGTCGAAAACTAACGCCTAACTTTTGTGCAAGCTCTCAAATTGTGGTGCATGGTTCTGATTCAACTAACGCCTTCAGTAGGTCGTTGTGAACTGAATAAGGACGCCCGCGACCTTCTTCATCTTCAAGCCTCTCGTCCCCAACACGAAATTTTTGAAACCACAATTGCACCGTACGTTCCTTAACAGTACCTACATTAAAAGCATCATTTAGTTTACAAGCAGTTTCTGCTTCTTTACTACTTGTTTTGAACTCACACAAAAAAATTCTCTTTTTTACTTCTTTCCATATTTAATTCAATAGCCCAGTTTGAAGTAAAATTAATAATAAAACCAAAGTCCATGTTACCAAAATACAGACCGAAAAATGCACTTTAAAATTATGACGATGAACATGATGAAATGACACTTTCATTGAAAAAAAGGTTAAGATTCAGAAAACAAAAACCGCAATTATTTTCCTACTAACATAATACATAAAAATTACCAAAAGTAAACGAACATAGACGCTTTCCCTAGTTTCGATCAGAATTGTGGAATCAGAATTATAGTCGAGTCGAAGTTTTGTAGTCGGTTATCTTTTAATACAATCAAAGTGAGTACAAATGTCCCAACTCTAATTAAAATTTCAATTCTTTTAATTTATCCTTATATTTTATAATGTACTAATTTATACTTGCACTGATATTAACAACATCCATAATTTTTCTTTCGTTTTCATAATCGTTTAATACAATCTGATTATCTTATAGAGACCAACTTCATTTTTCGATTTTTATTTTATACTCAATTAATTCTTTAATATTTTAATTGGTAATAACATCATACAAACGGTTTCTTCCAATTCAAAAAATGTTCATTTTTTATATTGTACTATTTGGATCACGAGTTTTTTCTTCGATATTTCAATACATACCCATAATTTTATGACTTCTAAGAAAATATTTTGAGCATAAAATTTATAATGTAAATAATAATAATATGTATTAATGTATGTAATAATATGTTTGTCAAATCATAAAACTTATGAAACAAAACCAAATCTACAAAGAGTATTTATCATTTATTTACACCAATTCTCTTCTCATATAAGTAGTTGTGCCTTATGGACAGTAATTAATTACAATCAGAACTTCAGTTTGTTGGTGGAGAGTATGAATAGACGGTATCGACATCAGAGTTAAAGTATTTTACGTATAATATATATTTGAATAGTAGTTATAAATTTATAAGCTATTTTTTTAAAAAAAGAATAAATACCGTTAGCCTGCACTACAATTTTTAGTCGGTCAAGAGTTTAATAAATCATAGTAACGTCTCTGGTAATAAACCTGCACAGAAATTTACAGACTGACATTAATCCAGTTTTTAACTTGAATTTGATAACTCTCCATCGTTTATTGTAACGAATATTTCCACAAAATAATAAAATTTTACTTAACATTTATATCTTTGAAAAATAATCAACAGTAAAATAAAAAAAAAACACGTGAGTACAAAAAATAGAATATAATATAAAACGACTATCATACATTAACTAACCACACAAACACCCTAAAGATGTATTGGCGGTCTTCGTCCTTTATGATCAGCTAAATTTCTGGTCTTCTCGACCGGTTTCGACACATGTACCATCTTCAGACGAATTTTGAAGACTGAAGACGGCACTCGTGTCAAAATCGGTTATGAAAAGCAGAAACAGCTGATTCTAAAAGAAGAAAACTGCTAAGATAACACATTAACGAGATCATAAGTATAAAATCTTACAATTATATCATGAAAATATAGATTGTGATTGCGTTGTCTTCCTGTATGCCTATTATTCCTACTACACGTGGTAAGAGTTAAAATCATCTAACTGAAAATGACATAAATTGAAACAAGACTCTGAAATCAAGAACAAAGAAATTGATTCACATCTATAATATACAGAATCCATACATACACCCGACAATGGGCCTAAAATTGTCACTATGCAAAGATCTAATGATCTGCGCATCTTAGTCATCGCATTGATGTTATATTTCTATATAATACAAACGATTTTAAACTTTATATCTCAACAAACTGTCGTATATTAGCATTGATAATATATAATGAATGGCTTAAGATCTCACGTTTTTGTATATGTTAGAACTCAGTGGATTAAAATTGATAAAAATAAAACCCATATACCACAATAATCTGTACTAGTTTTTAGAGTATATGGGTAAAATATCTATTAAATTTTATATATTTTAGCTTCAAGGAATCTAATGGAATACCTATGACCAAATTACACATGTTACAATTTACAAAAAAAGACGTTATCTTTAATTTGAAATTAAAGAAGTTGACACAAAATATTAACAATTCTCTTTTCATTTAGGGCATTCCCTAGATAATAATAATTTCATCTATAATATATATATATAACTCTATACTATATAAATTATTGAAAATCGAAAATAACCTAAGCATGTAATTAAAAAAAAAGAATTAATATACATTATATATATATATATATATATATATATACATACACATACACATACACACACATACACGTATATAATTATATATATATAGATATATATATATATATATATATATATATATATATATATATATATATATATATATAAAAAAACAATAACTTTAATATTAGATTTTATAACTAAACAATTGCTTGCATAATTCTCTCAAAATGTTTTTTTTCATTTAATATTACTAAAAAAACTGCAAAATGATCTGTTAGTAACTCTCAACTTCCAGTTCTAAACAATATATTTAAAAAGAAAATAATGGTTGATCATAAAAAGTTAACTTTACGCGAGGGTCCATTAAAACGTAATTTAAAGACGTGTTTAACTATAGACATCACTTGAACATCAGATATCGACAGTTAACCACGACAAGCAATTTGTAACATGTGTTAGGAAGATACTTGTGAAAGCTTCTATCTATCTTACTACAGAGGCAGAATACGTAAGGAGATATTCCGAATTTATAGAGTAATTTTTTTTCAATCAAATGCTTCACTACAACACACGTTTACATTGTTGTGAAGTTGAACGGCTTAAAACGTTTCATTTAAAAATAAGTAAATACTTATTTTAACAAATTTCCCTTTGAAAAAATAAATATTCTCTCTAGCTTTTTATTTCTTAGTTATACACTAATAAAACTTATATTCAGAGAGACATTAAAAATCTCTTTCCACATTATAATAATTCACAATGTTGTGAAAAATTTGTAAATGAGTAGTTATTAAAATTTAAGGAAGTATATCAATATGATATTAAAAATACTGATTAAAAATCTCAATTAAAAATAAAAATTTAATATGTCTTCAATACCTCATATTGTGAACTAAAAAATACAAATGAATTACTAAAAAAAGGTCAAGTCAAATTACTAATTCTTATCCAATAATTATAAAATTTTATTATTTTCGTTTCTCTTGATATTGATTTAAATCTAAACGTCGACAAATTGGACAAATATAATTAATGTGCATATACTTAAAAATGCATTTCCAAAATCGGTTTCCGATAAATATCTATCTCTATATCTATCTACCTATCTATCGATTCATATATATAATAATAATTATATTATATTATTATATATTATTATATAATTATATTAGTGCAATAGTAATTTTATTTCTAATTGTTGCATTTACTCAACGATATCGTCTATATCATCTATCAATAAGAGTGCATCAAAAGTCAACTATCTCAAAATATATTAAAAAACAGTGATATTAAAAAAATAATAATTTATTGTATATATATATATATATATATATAAATGCGTGTGTATGTATGTATGTATATATATATATATATATATATATATATATGTGTTTGTGCGTGTGTGCGTGCGTGTGTATGTATATATATATATATATATATTACAAAAATAATTCAAAAACTAACTTTTATCAACAATGAAATGGAAATAAAATTAATTTTAACATAAATCAACGCATTCTTACAAGGTTTGATATAAATCAATTCATTCTGATTAGGTTTTATATACATATATATATATATATATATATATATATATATATATATATTATATATACATATATATGTATACATATATATATATTATATATACATATATATGTATACATATATATATATATATATATATAATACGATTTTTTCTTAAAAAAGCAACTTTGAACTCAAATTTGCTCATACATTGGCTCTTTGAAGATGATGCATTGTAATAGAAATGCGCATGAGAAACAATCAAAAATGATTAGTAACAATTTATCGAATATTTTCGACCATTGGTGTTTGTGAGGGAAAGAAATAATTCATTTCATAATAAAATGATTTTAAAAAATAAACTACTAAAAATGAACAGCTCATATAATTTCTGTGCTCTTGGATTTAATACAATTCTATATTCGGAAAATAGCCACACATTTTGTTTATCATTTTAATTTTTAAAATTAATTTTGAATTTTTCACTCGTACATAAGCCAGAATATTTTATCTGCTCAAAATCTTGCAATAACTGATATTCGTCATTTTTATTACTGTTTATACGCGTGTCGATAGTGATAGACATCAAAGATGTTTTTTTCGCGATGTAAATTAGTAATTTGTAATTAGGAAAATCATTAAATGGGTATTCTTAAAGTATGTATCAATACTTATGTCAAATTTCTTTATTTATCTGATGTCCATTCATTGTTTCTTTGTTGTCAATAAAATAACGTGGATATCTAAAAATCACTGATCAATATACTTATAAATATACATATATATTTATATTTATATATATTTATATATATATATATATATATATATATATATATATATATATATATATATATACACATACATTACTCTATTAATAACTTTCTCTAATAATAACTAATAATAATTAATAACATATATATTTATATGTATATATATATATACACACATACATACATACATACATATATATATATATATTACTCTATTAATAACTTTCTTTTAAGTAAATACATATATTTAATTTTAGTATTCTAAAAATATATGCTATATTAATTAGATAAACTTTTCACACTGGTACTATAAATGAAACGTATCTAATGACATCAAAATAAATAGATTTCAAATTGATCTTTTTCTGTAGAAAAAGTGCTCTACAAATTGTCCTTTCGAGTCAAGTTAAATGAACTAACTGAAGACATGAAATACAATTAAATATTTAACTGATGTAAACCAGACAAAAGTCAATACACGCACGTATTTTCACTACGTGCACGTCTGTCTACAAAGTAGTTGACTGAATGACTGGTTGCCGTGCAGCATGGCATGAGATGAAACGTGATTGTGACAGACGCTTTGAATCTTAACGAGTGAAGAAAGGGTTCTTTGATGTCAAATAAAATAAAGTTTATTACAGAAGTTAAGTTAAATGTGCATATTGTAAGATAAAATATATGCGGAAAATGAATATAAAACTTGGACAAATTGCTCAAAATTATTATTTTATTTTAATATTATGTGCTTAGAAATTAAAAATTTTACAAACAAACGTTTAATTAAATGTATTTTAATACATACACAAACGCATATATATATATATATATATATATATATATATATATATATTGGGTTGATGCATAAGTTCATAGCATTTTTATTAAATTGAAAATTTATTTTTTTAAATAAACAAAATACATAAACTAATCAATATTATATTCTCCTTCATTGTTTACGATTGCCTCCGAACGTTCTGGAAGTTTTTCAATTTTACACCTGAAGAAATTCGGTGGTTTGGAGGTGAACAAGCTAGCAAGCCAATTTGTAATTAAAGGAGATCCCTCGGAGATTGTTGGATAGAGAGCGGAAAAGATGAAAATCGGATGTAGCCAGATCAGATGAATACGGAGGATGTGGAATAACCTCCTAACCAAGCTATTGAATAGCCACTTTTGTAATGTTATCAGAATGTGGACGGGTATTATCATGCTGCAAAATCACTTAATTGTGTCTTCTAGATCGTTTTTCTTGAATTTTGACTTCAAAACGACAAAGTTTTGATGGCAATAAACCTCGGAAGTATTAACTAACTTGAATCATCGTGAAGTGAAGCGTTTAAACAGTCTTCATTCAAGTCGTATGGTCTTCCTGAATGTAGAGAACCATTCCTGTTAAAATGACCCGCTTTGAAATGATAAAACCATTTTCGCGTCATACTTTTCCCGATGGCATTCTGCCCGTAAACGTCACAAATGGTTCTAGCTGCCTCTGCTGCCTGAACTTCTCGGTTAAACTCAATCAAAAGGATATGTCAGAAATGCTCGTTTTTTTGTAATTGACACTCCCTTTTACTTAGCCAACACTTAACACAAACTTTCTACAAATTGAAAAATTCAAGAAATATTAAATAAAACAATATTATGATATTAAAATGACATTGACATACGTCATACAAGTTTCTTTCCAAAGCACTGTTCCCTTGGAAAACAAAAACGCTACGAACTTATACAACAACCCAATGTATATATATATATATATATATATATATATATATATATATATATATATATATATATATATATATTTATATATATAAAAAAATTTTCTAATTGGAAAGCAATTTTTTAAGAGATTATATTTCACAGATATCAAACTGACAGCTGTATTTTTCTTGACATTTGTTAAATTTTGTCATTGCCATTTTTAAGTTACAGCTTCGTATACAACAATACAACGTAACGAAATAATACAATTATATTGTCAAAATACATTTAGTAAATTACGTGATATTTATTCTCAACATACTCGTCCATCTAAATCAACAACTCTTCGATTAGTGAGTAAATTTAAAGAGACTGAATCGATTAAAGATAAAGAAACACCAACACGTGTTCGTAGTGCTGGCCCTGAAGAAAACATTGACTTGGATGCTGAAAGTGTGTATCAGAAGAGCCAGGAATGTGAATTCCACGACGTTCACAGCATTTGGGCGTTTCACAGACGACTAAATTGCGTATTTTACATAAGGATTTATTACTGAAAGTTTATATGGTTTAATTAACACAAGAATTGAATCAAGCAAACCATTCACTGCGTCGGAAAGAAAGCACGCGTCGGTCGCTTACACGATATTTTTTTCATTCATAAATATTATTTATAACAAAGAAGCTTGAAAGTTCAGGGCAAATTCCGTATTTTATTTCAAATTAAGAAATCGCGTCCCTATTGGAAAACCCTATATATATATATATATATATATATATATATATATATATATATATATATATATATATGTATATGTATATATATATATATATATATATGTATATATATATATATATATATATATATATATATATATATATATATATATATATATATATATGTATAAAGAGACAATGCTTCAGCAGATCAAAGTGGTTTAAAAAAATTCTTAATTTGTTCTAAATTAATTTTTTAAAAATAATACCATACTTTAGAATTTTGTTATGGAAAAATACATTGTTTCACCTATCAAATATATTAAATTTAATTTTCATAATAAATTATTCTTAACCAACGACGATGTAATATATTATTATATTAGTAAATTTCCAGTTATTTCCACTATCAAGCCAAACAATTCAACCATAAGAAGCAATTATTCATTGCTGAGTTCTATGATTTCGTTTAGAGGAGTCTATTGTTAACCTTCATCGAACTGAAAAATCACGTACGAGCCGTAATGATGACCTGTCGAGTAAATACGGGAGAATGTCGCTGAAAACTTCCAACCATTAATCAAAAATGTATAGCTCTGTTAGCAACATCGATACCATCACTAAAGTGAATTATGGTAATCCTATAAGATGCAGTTGATGCATAAAACGATCTTTTGCAACAATTGACTATGCAAAATTACAATTTGATTAGTAACACGATAATAAGAGATGAGCCACATTTTAGTTCAAATTGACTTAACAGAAGATTATAGGGAATTGAAAATCTGCGAGTAATTTGAAAAATAAAATTGAGAAATAATTAAATAATTTCAGAAATAAACCCGGTTCTAAATACAGTTTAATTTGGTGTTATCTTTGAAAAACCATGAATATATGTTTGTTTGAAAACGAGTACGGTAATTCTGTAACTATAAATGATAACCGATCAATTCATAATCAAAAATTTGCATTGCTAGATATTAAAAGGATTCAGAGCATGTGATACTACTGATGACTATAGTCACCCGTCAAAATTTTGCATTAATTCGCAACTTTAATAAAACCTAACATAACCTTATCTCCATCACAACCGATTTCTTTTGTTTTGTAATTATTTTTTTTTTATCACGGCCACTCTGAACATAACGATATGAGGATCAGTGCTTAGTAACATTTCGACAGTGCATTAGAGATAAAGATTTTATTTCAGCAAAATATATGATGGTATGTACTTTTATTTATTATGTTTTCATTTCATTATTCATTATTTTTTCCTTTACATGCATAGTGTAAGTGTACGTTCGCATCCTAATAACCCCGTACAGTAACGCCGTGTTCGCGATTCGAGTACCCGTACAGCAGAAGCATAGTGGTAAAAGACATGGCCGTATCAAAAGGGTTAAAATGAGACAATAGCTCATATTACTCGATAGACACTGATTCTGTTAAAAATAAATTTCAGATAATACATTACTGCGAAAATGTATGGTGTTAGTTGACTATTACAATTATTAAACTTTTACTGCTCCCGATTCCTTCCTTTAATACTACGCCAATTAACTTATATCGATCAATAAATCAGCTTATATACACCAATTATCATAAATATTCAAATGAAAAATGGAACGTGTATTGATAACACAATCTCATGAATAATATAAAGAAAAACTCACTTGAAAGAATATACTGCTTCGAAGCAATTGGAAAGAGTTATTAACGCTATGTAACTTTTCACATTTTAAAATTAAATTTACTGAATAATATAACACTTAGTCGACTTTTTATTTTTTTTACTAAATTTAGTAAAGTGATTAAAAATACATACAGATTTTGTATATATATATAAATAATCTGACATTAGATTTCTCTGTACCTTTGCTCTCTACAGATGTTTTTTTTGATTAGAATTTTTGTTATGGTTTTTACGTTGAAAATATAATCAATTTGTTAAAATAGAATATATTTACTACATACATAAATCGTACGCTGACTAAATAAGAATAATCTAAAAATAAGAATTACTAGCGAATTCAACGAATTTAAGAATACTTATTGACAATACTTTAATACATGACATTAATAAGTATTTATTAATTATTTACTAAGTCTGTATTACATATGTTATAAATTTAATACAGTTTGTACAACGCACGTCAAGTAAATGAATATATGTTTAAAGTTAACATATATTTATAAAAAAAATTCTCGACTTACTCTTTTGATTTTCATATTTTACATTTATATTGCAACAACACTTGCGATGGAATCTTAATACAAACATGTTCTTGCATCAATTTACACTCACTATTGAATCAATTCAGACTCACTATTTGTTTTTTTTTAAAATCAGTTGGCATGCAAATGTTGAACACTTTCCTTAAAATCACTAAATTTTTCATTTGACTTTGACACTCAATTTATACTTTCTGAACATTAGAATGAAATTAATATTATATTGCTGAACAAAAATTAAATAATTACATTAATTTCTAATTTTACTTAAAAAAATATGGAGGATATCAGTCCTTTTTACTAGATTTATTATTGTTGGTTTCCATTTTAAAAGATTTTTTAAGATATCTTTTTCAAGTAAGAATTATCCTCAGAAAAAAATACTCACCTATATGGTATATGTTCGTACGTGTATATATATATATATATATATATATATATATAATGCATAAACACGATCATAACATTACGAAGACATAATAAAATGTCACAAAATATGAAAATATAGACATATGAAAATTAAAACATAAAACTGAAACCCTTTCAGTGCAGTAAAATTGGGATTTGAAAATAATTAAAGACTTTCAAGTGAATATAATGTTTTTGATATTAATAAATAACGATTGGGTAAACGTAGCACTTCAATAAATTGGAACAGTTTTAATTAGGTATTAAAAACGAAATCACCATTTTAACAAGCATTACATTCTAATGATCATTTTTCAATGGTACAGAAATTAATTAATCTTTTGTGTACAATATTGATATCTTCTTTTCAATCAATTAAATATTCCTTTATTATATATATATATATATATATATATATATATATATATATATATATATATATTATAATCAATTTAAAATTATACTTGTATACATGCATACATAAATTTATTATATGACAATACATTTATGTGCAATCAATTATAAACATATATATGTAACATACATAGAGAATAATTTTAAATTTACAAAGCGTATTTAAATATCCGTAATCAAAACAGTTGGATAAGCAAAAAACTGACTTGTAACACTAATCAAATATAAATTCTGTTCGTATTGCAGAAAAGTGAAACAATTATTCTATCTTTGTCAAAAATGAAAATTAACAAAATATACTTTGTATAAAAGCAGGGGTGGGGAATATGTGGCCTTAAGGCAACACGTGGATTTCTAGGACTTTAAGTGTGATCTTTTGACTGAATCCAAATTTAACATAACAAATCTCTTTTTTGAATTGAAACTTCTTAAATCGAGACCTTGTCTCGATCGAGATCTTGTCACCCAGGCACCTAATGAACTGCAGATGAAACTGATTGAGCTCTCAGTAGATAATATTTTAAAATCATTGTTTGATGCTAAGAAAGATCCAATTTAAATATACACAAATACAATATAGAATACCCACGCCTTCGGTAACATGCCCGAAAAAAACTTTCTTTCTTTTCAACCACTTATTGCTGCGAATCTACATTCTCCTACCTAACCTAAATCAAGATACACTTAAGGTTACAAATGACAGATATCCATCTAGAGGATCCACTGAAACTGCGGACCTCCATACTGCAAGCAAATATTCAAATGCTTTTTCCAACAAAAACAAACACAAGAAAGTCATTAAAAGATTAGTTAACTTTAAAATTAACACATAGTTTTCATTTTTTGAAATTATTAAGTACATAATAGTTGGATTTTTACAAAATAATGTACATTTTTAAATATATCTAATTGAAGTTTCTTAAATGCGGCCTTATTTGATTACACATAAATAAATGCGGACTTTTAACATGAAAAGGTTCCCCACCCTTGTGTAAAAGTATGAGAACAAAATGATTCTAATGAAATAGAATAGAAAAATTAACAAAAAATTCCAAGTGAATATATAACTAATAAATAGAAAACACGACTATATGAATTTTCTTCAGTCAAGTCTCAGTAACTATTCATAAGATTTATTTTCTTATATTTTAAAATGTATAGGAATCATCATCAATACACTATGAAAATCGACTAAATTACAATATTTCATTACCATAATAATCAAAATTAAAAGTTTATCAAAAGTTAAATTATTGGCATATAATAATTGTTTTTTATAGAAAATCTAATGTTTACTAAATAAAACTTTTCATAAAAGCTACTGAAAAAATACATTTAATAGTATTATTATTTTGAGGTATGTAATTAAAAAGTCAGAAATCAGCAATTTTTATGTATTCATACTATACAGTATATACCAAAATCGATATTAAAAATACAACACCAAATTAATCTTTATTCATTAGATGCAGAGAATTGAAAAGGGTAAAACAATATTCAAATAACTCAATAAATAATTTGAAAGTCAAAACACCAAACAGTATCAATTAATTTTTAAATTTTTAAATATTTTTTAATCACTTCTGAATTCAGAGTTGTCCTTTTAGATCAGTACGTTTTGTCCTTTATTAATAATTTTAAAAAATGAATGCCAATATTTAAATTCCTTCATACTTGCTGAGTTTTAACAAACATCGATTTTTGTTAATGTTTCTAGTTGTTTATGTTAATATTATTTGTAAATCTATTTTTTTAATTTTCTACTTTTATTAAGAAAAGACTTCATTGTCTTATTTTCTATGTTGTGATGATATTTGTATCATGTATTTTTAAATATCGGTATATTTTGTATTATCAACAAGAGTAAGATCCAGATTACTAATAAAAGAATTACAGTTCATTACTTATAATGAATGAAGAAGATGCAAAAGTCTTTTTCTAATTCAGAAACTGTAACCAGTTTCAGATTTTATATAGATCTTCAATTTATCTTACGGAAATTACTTCATAATAAATTAATGAAATAATGCATAAAATTTCCTATATTAAAAATTTCTTTTTGAAGCAGTTATTGGTTTATTTTATTTTAAGCAACTGTACAAACAACGGAGCTCTTAAAATTATTATCACTTTTTTTAGATAAACAATACTATAATTCATTATAAAACACACACACCACTTTCACTATAAAATACGCTACTATTAACTTGATGGCTTCACATTTTACTGACATTTTTCTAAGACTCTATATCTGCATTTTTAACTGACATATTCAAACATAAGTTAACACAAAATTTTCATGAACGAATTATTTTATCGCATCATACAGAAAAAAATAATTAAATAATTTACTAAAAATAATTAAACATACATAAATAGTTTTCGTTATACAAAACGTGAGTTGTTAAACGTAACTGAAAAAAGATATACTAAATTATACTTCATTATACTAAATAAAACTTCATAAATGATTATTTTAGGGATGCAATAGTCGATATTCTGCAAGCTACAACTGAAACGATTTAACAAAAGATGAGCTTAAAGACTTTTTGAGTTTTTGAAAAGGAAGACATTTCGTGGAATCTAAAAAATATGCACCGTTTATGTAACATCTTCATCATTATTGATATCAAACATTTTCATAGTATATATACATATACATATATATTATATACATACATATTATATATATATATATATATACAGATATATATATATATATATATATATATATATATTCTAGAAAAATACTAATAAATAATTGAGATAATGGTATCAGAAAATGAATGCTATTTTCAAATGTATAATCTTATTGGTGTATCTTCCTGCTATTCCTGGTCCCGGAGAGCTACTTACGTATTATAGTAATCTTAATCCCACTTCATCTTACTTTCTGATATCCAATATAGCGATTATATATATATATATAAACTACCTAAAGATTACTCAAGAGCAGAACTAGTTACGGCAGATTACTACATTAGGGACAACAAGAGACCAAAACCAATAAAATAGTATATCACAAAGTATAATAAAAATTTAACAAAACAGAAAATCAATAATATTTTAGTTAGAAAAAATAAATTTTCTTAGTAAATAGTCGATGGTTAAAAAATGACGAAACGTATATAGGTGGATATATATATATATATATATATATATATATATATATATGCATTGCTCTAATGATCTTCGTCCCTTAACATCACTTGAGTAACCATCAAGATAGCAGATCAAAGAGATCACAGATATAAAAAATATAAATATAATTTTAATATTTTTATTCAAGATATTTTATTCAAGAATATATATATGAAGGTTGTTTGATATGTGTAGTAAAAAATCAAATAAAACACCGTTTATAACATAGTTTCCATTGAGCGCTGTACACTTGGCACAGCGAGTTTCTAATTTTTTTATTCCGTCGGAAAAGTAGCTTTTCTCAAAGTTTACAAAATACGCATTTACAGCGGCGATTACATCCTTATTCGAAGAAAATTTCTTCCTACCGAGCGAAATTTTCAAATTTGGGAAGAGGAAGAAGTCCCACTGGGAAAAGTCCAGAGAAAAGGGTAAATGAAGAATCGATTTGAAATCTAATTCATACAATTTTTCCATTGCGACAGTCGATTTATGAGACGGCGTTTCGTCCTGATGAAAGAGTACTTTTTGAGTGCAAATCTTAGCCGTTTTTGTTTCAGTTCATCTTTCAATCGGTCAAATAATGTTGCATAATAAGCTTCTGTTATCATTTTTCTTTTCGTTAAGTAATCAATCAGGATGATTTCTTGGGAATCCTAAAAAAACAGTGGCCATCATCTTCCCAGCCGACGAAACTGTCTTTGCCTTCTTCGACTCACTTTCATCAGTCTTTATCTACTACTTTGACTGCTGCTTCGACTCTGGTGTGTAGTGGTGAATCCATGTTTCATTCACGGTGACGAATCGACACAAAAAGACCTATTCATTTTTCCATTTTTGAGGCAACTGCTACAATACTGTACTATGTGATAAACATCTGTAGAATGTGAACAACGCGTCGCTTTTGAGTGAAATTTTTCCTATGCTAGTTTGAGAAGTGACACATGATAGAAGTGACATTATCAAATGATTGCCGGTGCCATTTCATAGAAACTTACTAAACTTATCATACGATCTATATATATATATATATATATATATATATATATATATATATATATATATATATATATATGTAAAAACTTTTATAAACTTTTTAAAACTAAAATTTTTTTTCGTATAACCACATTTAGAAATACATAAATTGTTATTAATTTATATCAGTTCGTTTGTTACTCTGTTTTTAATTTAATTCTACTTAAAATATACTTATACTATAACAATATTATACTTATAACAATATCATCATTATATACAAATTTATAATATGGAAATACCACTTACAGAACAAATGATTTTGGATTAATTTGCATTTTTGGAAAATCCTCGTATAATTTACAAAATATAAGAAAGAAAATGTATTTCACCTTCAGTATTTCAAAATTGAAATAATGGAAAAATACATTCAATAAAATAACAAACAAAACGAAAATTCTACAAATAGTATAACTGCGTGAAATATTTAATATTCGCGACCCTACTAAAAAATCCAATATATAGTTGTCAACAGCAAGAATGTGAAAATGAATTTTGCTGAAACAGCATATTGGAAAATATTACGAATGCATTATTATGATAAATTCCATTGGAAAATTACATCTCTAGAATTTTACATTTTCGTTAAATTTATTCATAAAGAAAAAGAAAACAAATGTAAGTCATTCTTTTAAGAGATATTACCTTCGTATTGAAAAATGTGAAAAATCTTATATCATTTACCACCTTTATTTTAAATTTATGTAAATGTTACTCATGTTTTTCTACATATAAAATATTTATCATGTTATTACTAAACTAGTCATTCAGTGAATAAACAAATATTTCAATTTTTATTCAAATTTATAAAATACCAATTACGTAAAAACACAAATATAAAATTTCACATGAGTCAATAAAATAACTAACTCCAAAGAATAACATAATTTACAAATACTATTGATACACTAATAAAATTTAATCCATTTCTATGAACATAAAATTTTCAGACAAAGTATATATATATATACAGTCATATCAAACGATCGAGTTTTGAAACAGCAAATCACTTAATAGTATTATTTAAGCTGTTTTGATTAAGCAACGTACAGCTTTAAAAAAGGCGTATAAAACAGCTTAAACATAATTTTTATTTGCTACAATAGTTACTAAATACAATGACTAAATTTAAATAAATATCCACCAGTAAGCTATTTTGATTCCTGACACTATTCATCGTTTAAAGTTTTAATTATAAATTGTACACTAAATGTTAAAATTAACCCTCTGTTAAGATTAACGCCTGTCTTCCTTATACAATCACTACAAAAATTTGATAATAACCATACATAAAATTTTATTAGCTACTGAGTTACCATAGCTTTAAATTCTTTGAACAATGGAATTAATGTAAAAATATGAAATTGTTAATGCTTTTAAAATATACTAATCTGCAATAAGCAATACTTTAATAGCAATAACAAAAAAAAATACAAGGATAATACAGATAATAATTTTTTAAATATGAAAATTTTTAAATTAATTTAATCCTGTCAGAAATAAATAAATATTAGGAAGAATTAATTTTAATAAAAGTATTTCATAATTCCCACTCGCAATGGCAAACACAAAATTATAAAATTCCCATTATATTTAATACATCATATTTACTGATCATTTTATAAAAAAAATCGTTATTGCAAATAAACACCGGTAAAAATATCCATAATTCTGTTTAAAAGATTAAATATATTACACTGTAAAAATACGTACATCAAATGATTAAGTATATTTACAATAAGGTTTATATATTTATGTATTTAAATATATAATCTATATAATCAACATCATACACATTATTGTGATAAAATTTATAATATTTTTAAAATAAAATTCCGTTCTGAAAAAAGTACAGTTCATTTTTATAATCTGTTTATTCATTTTACACGAGTCTATTTACAATCTGAATTAAGTACCAAACCGTTTTGAAATAACATCACGTTTTCATGTTCTAAGTATCTCTACTATATATGAAAATAAGTGAATAAAACCGTAAAATGAACACATAGACGATCAATATCATATATACTGAAAAAACATCAACCTATGATAAGATATTTTTCGTACTAAAGAAACGAAAACGTATATTTTTTTTCACTTACCTTCAAAAACATGTAATGCGCGTTGTTTCAACTTGAACTGTTGTATATGTTTCGTATTTGGTGTAAGAGATGTTTTCTCTAATTCCTGTTGCGTGACTTCCAGCTCTCGACATATTTCCTCTTTTGTGTAAATTTCTTTTATTAAATATTGTTTCACGACATTGGCCATTGTATCTAAATTAATACCTAAGGCTGTTTGTAAATCGCTTAATTTTGTTAATTTTTCCCAGTTTAAATTGTTTTTCTTGGCAATTATCTAAAAGGAAAAATATTTCCAAATTATATTTCAATAAACATAGTCTCAGGAATACAAATGTTATTTCTAATTTTGTGTTAGTTTGATCACATTATTTATATAGGTGATTCAATTTTGGCTTTCGCATGAAATTATTTAAAAAAAATCATTTTATTTTTATTTAGTCCAATTGTATTTTAGTATTAAATTAAGCTAAAATACTAAATAAAAAATAACTGATTAATTTTTGTGATTTTTTTAATACTTTCATGTGGAAGCTTAAATTGAATCACCTATAACAGTATACTTAAATACAAATATCTGGCATACTATACTAATAATACATTGATCATTCGATCAATTTGTATATTATGAATTCATTATACTTATATACTAAATCATATCTGAAAAAAATATTTTAAAATAATTTTCTATCATTTATTTATTTTTTTCAAGAAAAAAAATAATAATAAAACAAAAATGCTAAATCACACGTTTTATCAACATTGATAATATATGTTATTAACCACTTATCGAATAACCTCAAGCATATACATGAAACAAACAAATAATATTTTTTTTAAAATAACGTCAATACATTCATTCTCTCTCTCTCTCTATATATTTATATATATATATATATATATATATATATATACATACACATATATGTATATATAAATATATATAATTTTAATTGGGGTTAAAAAATATTTTATATTAATTTCACAAAAGATAACCTTATTGAAGACAAATTATTTATAAAATTAAAAAAAATTTCAACTGCATTATAAGAAAAAGTATTTTTTTCTAACAGCCACTTATTTCTTTACGTTTTACAGTATAATTTCAATTTTTGAAACTTGTTTGTTTAAAATACTACACTATTGGTTTGAAAATGAACTTTTCAACTAAAACAAAAAATGTTTCGATACAATTGATGTTTCATAGAATACTCTGAATTACTAAAATTCATAATTCGAGCGACCTTTATGTCTTATTTTTTATATACTTTTTATTATTGAATTCTCATATAAAACATGTTTTTCTTAAAATGATTTCATTTATAAATAATTTCTGAAATATTTGCATCACTTTTCTAAAACCGTACCTAATTATTATATTTTGTGGGACAAAATAATTAAATGATATTTTTCATCGACGCAATATGAATAATAAATTATCTAGCCTATATAAATGGCAAACTTCGATAACAATGACATTTAATGTCTGCGCTTTGAGATATATAGACAAAGAATACAATAATAATATAGTAAGCTACAGTAAGTAATCAACAGATACATACGATATTCATTTAATTTTGTAGGTTATAATTAATACAAGCACATGTATAGAAATAAAAAAGTATTCATAATGACAATAAAAGATAGTGCTCGAAAAACTTATACTTGTATTTTTTAATATATTTTTCACAAAATTAAAAAAAAATTTCGTAACGTTTTAAAAAATCCGTCCCATAAAAAAATTTTGTCTTAATCAAAACAGTTTCTGCGAGTTTATATTCAAATCTAAATCGCTGCCCCTTCAACGCTTTCTTTAGGATAAAAAAGAAGGATGGATAGAAACTAATCTGTACAATTTGAGTGATAGCTGAACTGTTTGAATCTGAAATCTTTTACTAAAAACCACTTATAATCTGGTGTATTATCATATAAAAGCAACACACCTGGGCCAATAGACACTTTTTTTCTAAATGATAGCTACACTCAATATTTTCATAGAGCGTACGCGACAGGCACCTGTAACAGCGATTTCATGCGACAAGCAGTCGACTAACAAAATTTCTTCTGTATTTTATAAAAAAGTGGTTATAATCTAGCTGGAACTCAATTGTATATGAGTTTAATAGATTATCTACTTTTACTATGCATCCACTTTTTATTCTCGTAGCTTTCGTAACAGACTCAAATCCCAACACCAATTTAAATACACTGAAGATTTCAATTAAATCTGTTTTATGTAGATCTAGACTTCATTCGAATGACCATTAAAACGCATGTGCACTGATAGTTAAGCGTTTTTGGTACCATGTGACAGAGTGTATAATTCACATTTAATTTTTCATGCAATATTGTTACAATATTTGCAAGTTAAGTTTTTAAAACACAGCTTTTCTTTTTTTGTCATATATAAGGGTTAATTTACTAAGCTGCTCTACATTTTTTACCTTATTAGAAATCAACATACTTGTTTCAGCTTACTTATTGCTTGGTCTATAGTTTTAGATATCATATTCTAAAGATTTTTTGTTTAATCTGAATAGTTTCAACGATTTAGACACTATTAAAAATAATGAAGCATCATCTCCATAAACTATTATCAAATGCTGGTAAATCTCAATCACCCTGATACCTTCTTTTCTAAACAAATTAATCACAGCGTGATACTTAAATTGATTTATTTGTATAAACAAAAATACTTTGAATATCTTTGACAGTATATTTAAACTTGACAAAGATAAATAACATCTAATGTCTATATTGCATGTATAATATACGAAACTTTAAGAAACCAATGAAGTTAGTTACACGCCAATGAAATCTCTACTCAATTACAGGAACTTTTTACTTTTCTATATAAACTCTACAATTTTTCTTATATTAGCATAAAAATCAACATGAACTTATTTTGATATAAATAAAAATAATGTTTTGTAAATTATGAGTTTATTAATAAAATCAAATCGAATTTAAAAGTTTTTGATGTTTTAATTTTTCTAAGTATTTAATTTATTTATAAAATAAACTTTAATATTTATTTAAAATTCTCATTTGCAAAAAAATTGAATTTCCTTCCATTTAATACTCGTATATTAGATCACATTGAATTAAAGTTGTTATAACCCTGATGAATTCCTTCTGATCCATGAAGCAATATCTGTTCAACGAGATAAAATGTGTTTTTCACTATATTGATTACAAAATTGAATAAAAATATTTAATAATATTTAAATTGAAACAATACACTTCTGTTCATGATAATTTATAGATTTAAAATTATATATCGATTATTGATATTGTTTCAAAAAACAAACTCCAATTTCAAGACAGTAAAAAATAAACAATAAAAGATATTTATTAAAAACTACATATAAATTGTACAATTGTTTACTTTTATACTAAATTTGTACCTCAATCTAAGATAGTAATACTTCGAAATTGTTTTTACTTCTTTATGTATTTTTCAGATAAGTTTCCTGATCATCAGAACAATATCATTATTAAAATAAAATAATGCAAAGAAAAATCACTGAAAACAAATAAAATCTAGAAAGATAATTGAAATAAAAACAATCAAAGTATTTAAAAAGAAAAATATTATGAATTGTCGTATTTACACAAAAACCTGTATTATATATATATATATATATATATATATATATATATATGTATGTGTGTATGTTTGTACAAGTATATATTCATGTATATTTATCTGAAAAACGTATTTTATTATTTCTCCTTCGGCGATTACAACAAAGAACCGCAAACAACCCTTAATTGAAAACGTTGTGATGTCAAGATGAGAAAAAAGAATAAGAAAAACATAATTGGAAAACATCATAAATCTTTCTCTTGGCACATTTACTGTTATTTTTTATTAGCTATTGAGTTACCATACCTTTACATTCTTTTAATAATGGAATAAATGTAAAAATATAAAATTGTCAATGCTTTACAAATAGACTGCTAAACCATAAGGAATAATTTAATAACAATAACAAAAAAAAAATACAAGAATAATACAGATACGAAATTTTTAAAGATAATATTATGGAAACTATTCCAAAAATTCAATCTAATAGTGCATTAAACTTTCCTAGAGAAGCGATACGAAATAATAAGCATTTAATTTTTTAAAATTAATAAACCTGATTACAATACATTACCTATTAAAATATATGATATACGTATAATGAGTATTATATTTCATAAAGAGATCTCCATAATAGATTTCTTAACGAAATTATACAATTTTGAAATAATCATAAAATAAACAATATCTGCGAATTTCAGTTAGCGCATGTATATATTACCGACATTTCTAGTATAATATCAGCAGTAACATCTGTTATTTATTATTTGAATACAAAATTGTCTTGAAATAAAGTATTCGAAACAATGGACTTATTCCATTTAAATCGAATAATTCATATAGAAAGATTATACTTCACATTGGTATTTATAGAAGTACTTACACAATAAATTATTTCAGATCACTTTAAGAATGAAATGCAAAGTAATATATATATATATATATATATATATATATATATATATATATATATGTAATATAATTTATTTATGATAACACTAAAAAACCCACGATACAGAATTCGTTATAACATAACATCGTTATATAGGATTAGAGAAAAGAAAATGAATTATATTAAGAAAAAGACACTCTTCAATCCATTTTACTGTACCGATTTTTTCTAATAACTTTTAAGTTGTCTAATTTATTATAATTATGAAAAACTCTAGTTTCAAATGTTACCAGTGCTCTATACCAGCATTTCCCAAACATTTCGTACGGCGGAACATTTCACAAATCTTGAAATTTTAACGGAACACCTTGGTTATTTTGTAGGATAGGTAGATATAAATAATAAATAAAATAAATGAGTAAATCTAAGCGTTACGAAAAGAAACAAACATTTATTCTTAAATATTAATTATTTAAAACAAAACACATAAGAACAGTAGAAAAAACTAGTGTATATATATTGTAAAATTACTTTCTTAATCACATTGATGTTTTTGGGTCTTTTAATTACAAATTCTTTTGATATCAGACACATATTATAAAGTTGAATTCTCATATCTCGTGTAGCGTCGAGTCTGTACCTGGACTTCGATTTGAGAGAATCTTGCCTCGCATAAATAGGTCGTTATAAAAGGAATTAAAATAAGAATAATTAATTTTGACACGTTGGGGTATTCTTTTGTTAAATTTGACTAGAAATCATTTAATGGAATTTCCTTGTGTTTTTGTTTGAAATCAGAGTTACTAATTAAGTAAATAAGATTTTCATAACCACTTGTGCTAAAGCCTGACGGTTTACCCGTCACTGTATAAGGATTCCGAACCCAAGAATTATCCTCACTGGATTTTAGAAAATATTGCAAAAGGGTTGATTGTAAATCATGCAAGTGTTCTAAATTTATGCTAGAAACTTCTTCATCTAATTTAGAACTTATTTCAATCAAAAATTCATGCAAGGTAGGAAAACAATAAAAATTATTCTGTTCAAATGTAGAAATCCATAATTTCTATCAGAAAATGTAATTTTATCTCTTGTATTAAAAATTTGTAATATTCTTTGCTTGTAATAATAAGTTAATTTCGTCGAACTTTATAACAATATCTGCCAGATACGTAAGACTCATCAACCATGAATAATTTATAAAAATTGTAATAAGTTTTCTCCTAAATTATGTGAAGTCACGAAGATCAATATGCTATCGCAGCATTTAAAACTATTTCAGGCTCATATTCATTTTGCCAATTTTTCACGAAACATATATTCACTTTCCACAGAATACCAGTGTTCCACAGAACATAGTTTGAGAAACGCTGCTCTCTACAGTTAGTGACTGGAGGTACAGCACTCTTTATTGCTATCTTCATTAAAAATATCTGATTTTTTATTAATCGTCCTCAAAATTTTATAGTGAATAAATTAATTTGAAATCAAGTCGACTTTTTAATTTACAAATGCAACGACTCGGTATTGTCTAGTGTATTTTCCCATTGTATTTACGTATTTAAGTATTTCTTTATTACTGTCTAGGATATTTTGTATTTAATATAATCTTTGTTTATATTGAGTTTATAAAACTGTCATCAATTTATAATTGTGTCTGAATATGACAAATTTTGATTTACTTTGGATAAGTTTGACACTCTTTAACACATTAACACTCTAAACACATTCACTACGGGTTATTTTATATATAGGTCTGCGCGATATTCATTGAACGCGCTAGATGCGGGCTCAACAGTCAACGTATTGATGGAATTAAGTAATAGACGTTGAAACGTTCTGAGGACAAAAAACATACAATTCCTTACGACAATATTTCAAACTCTATACTCCAAAATAACTTAAAACATAATTGAATTTCTCGTTTAGTCTACTCTAAACATAATTCTTTCATTAAAATAAAAAAAATATTATAATTATATTCATTAGTAAATCTCACAAATATTTCCGTGGGTTAAAAATAATTACATGTATCATTTGTAGTAAATTCTCTTATTCTCTTATGATATATGTTACATTACTTTTTTAGTAGGTAAATACTTTTATGCCAGCAATTTAACATTTTTTTCTTATGAGTTTATCTGAAATTTCTGGAAGAATTACTATTCGAAAATTATCTTTATCCCATTACCGTTATTTTATTCCATCAATTTTAATTTTTTATATCTTCTATTTATTTAATTTGTAAAGTACATTTTATTCTCTTATTTTTTTTAAAAAAAAACATTATACATTTCATTTTCTTTATTTTTCCAATTTTATAGTTCCAAATTATAGACGATAACGTCATATAACTCCTATTTGATATTTATTAAGTTTTTCTTCTATTTTTTGTTTTTATAATTTTTAATGATCAAAATTGTATTTTAACAACTTTTAAAAAATCTTAACTATTATACTCGACAAATAATAAAACTATAAAATAAATTGAAAAGATATTTCTTCGAAATTCAACAAACCTCCCATTAAAATTCAGTTATCTTTCCATTTCAGAGCGCTGACACTCTGAAAATAATTCTTTATCCAAATACATAAGTATAACAACAAAAAATGTTCAATAATCAATTATTAATCATGTTTGACCAAGAAAATTTTAGTGGTTCGAAGAAGGGAGTAAAAAATTCATTTGTGAAATTGATTTTACCTTCAGTGCCAAAGATTATATTGTGATAAGTGAAAATATTAAAATATTTTAACAATTTATACTAAAACGACACTATTTTTTAAAAAATTAGGTCTTGAAATTTATATAACGTGTATTCTGATACAACTTTAGTTTAATAAACGTTAATAAAACAAATGTTTTGATGAAATTTTTAAGAAATTTTGAGAATATTTTTAACAAATATTCTAAAATATTTTTTTAATTGTCAATACAAATTTGGTTCATTTTATAAAAATCAAACTTTTATTAACATCTATTAACTAAAAAGATATAGTTTCAACATATACATCAATTCATAAATTATTAATAATATATATAAAAATATTTTTTAAGATGTTGTAATAGATATATTAAATAGAATTCTGAAAATTATATACAAAAATTGTAAATTTGTATACTCCATAAAATTTATATGGAATTTGAAAAGATATGTATTTTAAATACTTAAAATATTTCACTCTTTTCTTCAGCCAATGCAATATATATTTGAAAGAATTTATATATCTACCTGTGATGCCAGACGACATTCCACCACTCGGCAATTGAAATCTGCTGTCGCTGCTTTATTAAGACGAGCGAGGCTATGTGCAACGACAAAAACAGCGCCTGAAGGTAACATAACGTCTCGCGACCGCAATGGTGAAAACTCGATCAATTTGGCGCACCCTTAAATTAAAACACCGACTATTAGAGTGTGTTATTTGTTAGCTTGCTGCTAGCAGTTATTAAACATTGAAGCAACGACTATTTATTAATTTAATTAAAGTTACCTGTAAATCATTATACGCGTTTTCATGTATGGGAGTTAATTTTCCTTAAGAGATCTTTAATTAAATTTTATAAGTTTTGCCTTGTTTTAAGCCGTTCTACAAACTAATTACATTAGAAAACAAAATTTTATTACTGAAATAATTCCATTAATTCTAAAGTAATGTGATCAGTATTTTAATAACTCATTTAAGTTGTTAGTAATTTTCCAAATTATATTGGATAAATATTTACAGGAATGAAATGGTTCACCTTAAATTACCGACACATTTCTCTACTCATAGGAAACCCGAGAGTTATCACTGGCAAAAAATTATCTCCAAGTTAACTATTTTTGAAACTAGCACAAGAAAAAAATATTCAAATAAATAATTAGTACATGCATTTGAACAAATATGTTAATAGTCTTTAAATTTTAAATTCATAAATTAATGAATAAGTTGGTTATAAACTATTATAGTGAAAAAAGACACAAATAAAGAAATTTTATAGCACAAAATTTAATTTATTCAGATAGAAAAGAAAACGGTATGTTATCTAAAAAAAAAAAAATATGCAAATACTATGATCATCCGTCAATGAAATTTGGAAAGGATTAAATATTATATTATAAATATTATATTCTCAGAAGTATACTATGCGTATACTTCTGAGAAACTGCTCTAAAAATAATTGGAACTAACTTTTACAAATTCCAAAATAAACAATAAAAATATTACTTCGTTCTAGAAATACTCATGTATTTCAGACAACAGCACTCATGTTTAAAATAATTTAAAAAATAAATTTCCATCAATAATATATTTTCCATCATTATAGACATAAAAGATTCAATTCTTCGTTAATTTTTTAATTACTGACTTGACGGTACATTAAAATATGTAAACAAAATTGAATTATTCTATTATATTCATTAAGTAAAAATATAATTATAAAATATAATAAGCAATTAAAATAGAATTTCAACAAGTTTTCATAAAAAATGTCGTTTAATTTTTTTCTACATTAATTTCTACTATTGTTATATTTTTAATTCATATATTTGTTCTAATACTTCAAAAATATTATGAAATCTCGTTGCAGCAATATCATTTTAAACTTTTAACTACCAATAATAGAATACTGAGTAGAACTAAATATATATATATATATATATATATATATATATATATATATATATATATACATACATATACATATATATATTTATATATATGTATATATGTGTGTGTGTAAATAGAGAGAGAAGGAAAAGAAGAAAGAACGTTTTAATTATATACTTCATCAAACTGAATTAAATTTCTATTAATAATATATAAATAATTTGTTTATGAGTGAATAAACAGTATGAACATAAATAAAATGATACAGTTAAAAAAAATAAAAAAACAAATAATACATACTGTTGTATTGTTGTTTCAAACTGAAATAATACACATGCTATCGAATTACTTTAATAAATCAACAGTAACAGTTGTCAAGAGAACTCACTCAAATATGCAATGTTTTCATAATCGGATTGATAACATATTACAAATCGGATTAAATACATATAATGGGATTAAATATGAAATTGATTATATATATATATATATATATATATATATATATATATATATATATATACATACAAATATATATATATATATATATATATATATATATATTCAGTCGTTACGGATTAAATTTACAATAGTCAAATATATCATAAAAAATTACTTGAATGGAACATGAAAATACTATAAAATATCGTATTTAAACAAAAATTGAATCATATTTTTCACACTATATTCATTTTATTTTACTCCTTTCATGATTATTTAATAACTCAATGAATTATATATATATATATATATATATATATATATATATATATATATATATATATATATATATATATATATATATGTATGTATGTGTGTGTGTGTGTGTGTTGAAAGAGAGAGAGAGGAAGCGTCAGTGGAGCGGAAAAAGTTAAAAGCAGGCTTATTTATTTGCCATTGAAGTGAAACGATAAAATTAAGTGATACATTGTTAGTCATTCATGGTCATTTAGTAAATATAGAACAGTGGTCTTCATTCCATCAACTTGTGGATTCAGAAGTTTGAAGCAATTGGTTCTACATTAAATTTGATGTATTAAGTGTCCAGAACAACAATAAGAACACCAGAAAACATTTACGGTGTTAGTTACAGTAACGCAATGCCAACGACATTCAGCCCGTCAACACTTATCTGCACTGAATATTAGTAACATATCAGTACGTCAAATATTATATAAATATTTAAGTTTTCATCCGTACAAAATTCAAATTGTTCAGAAATTAAAAGATACTGATTGGCCTGCTCACATGAATTTTTGTCAAAAGATACTAGCTCGTTTGGATAGAAATGAAAACATGATTCACAATTTATTCATATCTTATGAAGCACATTTTTATTTAAACGGGTATGTGAACAAGTAGAATAATCGATATTGGAGTACTGAGAACCCACTTAAATCACATCAAAAGCCACTGCATAGTCCAAAAGTTACTGTATGTGAATACTATCATCTTTCGTCATTATAAGGTCATTCTTTTTCGAAGACAAAAACGAAAATGCCATAAACGGTAATGCAAACCACTACACTAACATGATTATAACATTTGTGCTGCAAGAATTAATTCAATTTCTACAAATTACATGATTCTAACAAGATGAAGCAACAAGTGATACCCCTAGTATCCATGCTGCTGTAAGAGCGTTCTTTTCGAATCATATCATTTCCAAAAATGGAGATTTCTTTGTCCAACAAGATACCCAGATTTGAGGGTGTGGTTATTTTCTTTGGAGTTATCTAAAGACAAAGAAGTATATTAATCATCCACACAGTAACCCTGAAAATATATTAAAAATCCAAGAAGCAATTGTAAGGATGCCACCACACATATTCAGACGCGTAATGGAAAATTTCCAAATAAGATTAAAGGAATGCGTGCATCGAAATGGTGCTTATCTATCAAGCGTTATTTTTAAAAATAAGATGCCCTGATATACCTAACAAGAATATGTAAACAAAATTATGTAAAAATAAAAATAATTGAATTATTGCCTTTTGAAATTTTCCTGTTCCTTTGGCGACACCCTCTGTAAACCTCACATTCTGTATATACGTATCTATGTATTCAGAAATGTTGTACGGCATAACAGACAAGTTCTATGGATATGTTCTTGAGGTTATTTTAAATTGAAAATGTTCTTTAAAATCGAAAAGTGTTCAATCAGAAACTTTAAAGTTTATAAATGGCCTTTAAACAACAATTTTCACTTTCCATCTACCATCAAATTATTTTCTAATAAAATTATTCTATACCTAATTTTGGATCACTGAAAATTATTTTCTATGTGTTAACCAACATTACCTGTAGAACCAACAGGGCTATATATATATATATATATATATATATATATATATATATATATATATATATATATTTTGTCACGGAATATTTACTCAGATGCTACATGCAGACGGTGACATCACCCTTTAGACTAGGGGCACGATACGTGAATCAGTAGAAGGATGTAACCTTCTGTTGCGCCTAGAGCTTTCCGGTCTGTCTTCTCGTACATTGTAAAACATCAAGCTCCAACTGGATCGTCAATAACATCTCACTCGACGCATAGGTCATTAGCTCTATGCTCGGCACCCAATACTATCACGCGCCTAGCTGTTGCACCGAGCAAACGCATCCAGCGAGGGTAAATATTTCCCGTCTATTCACTAGCAATACTCATTGGTAAGCAAATAAACGAACGTATGTCGAACAAAAATTTCAAATTTGAAAAAAAATATATTCTCATAATAACAAATTTCTACACTCATAAAGGACGAAAATAGTTTCGTTTCCACATTATTAGTCTCATTTTTTTTTAAAAAAAAACGAACAACAAATGAATTTTGAAACAAATATATGTATACTGGAGATGAAAAAAAATATGAAAATACCCTATTACTTATATAGTACGGTTCCTGTATTATTGTCCTGTCATAATAATAACAAAAAATATTATTTTTCAATCTAGACTTATTTCGTTTTAACACACTTTTCACTTCGTTTAATTACTAGTTCTATACAAGGCCAGATTTGCATTAGATGCACCCTTGGACCACCAATCAAATGCCCCCGCTCAAATTTTGTCCAACTGAATTAAGAGAAATCCGTGAATTTTGAAAACATTTGAAACGGAAAAAATGATAACTAAAAAATTTATAATTTATTATATTAATTTATTTATTTTTTTTTATTTATTTATAACATTTAATTTATTTCAAAAATGCAAATTGACATGTAGTAAATAGACCATATAATATATATTATATTCTCAAGAAAAACTGAACTATAAAAAAATTTTCCATGTTATCACTTTCAAAAATTCTTGTATCTTACTTTTTTGGTAGCGAATTTTGTATTTAAACTTTTACAATCTATGGACAGAAGTAATTTCGATTCTATACACAACAAAACTACTGTTCAAGCGGTCTTCCGTTATCGTGAAACGAAGGTATTTTTTTATCTTCCTCCAAAATGAAAATGATTTTTCTGCATTGTAATTTGTTACTACAGTACACAAAAATATTCGATTGAAAATAATTTGAATAAAAATAAAATTAGAATGTGAATTGACATTATAACTGAAAATAAAATTTCCAACTTTTCAAAATTTGTCGTCCCTCAAAATTTTCTGCTCTGGACAGTTGCCCATGTTGCCCCTGTCTAAACCTTACACTCATTGAATACCATTATAATAATATTTGAAATCGTTTCCTGCAAAATATATTAAAATGACCTGTTCAAGTTTTCGCAGATGTAAGTTTTCGTCCTTTGAGCTCATCTTTTAATTTTGAGAATAAATAATAGTCAAAAAGGCCTAGTAATATTAATATGGTGGATGTTAATTATATTTGAAGCGCCGTTCCCAAACAGTAATTTTTGAAATGTTAGAGGTATTAATGTGATGTCATGCAAAAGGAGCAACGCATCCATTTTCAGCAACTGCTTTCCTTAATTGGCGCAATACTACAGTAACATCATAGGTTCAAAATCATACTTTAAATTAATTGAGACCATTAATTCATAACCCTAAAATATGATAGCCAAGCCTTGATGTTTTTGATGACTTTAAACTTTTTATGACCAAAATTTCATCGTTGAAACTAGTAGAGAACAATCTCTTCCTCAATAGCATCCGGTCATTGTCTTGTTTGACTAAGTTTTTATAATTTCTTAGTAAATAATTTTATAACCAAACTAAATTCAATTTTTTGACAGCTTTTAAATCTCACTTAACTTACATTTTTATACTTAAACTGTATCATATTTTCAAATGCAAAATAGTTCAAAACTGATCTCTTCAAGACATATAATGTAAAAAATGTCGCCTTTCATCGATTTCAACTTTGCAAATATGTCATTTTTTCGCGATTGTAATCTATTTCACTTCCATCTGAATTCTTTTCCTCAAATCGATCGTACGATAGTCTAATAAAAATATTAAAATCTATATTCTTGTCGCTTCGTAACAAATATTTCAATATATTATTTTTAAAATTCACGAAATAATGTCACAAATATGGATTTATACAAATTTTCTACACTTTATTCTGTTTCCTTCTTGTATTCTTCTATTATTTATAAAATTAAAATTTCTAAAACCAGCTATTATTTACTAAATCATCGACGATATTTTTACAAATAAACTAGCATTTTAGTGATGTAATCATAAAAACATATTTTCATACCATGAATACAAATAAATAAACATACACATGTACACGCACATAAACAGATACAGAACAAAATATTTCTATGATACTGTCAAGTATAAACTTTTAGTTGAAGCTCTAAGCATCATTATCCTAATGTACATTAACCATTTTCAAAATGATTAATGATCAATTATTGAATATTTTTCTAAGAAATGTTTATTGGGTAAAAGAAAAAAAATCAGACGTAAAAAATAATTTAGCTACCATCATATATTATACTTGTCAGAGACGATTGTTTACTTTTTCCCACTCTTACTTTTTGCAAGGTTTTACTTACAACAATAAATTAAATATAAAAAAACTGAATGTAACTTGATAAAGATATTTGTAATAAATATATATTAATTGTCATATTTATTACAATTATCAAGCTTTGAATATTTCCCTATACACTCACAAATTCGTAATCTGAATATAGACATACAGAATTTGAAACACCGGCAGTCACTTCATGTTTATTAGATGTAAGCTCAAGCTCAACCCGGACCCGCTTACATCATCATCGCTCGAGTGAGGCTGAAATAAACATACGTTTACTTATTAGCGACAATTTCAACCACCTATTTAGTAATGGGTACAACCTGCAGAGCCACATCTGAGTTTTTGTTAATGCATAATTAATACAGATCTTGAAGTTCAGACGCTTATCGAGAATGACACCTAGGTATTTGGATTCGTACACTCATGCAATAGAAAATTCAAATATTTTTTATTAGAATGACAACTATATTAAAAAATCCTGTCTTGATAATAAATCAAGAGCATTAAATTATGCATTCGTTTCAACTTACATTTTACAAAGCCTTTGAAATGTATTTTAAAATCTCAGTAGTTTATAATCTATGAGTTTATATTTCCTACCTTAAAATTTTTTTTACTTATTTTTAACAATTTCTTACATTTTTATTTTAGTTTATTTAAATGTGTTTAACTTTGTTTTTGCTACAAAGATATATTATCTGGTACACATTTGTTTGGTTTTTATTTCATTGAGCCAATTTTTTTTCATCAAACCAAGTTTTTCATCTTTAATAAATATAAGGAATTATTCAATATTTTTTACATGAACCGTTTATTTACATTTTTTAAGTTTTAAAAATAGTATTATTTAAATAATGTCATTATTGTCCTCTTACTAATTCGTTTTACAGTATTCAAGTTTAAGCTTCACTGTTATTAATTACCATTGAATATACTTTATCAATACGAGAATAGAATGATATGTACCCATGTTTGACAAGAAAACACAATTTTTTGGAGTAAATTCTTTTTTATTTTTCAAGGTAACCTCCTTTTAGTCCAACGCATTTCCATTTTTTTATCTTTTCCGAAGAGTTTGTCAAACTCCTCAAAATAGGTACTTACAACAGCGATCACTTCCGAATTTGATGCAAATATTTTACCTCCGAGCCATTTCTTCATGTTTGGAAACAGGATTAAGTCACATGGTGCCAAATCTGGAGAATATGGTGGATGTGGAAGCAATTCGTAGTGAAATTCATGCAATTTTGACATCATAATAGTTGATTTGTGTGTCCATGCATTTTCGTGATGGAAGAGCACTTTTTTCTTTGCCAAATGAAGACGTTATTTTCTTGATTTCATTATTCCTCTGGTCCAATAATGATGCATAGTAGGCTCCTGTTATCGACTTCCTTTTCAAGATAATCGATTAGCAATATTCCATGAACATCCTAGAAAACAGTCGTCATAACCTTTCCTGATAATGCAATGACTTTTGGCTTCTTTAGTCTACATTCGCCAGAAGAAGTCCATTGTTTGATTGCTCTTTCGTTTCAGGTGTATGGTGATGGATCCATGTTTTATTAACAGTTATGTATCGTCGCAAAAATCATGTCGATTACGCTTAAACATCGTTAAACTCTCCTTTGGAATGTTCATTTGAATGCGTTTTTTGTCGATTTTGAGCAAATGCGACACCCATCTGGCGGGTAGCTTTTTTACATACAAATGTGGAGTAAAATGTTTCTTAGACATTCATCTGAGATGACTATTATCTCAACTATCTCAGGCACTTTAATCTACGATGATTTAAAACAATTTCATGGATTTTTCCAATCATATCTTCAGAAATTACCTCAATTGGACGACCTGGATGTTCTTCATCACAAATACTTGTATGACCATATTTAAATTCATTGAACCAATATCTCACGGTTTTCATGGAGGGTGCAAAGTTCCTGTAGACAGTGTGTAACTTTTCCTTCATTTCTCCACATGTTTTTCCATTCAAAAACAGAAATTTAATCACATGCTAATACTAACTTTTTCCTATAGTTAAAAAAATCAATAGTTGTTTACTTTAAATGAATGTCGAAAGTAAACTAATTAACATATTGTGCACAAACTTTGATAGTAGTAGTTTGGAAGATAATACTGTTAAAAGATATTACAGTTTGATATCAGCGGTGCCATCTTTTGTCAAACTCAGGTAATTATCACTCTACCCTCGTATACTTTTGTTTAAAGATGAGACTAGTTTTGATATACTGTTACACATTACTGTAACATTGTGACAGTGCTCCTTTAGCATCCTTTGCCTTAAGGATTGTTTAATAGAATGTTATCCCATAACACTTATTTTTGATAACTGATATTCCAACAATGATAAATAAACTAACTCATTTCATTATTCTTGAAACTATTTTGTGTATCAGGATCTATTAATTAATTTATTTAAAAACAATTTTTATTTGCAAGTATCTTCTAGTTTTATCTCAATTTTATCAAAATTAAATCGTATTCAATTTTCTCACTAATTTATATATATATATATATATATATTAGAAAAAATATGAAATATTTACCTACAATATCTTTGAAAAAAAACTACTAAATACGGTTATATATTACCTTAATCGCCTCAATCTCTAATATAGTTAATAAAAAATAGACTGTATTATACAGTATATAATAATGAGAAATATGTCACAACATAATCTCCATAATGATATGGAAGACACGTTAAATTTAAGCTCACTTTATGTAAATGTCTATATACTATTTTTATAATGAGATAATCCGGGCATGTGTTTATAGTGCTGTATAATAATTCACAGAAAATCTGAGTTAATCAATCATTATTTAAAATTATCTTTCGACATTATACCCTAATCTAGATTCACTGTACAATCATTTTAAACACGATGAAAATTAATATGATTACAGCATATAGTTTTATGAATAATTGTGCATTATATACCAAAAAAGTTCATCTAATGTATAATAAAATAAATGTCAGTAAAAATGCTAATTAAATTTACAGATCAGATTAAATTTACACATCTTACAGTATCACTGTCTCTTTCTCTGTGCATGCTTTTAAATGCGACTACAATGAATAGAACAAAGAAAAAAAATCTAAAAACAATATTTTTTACTCTTCGTCATAATTTTTAATCAAATTAACATTTTCAAAGAAAGCACTTTTTTATTTCTATTTTATTTTTCAGAATTAAAAAGAATCGCACTGAAGCTTTAATCAATTTTGATTAGCAGCTTTTTCTTTGATAAAAGCTGTTCTTCATCAACTAACATCTGCACAGATGCAATATTTTTTGTTTACGTTCAATTCTTTTCATAAATTCAGAATACACTCACTTTAAAGTATGATAATTCATTTACAAAATATTTAGTCCAAATTTTCTCGAATTTAAAAGTTTGTTCAACTTTTAGTAAATCAAACAGACATTCCCGTACGTAGTTTGGTAAATTAAATTTTGGTTCAAAATTCATCATGAACATTTAATTTATTTATTAAAAACATTTCATCAACAGATACAAATAAATGTTCTGTACCTGAAGCCGAATTTACATTATGGGGAAATGGTACATCAAAGTAAAATCGACTTCACGTATATACATAACAGTGCAGAACAGTGTTCTTCAAACTGTGTTCCGCGGAACTTTGAAATTCTGCGCAACCTCTTCAGGAGTTTCGCGAGTCAAAGTCAAAATCCGAAAGAATTTTCTAAGAAAAGAACCGAAAAGTTCAAAATTCAAAATGGTTAATTTATAATAATTTCTTTTATTTCTGTAAGTACCCGTTATTACCAATTATTAAGCACTAAAACTGTATTTATGAGTACACATTATGACCTCGCTAAATCAAATGTAAATAATAAAATTTGGTCATATAACATACATGATTTTTAAAACTTGAAAGGTACGCATTTCGAGTTTTCTGGGGATGGAAGGGGTTTCACAAAAAAAATCTAATTTAAGGTTTCCGTGACAATGTTTGAAGATCAATGATGTATGAGTAAGATCCAACAAATGTATATTTTAACTTACATAATATTCTGTGGAACAATACACCTACGTAAGTCGAGGAGTGCCCGTACTTTCCATAAAATTGCAGGCCAACTACTGCCTTCTACTTGAAAGTGTATAAAACACCACGTTTTATGACAAGTTGCAATCAAAATCGTAAATAATTGGAATCATCGATAACAGATTCAACTCTTGGCCTTTATACAACTTGAAAAGCATATTTTTTTTATTAACGATTGTGGCTCAAATATAACCAAATTCTTATTTATTTCATTGGTCATATTCCAAAGCATAAAAGTCATTTTTTATTACTTACATAAAATATCCGATAATAAAGTCGGTATATATGCAAATTAAACGAGTAAATTGAAAATTAAAATATAAATGTTCATATTTGCACACTTTCAGGAAAATAAAACGTAAGTTATGGGTACATAAAGGATATTTATGTACTAATCAAAATCTCTACCCCTTATATAATAGCATTAATCCATAAACATTTTAATTTAAGTATTTAATTACTAAAAAAAATAACTTGAACATTTATTGACAAATACTAATCAAAATTTAATAACAATTCTCTTTCTCAGCTATAAAGCTATCGTTTAATAAAATGTTATTAGTTAACCAATAAGCTTCGTGCACATTTACATGGACATGTATTTTACTACAGTAGACTACCGACCGTTTGTATATTTGAATAATTGTTAGATAAATGAAACTATATTATATAATAAATAATTGGATAGGATCAATGATAAAATTGTCTCAAATGAGAAATCAAACGTTTTTATAATAAATTCACATTAAATTTCGAATTTGTTATCAAATAAATTTCAATTTAATTTGTGTTTATTTTTTTATATGTATTTATTTAAACGAATTCTGAATTTATTTGATTTATCGTACAATAAATGAAACTTTAGAATACATACAGCCCTAAGAAAAAGAGAAGCAATTTAATCAAAACATAGTTATAAATATAAACATATTATTAACTATCGAGAAATTGATAAATAAATGAAACGCTTAGGTTGAAAAATAGCAAAGCTATTTTCTGCAAAATTGTAAGTTTAAGAAAGTGAAATAAATTTCTGTGATTGTGTTTAATTCACCCCGTTAGACGTGAAACATACTTCGATTTTAAATAATCAATGAGAAAATGGTAAATTCATTGATAAAATACTATACATGAAATAATTTTCTGATTATATAAAACTGATTTTTTAAATCCCAACAAAATAGACTTTTATAATAAATATGCTTTTAATTCCCTTAATTCCCTTATAAAGCTGCTAAATTTCTTCAAATAAAACAATGTAAAAATAAAAAGTAGTATAGCCGAATCATCCTATATTACTTATATTGATATCCGATATCAGCCATTAATATATTCGTTGAAATAAAAATATCTATAAACTAAAAGTATCTTCCAAAAAAATTTTTAATATCTTTCGTCTGATACTCATGTTTATTTTTATAAACATTTCATCACTTTAAAACATTTTCAAATAATTATTCTGATAAACATAAGAATATATATATAATTTTACAATGTCACTACCTACAATAACAAAATTCCCAAGGCGATTATAAAGATAAACAAAATATATTTTCCAGGAAAAGAAAATTAATAAAAAAAACACAAAAACGTAAAATTAGTCCCCATACAAACTTGTATATATTTTTAATTGAAGTTAAAATTGAAATGTATATCAATGTATCGATATAACACAACTATTATAATATTATATTATTAAGTAAGAATAATCTAAAATGTGAAATATTCTTCTTTTTTAATACCTATTTTTAAAAATAAACATATCATATAAAAAGTCAATAAATTGATTAAAAAGAAAATTGTTATAAAATCATTAACTTAAAAAAATATTAGCATATGAAAAATTGTCCATTTACCTTTAGATGCTAGGAATGCAATCGCTTGATCCATACCACCACCCTGTGTTCCAATATATCGTTCACATTCAGCACTTAAATTCGCAATCTTTTGTTTACAAAGATCCATCTAAAAATTATAAATAACCGAGTTAAATTTGCGTCAAATTTTCTATACACACATTTACCGAAACAATTTTTTAAAAAAATTATCGAATATACTCACTTTATAAGCATATGTAGTTGCTAATGCAGCTGCACTAACAAGAGCACTAGAGCTCGATAATCCTGAACTATGCGGAATATTTCCACTGACAGCAACTCTCATTCCTTTCACTGGAAACGTCGAATTTGGAACATGTTCCAGCACCCCTTGTACACCGCACAGAAAATAACTGTGCCACTGCGGTCCATCTGATCCGACACCTACACTGAAATATGTAAGCAAACCGTAATTCAACAGCATTCAGTAATTCAACACTTCGATAATGTAAATATAATGTACCAATAAGTATATACGAATTTAAAACTAAATTATTAATTATATTTAACTTCAATCAACGTTCAACCCAGATAAGAATAAATAAATAAATTAGAGCTGATTAAAAATACAAATTATAAATTAAAACCTATCAAATCGAAAAATTGATTTTCACTATCATACTAAAATCAATTAACTTTATCTAATGCATTATCCATAAATTTATCAAAACTTGTCAATACACCTCCAATATCTGTTATTCCTAGATTTGAAATGTTAAAATTATAATAATGCATATTTATTTATCACATGAAATACTATGTATTAACTTGGTAGGAAAATAATTGCGGTTTTTGTTTCCTGAATTCTAACCTTAATTTTTTCAATAAAAGCGTTATTTAATCGTATTCATGTTAATATCATTTTAAAGTTCATTTTACGGTATGTATTTTGGTAACATCAACTTCGGTTTTATTAATTGGTTTTATTATAATTACACAAATGAGCTTGTTTTTATAAGTAATTTTTTTAAGTTTTATTAAGATGGAAAACATAAGTTTTTTTAAATTTATTTAAATTATTTCTTTATTAATAAATACATATATTGAAAAAAATATAATGTCTTTTATCTCTTTTGTGTTAAAAAAGAATACAAATATCCAAGTAACTCACTATACAGTGAGTTAGTTCAGTTCTTAAAGTCAGCACATACGTTCTGAATAAAAAATCTATTCCTTACAAAGTAGCACTTATTTTTATTTAACTCATTAAACGCCGCTACTCAAAATCGACGGAATTTCCGAAAACGCTTAACATAGCTTAGTTCTAGGTCCTTTCTAATTAATTTGAGATTAGAAAGAAAAAAATTAAAAATTTTGGTTTTCCACAGTGGTGTTTTGTATACACAACAGCGGCGACAAATGTTAGCATTATCAAAAAAAAAAATCAAAAATGAATAAAAACTAGTCTGTTTTAAATTTTAAATTCATTTATTTCATAAAAATCCGAATCAAATGCAGTGATAGTTGCTAAACCATTTCGAGTGGAGGAAAACGTTGCACTTTTTATAAATATATATATATATATATATATGGCTCTTGCAAAGTCTACTGTTTTTCTCACTTTCGCAAAAATCGAAAAAATTAATAATGTAGTTCTATTGTTACTGAATCAAGTTTTACCGTTATATAAAAAATTTAAAAAATATATATTTTTATCAGAGAAAAAAATTCCCCAAATTAATGTCACGTATAAATAACAGCGGAGTTTAATGAATTAATTAGTTCTAAAAAAAATTGTTCAGGAGAGTTAACATATTTTAAAAATGTAATAACAACTGATGAGAAATATATATTTAGTTCGTTTTTCTTTTCACTTTCCTATTACGTGACAAATCTAGTAATTAGTAGTTACAATTAGTAAGATTTTAAAATTACTAAATATATTCATCTACTTACCTAAAATTCTTAATATCACACTCATAATCTTTGTATTTGTTATCAATGTTAGTAAGTTTTAACGTCGAATCTTTCGATACACTGACTGCCAGCAAGATATCTTGTTCGATTGCCATAGGACAAACGCCATATCCACAATAATCAATGTGTTCACCAATTAAATTCACCCTTAAAAAAAGAAACATTAATTAATATTTGAACAAATAAAACACACACATATATATATAGTAAAATTACAAACTAGAAAATTAAATTTGGATCAAAATTTCAAGTTTTTTAATATTAATTTTATTGATAATTTTTCATTCGCTTTAGTTATGTTTAAAAAATTCTATTCAGAGACCTTTATATATATATATATATATATATATTAAATTTACATCGCATTTTTTACACATAACTTGTCGATGTGACATCAACATTGAACAGTTATTAAATAGCTAATTAGTTATTTAATTGGATTCTCAACCATTTCCCTTTTAAGACGACTATAACATATCGACAAAAATATTCATTGTACTCTAGTCGAACACAGTGCAAATATTTATTTTTCATCTCATTTTCATTGTGAAATATAAACATTTTTATTCTGGTAGTCCCGATCTTGGGGAATCATACGCAATTTTTTTATCCCATGTGAATAGTTTGGCTCTTAAATCATTATTATATAACTTGTAATAATTCTTATATTACGTGTTGATAAACTCCAGTTAACTTAACTAAATTATAAGCTGGATGAAAGAGCTCGTAAAAAAAAATGTATATACAAGCTACCTGGGAATGATTTAATAGATTTAATGATTGAAATTAGTCATAGCAGAAAAAGACTCGATTAATTAATTCAAGACCACTAGAGTAATACACTACAGGATTACAAGTATGAAAACATACAAAAATAACTATAAACGTTTTTTCTTAAATGGCTCAAAATCAAATGATATTCGATAATAAAACGAAAATTAAAGACAGTGATACTATTTTTTCATGGATCTTTACAAAATGTATCTTGTCCATTTTACATTCTTTACATGTTTTGTTATTTTTTTTTGTAATTTGGCTAGAGTTGTTAATTAATAATGTATATGTATAATTATAAAATTATTCACTAATATAGAAATAAATTAAGTTCACGATATGTATGTACATATACATTAAAACAAAAAATATAAAAATTGAGAAAATTATAAGACGGAGATGCAATTTACCGAAATTATTTACTGCAGCGCTAGAAGTATTCAAATCGCTCGACTAGAACGGCAAAGGAATCGAAATGAAATGCGAAAGATTAAGTAACCTCCCTTTTGCTAATGATTTCGTTATTTTCGCAAGTACTCAGAAAGAGCTACAAAAGAAGATAGAAGTCTTAGATAACACCAATTAAAATTTGGCTTAAACATGAACTACGCGAAAACAAAAGTGCTGTTCTATGCGTTTATCTTCCTAAATAAAATTGAAATAAAAGGCACATATATAGAAGAAGTCACGAAGTATGTCTATCTAGGCCAGCTTGTCAGCAAAAATGGATCATTCATTGAAGAAGTAAAAAAGAGAATAAAAATAGGATGGAGCTCATTTGGACGAAACACCTTGATATTTAAATCAACAATTCTACTCAGTTTTAAGAAGAAAGTATTTGATCAATGTATACTCCCAGTCCTTACTTACGACAACGAAACATGGCTGCTTAACGCCAAAATCATTCAGATTCCAAATGACACAGAAAAGTATAGGAAGATGCATGCTAGGAATAACAGAAAAAAAATAGAATGGATACAGAAACAGATAGGAGTCGCAGATGTAATAAGAAGAGTAAAGTCTGAAATGAAAATGAGCGAGGCATGTTGCAAAAAGAGAAGACAACTGTACTATTTATATATTTATATCACCTAACCAATACATTAGAGTATTAACTTTATTTTCATTTTTATATACTGCTTTTCATAGAATTTAATTTAGACCAAAAAAAGCAATTTTAACATTTTTTAAACATTTCAAGTTTAAAGCAGAAAAACGTGATTAAATATTTTTTGCATAGTGAATAAAAACCAATTTTATATCTTTGCTTATTATAATCACATTTAATACATACATATATTCTACATTATTCTATACAACAACATAAAATAATGTAATACAAAACAATATAAAATTTATTGCACTGAGATTAATCTAAAAAATGGTCTACATACACATTAATAATAAAATCTGATCTACAGGCATAACTATAAATTCAAAAGTAACACTGCTAAGAATTATTAATATAAACAATATCAATTCAATCGACATGGTCCTTGAATACTACTTAAAAAAACAAGTACTTATACAAGTTTTATGTTAGTTTTTATTTCATTACAGTGTTTTTTTTCTTCCAATTAACAAATAATGTAAACACGTTACCTTGCACCTTATCTTACTAACATTAATTTTTATCTACATATTCACTACATTATCTTTACTACTTATTTTTAATAACAACGCTTTGAATAAGTATTCTCACATATCGCAGGTTAGTAGTTAAAAGTATGATTCATTCATATTTTTGTACTCTTGTATAACAAAACACACTAATTCAAATCAGCAATAAGAGTCGATTTTTGCACTATCAAGAGCGTTTTTATTCGGGCATTAAAAACTAAAAAACAAGAAATAAAAATGAAAATAAAAGACTTTATAATAATAATTCTGACACTTTGGCTGCATTCACTTTTACAAATGATTTCCCTTTTCACCCCACGAAAATCTTTCAATCAGAAATATTCAATAAATTATTCATTTATTTCGATTGTCGCTTATGCGCATTTTGATAGCCACTCCATCATCTTCAGAGCTCCAATTTATCGAAAAATCTGCTTGGTGCTCTAAGGATTATGGTGTTGTCATCGAAATGTGTATAAGCGACAATCTAAGATAATCAATAATAATTTATTGAATATATTGTTTGTGAAGTGAAAAAGAATTCATTTGTGAAAATAAATACTCTTTTTAACTCTTTCATGTGCAAAAACCAATTAAAAATAACACATGTGTCAATTAAATAATTAAACTATTTTTGGGCATCATAATAACTTCCGATGCAATTTTTGAAAGTATATTAGTGTAAATCTAGCCAATTAAAAGAAACGTACGCTACCAAATGCTGTTTGAAATTAAATAATACAACACGTTTTAAATGTCTTATTTTTATATTTAATTATTGTACAAGTATTCAAGAAAACGAGTCCAATTGACAGTATCGCTGCTCGTGTGCCATTATGCCAGTGTTAAAGTGCAATTTCTCAAGCTCTTCAAAATAGGCGTCCACTTCGTCAATTACCTTCTCATCTGTGTTAATTTTCCAGTTCCGATGCAGTCAACTCAGTTGACAGCATCTTTTTATTTTCAAATATCTGTCGTGATATTTTTAATTACATTTCTTTATTTTCTTCCGATACACACGTTCTGTTATTACTAATCGGCAGTGTAAGGATTGACCTTGATGTTTAACTAATTAAAAATCCTTCTATTCCTTCATAAATAGTAATTTTCATAAAAAATATTAGCGAGAAACTGATATTACTGCACTGGTACGGGGAGTATTAAAAAGGAACCGGGCTGGAAGCATTAAATCTGTGCCGAGGAAGGAATGTTTTCAATCGTGGAAAGAGATGGAAGTCGGAGAGGGCCAGGTCTGTTGAATATGGGGAATGAGGAAACGATTCGAAATCAAGAGAATGGATTTTGGTGACTGTTTGTTGTTTGCATTGTGTTCTGGATCGTTTCTCGTCAATGGCGGCTCGTAACTTTTCCAAAAGGGTACAGTAATAAGCACTATTAATTTTGTTTTTCTTTTTCAAATAATCTTCCAACAAAATTTCCTGCGGATCCTAAAAATCTGGAGCCATTACTTTTCCTGCTGATGGACCAGCTTTGAACTTCTTTGGTGACGTATCTCCTTTCTTAGTTCACTGTTTAGATTGGTCTTTGGACCCTGGTATGTGGTGATGAATCCAAGTCTCATCAGTGATCACAAACTGACACAAAAAATCATTTTTATTACACTGCATCATGGCTAAGAAATCGTTTAAAATTTGGTAACGTGTGCGTTTTTGGTCCACAGCAGCGATCCCGGCATCCATCTCGCCGACATTCTTGACAAGCCCAAATTTTCATTTAAAATGGAATGTACGCTATCAATCTATATACCCTATCTGCTATTTCGTGCACCTTCACTCGCCGGTCACTCAACTCCATATCGTGCAATTTATTAACATTTTCTGCAGTACACGTTAGTGGTTGATTTTTTTTTTGTAATACACTTTACACCTGTTTATCTATTATTTTTTAACGGACTATGTTGGAGTGTAATGACTGTATATTAAACTATTATCTCTGTTTGAATAAATTATTGTTATCTAAATGTCTCTCATGCGTCTTGAATAATTTCCAATAGACAACAACAAAAAAAACTGTCTAAACTCAAAGGAAAAGTCATGAGATACTGTTTGAAGTTCAGTTGTCTTCTCTATATACTATTTATATAACATGTGTATATATATATATATAAATTATTTATTGTGATATCCATAATATAACTTACTTTCATTAACCCATGAGATCTAGAACAATTATTTTCTTCTCTTTATATACATAAAATTAATCTCGTCTTTATAAACGAGACTTTTATTAGAATTAATTTGAAGTTATTTATTCTATTGTAATATATTAAGTGGGAAAATTCTCAATATTTTCCCTTAAAATTAACTTCATTCTTCGTGATTAAAAACTAAGCAACCTTCTGAATCACTGCAATTAATTTTGAAAATTTTATGATTTCTTCATTATTTACAAAACATTGGTGTATTTTATTTGCTACTTTCCAAAAAGCTCTCATATTTGTTCATACTTATTAATGTATGACGCATATGATAGTTAATTTATATTCCAATTTATTATTATGAATGTCGTACTATTTAAGTGATTAAGCGATCAATTGTAGGGATTTAATAAAGAAAAGTTGATAGTTCGATAAGTATAGATATAAAAAGATAGTAACAATTATTTACTACATTAAATAATATAATTATATAAATAGATAATAATAATTTAATAAAATTAAACAATATAATATTTAAAATTTGAAATCAAATATACAAAATGTAGTAATATTTTATATTAAAAAAATCGAAGACAAATGTAGTGTTGTCCTTTTTAAAACCATTTAAAATAAAAATAAAATTATTATCATATATATACATACATATATATATATATGTATATATATACGTACATAAATATATATATATATATATATATATATATAATATATACATAAACATATATATATATATATATATATATATATATATATATATATATATATATATATATATTCATACATAAAACTAAACATCTGTAGAAGCAAATGCATATTTCAAATTGGAAAATTTAAACAAGGTACTCGACTATGGGAGATGCAGCTCGACTATTTTACAGTATCATAATATATCATATTGCATAAAAATAAAACAAGAATGAAAAATACCATCAAAAAATAATAACTTTCAAGAGTATTTTCTTCTGAAACTTAAAGCCTTATTTTCTTCACATATAGTTTCATAATCGTACCAACATCGAAATTTCATTCACTTTCTTACGATACAATAATATTGTTATTTTTTAAAAATACTTATATCTTTCAAAAAATAATATTACAAAATGTACAGTGAATTCCTAATCATATAGACAGTTACACATTACAAGTGTTTTTAAATATTATCGAATGTCGTTATAAATATCAATTATAATTCCACATGAAATACTTTTCACTTGCCTATCTTATGTCATAATATTTATTAAATCTTTAAAATGAATGACAGTATCTTACATTTTTCAATCTTAATAGATAAAATAACTAATTTTTTAACCTCGAAAAGTCAATTAATCAAGTAGAAAAATATAAAAAAAATTACTCATTCAATAAAATAAATACACACTTAATATTATCATTATTAAATACAATGAACTATAAAATGACAAGGCGTGAAATTTAAAGCACCACCCTCCCTCTTTATATAGGATGATTCAATTTAAGCTTCCACATGGAAGTATTAAAAGGAGGTGCACGGTTGAATAAAAATCGTGTTACTTTTTATTTAATATTTCATTTCAATTCAATACTAAAATACAATTGAACTAAAATATTAAATGGGAGATAACATGTTTTTTTTAATTTTTGCGTTTTTTTAATACTTCGGTGTGGAAGGCTAAGTTGAATTACCGTATATAAAACAACATCTTATGAAACTACAATTTCATCTGAACAAATTAAATGTTTACCATTTATTGTACTCTGAAGTGTCAGAAATGCCATTTATAGAGAACATGTTAACTCTATTCTTACCAAATAAGATATGTTTATCATATGTGGCTTTCTAAGCTCTATTGCTTTAATTTACAGAACAACTAATAAAACACAAAATGTGTACGTTGTACATATATATATATATATATATATATATATATATATATATATATATATATATATATATATATATATATATATATATATGTATATATATATACATATACATGTGTGTGTGTGTGTGTGTGCGCGCTGGGTTTTCATTTATTTTAATGAAAAATGCCTCATTACTTAAATCTAAGGTTCTGCTTTATTTAAAAAAGATAGTGTTTGATCAATGTATTCTATCTATCCTTGGGTAAACAACCATGATGGTGGGTACCTTGGGTATGACCTGAATGACAAAATAATTTACCAACTTCAATATCAGACAGCCCAGAAAGACATGATTAAAATAACAATAAAAAGTAAGAAAATAACAGAATTAATATAAACAAGATTAAAGATTTAATTAGCGTAAAGAATTTTAAATAAAAATGGACAGGACATTGATTGCAACACTGAAAGGTAATCAGTAATTGAGAGAGAATAAAAATAAAAAAATCAACAAAGGTCGAAAAATTATTAAAGTTTTATAACAAACAAAAAAAAAATATTTCTATATAGCTTTTAAAAATTCAAACTATGAAACCATAGTATTAGACCTGATAGAAAAATATATTATTGGAGATCAAGTTATTTTAATCGGGTTTTATACAAATATCATTATATTATTATTTACTTAAATTCATAGTTAAGTAGTACACTTCCGCCGAGTTATTATTTTGTAATATCAATATATGTTATCGAATGTAATTTTAAACAAACTATATATATACATATAAGGGTGGTCCCAGAAGTACCCGGCCTGACCTAGAGATGGCGGTAGTTGTTTGAAAAATATCACTGTATTAGAAAGTACACAATCTATAAAGCATATGTTTTAAGTTTGAGGACGCCACGTTGTTTAGTATTTGTTTGGCAGCCATCAATAGTGAACGTTTTCAGTAAATTTGTCAAAATGAAGAAAATTGGACATCGTTACGTGATACAATACTTTTATTTGAAAGGCCTCAACCCAAACAATATAAAAGCTGAACTGGTTTCTACTCTGGGTGAGTCTGCTCTTTCGTTTACAACAGTGAAATATTGGTTAGCAGAGTTTAAACGAGGCCGTACGAGCTGCCAAGACGAGCATCGCAGTGGTCGACCAAATGAGGTGACGACTCCAGAAATGGTGAAGAGAATCCACAAAGCGGTACTGGATGATCGTCGACTGAAAGTGCGCGAGCTAGCAGACATAGTAGGCATTTCAAAAAGTGCGGTACATCGCATATTATCTGAAAATTTGGACATGAGAAAGCTGTGTGCAAGATGGGTGCCGCGTTTGCTCACACTCGAGCAAAAACAGTGTCGTGAAGATGTTTCAATTGAGTGTTTAGCGAAGTTTCACAGCAACAAAGCAGATTTTTTGCGCCGTTTCATAACCATGGATGAAACATGGGTCCATCACTTCACACCCGAGACAAAAGAACAATCAAAACAATGGACTGAAAAGGGAGAACCGGCTCCAAAGAAGGCGAAGACCGTTTCATCTCCAGGCAAGGTCATGGCGTCGGTTTTTTGGGATGCGCGTGGGATAATTTTCATTGGCTATCTTGAAAAAGGAAAAACTATCAACGGCGAGTATTATACGAACTTATTGCAACGTTTGAGCGAAGAAATCAAGCAAAAACGGCCGCATTTAGCTAAGAAGAAAGTGTTGTTTCATCAAGACAATGCACCAGCTCACAAATCCGTTATTGCAATGGCCAAATTAATGAATTAAAGTTGGAATTGCTACCTCATCAGATTTAGCCCCCTCGGATTATTTTCTGTTCCCAAACTTGAAAAAATGGCTCAGTGGTCAAAGATTTCCCAGCGATGAAGAAGTGATGTCGGCAGTTAATGGGTATTTTGAGGAGCGAGACAGTTCTTATTATAAAAAGGGTATCGAACTTATTGAACATCGCTGGGAAAAGTGTATAGAGCTGAAAGGAGATTATGTTGAAAAATAAATATACTTTTTTCCAAAATTTTTGTGTTTTCTTCGTTGGGTCGGGTACTTCTGGGACCACCCTCGTATATATATATATATATATATATATATATATATATATATAAACATACATACATGGTATATATTCTAAAAGTTCCCTAACAGACATTCAGACAGGCAGATGTGTAATGAATTTTCGTAAATAACTCATTTTCAGAAATGATTGAATTTTAACAACTGGAAATTTCTTGATTTCTTTAAGGATTTTAACTATCAAAAAATAATACTTATTTTTTATACTGTTAAAATGCAGAAAATAAAACCATAAAAATATAGAAAACCCAAATCTCAAGCTATATTAACAAATATAGGTTGGTATTTTCTGAAATTCTTACTTTTTATTTATATACTAGTAATTTCTTCTACATTTTTTTTTAATTTAAGACTATACTCATTTTTTCTATTATTCGAGTTTCAATGACTATTTGCCGGTTATTCATATATTTATATATTTTTGTGAATATGAGGTGTGAAAATTGAATAACAAGAATTTCTTTATAAATCCTTTATTAAAAAAAAAATACATGAATCTATGCTGTCATATCTTCAAAATAGTCTCCATCGAGTATGACGCATTTGCACTAGTGCTTTTCCGATTTCTGGAAATAGCCGCGGAAATCATCTGCAGTGAACGCTTTTAAAACCTACACCTTTAATATCCTAAATCTCATCAAAACATTGACCTTTCATTGGAGACTTTTTCCGTGAAAATAAAAAAAAGTCGCAAAGAACTAAATCTGGATTGTAAGGAGGATGGAGTACTAACAGAATTTGTTTTTTGGCTAAAAACTTTTGTACGGCTAACGACGAGAGGGCAGGTGCGATATCATAATGCAAACCATGTCAGCCACCAAATTTGGACGAAATCTCACAATTCTGTCTTAAACGCTCCAGTACAGTCCAATAAAATACTGTGTTGACTGTCTAGTTCGGCGAAATGAACTCTTTGTGGATCTCCATTTGAATATCGAAGAAACAAATTGATATTATCTTGATTTTTGATCTTGACATTCTGGATTTTTTCAGACGTTCTCCATCCACTTCTATCCATTTCTTGCTCTATTGACGGGTCTCAGGTTCATATTCAAACACCCCCCCCCTCCCCAGTAACAACCCTTTCCATTCAAACGCGTCTTTCGTTCTCAATGTGTTCACATTTTCACGACGTGACAAATCTTAGAACAATTTTCAAAACTTTACTGCCGATCGAAAACTTAACCTCACATGTTGAAACTCGGAGGTAAATGCAAAAACTGCGGAATATTCCCACCAGATAATAGCACAAGCATCAGTATTGCTCGGTAGTGCGTTAGAAAGAAATTCTCATTATTCAATTGCCACAACTCGTATGTATTATAACACTTTTTTAAATTTTCTGGTTTTCTTACCAGATGTAATTTCTATAAATACAATGAAAAAACTCGTTTTCGTTAATTTCAAGTTTTAGTGCATTACAACTTTATTCCAAACTTAATGATAAATAATATATGTTATCAACTTAAAAATATCAATTTATAGATCATTTATTCAATAAAATTGTACAAGTCATATCATAAACGCGGAATGAAAACCAATGAATGTTAATTCCTATTAATTCATCTGTTTTCAATATTATGATTATGCGACAAATTTTAAATACAGATTAAATAATGATTATACCACAACTATCCTATTTATCCGAGTTCATACTTGGCACTATCTTCATAGTCCCTAACATAAAAATACTCATATATTGATAATTAGTTAAACACTTTTGTAAAAAGAAATCTTTTTGAATTAAAAATATAATTTTCAAATATGTTTACTATTTTCTATATTGTAATTATATTAAACCATTCTTCAGCTAAATACATATTCATATATATATATATATATATATATATATATATATATATATATATATATATATATATATATATATATATATATATATATATATATATATATATATGTATGTATGTATGTGTGTGTGTATCTAATTAGGAAAAAATTTGAAAAATACACATTGAAATAGTTATTAATCAAGAATATCATTAAACGTTGGAACAATTATGAAAGACAAATTAATGAAAACGCACTGCTCTGTATTTTCATTAATAATAGAACATAATGAAAGCACAAAATTAGACGCAACCACCATCAGATATTACACGAAATAATATAGAACATTGTCATTACCAGCTGTTATCATGTAAAATAAATCAGATTAGTTCTAACCTATTGATCATTGCAATAATACATGTATTATTGGAACATATTGGGTTAAACTGATAAATTAATCACAAAACAATAATATGTCATATTGAGTACCTGTTCGGGATTTCTAAGAATCCCGAATGATTGTTCATCTCTCTTCATCCCTGCACTACGTAACCATCCGTCTCGTGCTCATTTGTTGTCCGCACTGCACTGGTCAGGCTTCGTCGTCATACTTCTCTGTATATTTTCCAAGAATTCCAATCGGTCAGCACATTCTGTACTGGCCGATTCCCGTCAACCGTCCGAAAAGGGCCGTATGCATAACATCCCCTCCATGCCTCTCCAACATAATGCACCAATAAAAACCGCAGCGTCGCTAAGCGTCAGTTGCTCAGTCACTTCGTCAATCATAGAACATCTTAACATCGTATTACCAGTTCGCGGGCGATAACGTGGACTCATCCATCAACATACATTGTAAATAGCACATTGTAATTAATTGAACAATAGTTATATTTTAATTGTGCAATTTGTTACTTCCTCGCGTACACCTGTGGTTTGCCGATTGAACCACAGGAAAAAGCGTAAACATTTTGGTCCTTCGAGCCTGATCCATTCCGCTGCGCATTTTCCGTAATCCATCGTTATCGTCACCATCCGCGTGTTCACTGGATATGGTGAGTGTTAATTTCCATTAACACGAGTGAAACGGGAAACGGTCGCGTTCTGAGTCAGTTATTTCATTCGGTCGCGCTTCCGCGTTTCGTTACAAGGCTAAACAGGCCCATCCATGTAGTGCGTGATCGCCCCACGTCGCGGACACACACCACGTTCTGTTCCGAGGCCATCGAGCCTATCTATGGTAGTGCGTGATCATCCCACGCCGCGGACACACGCCACGTTTCTTTCCGAGGCCATCGGACCTATCCATCGTGTGTGATCGTCCCACGCTGCTTTCCAAGGCCATCCGACCTATCCATTGTCGTGAGTAATCGTCCCAGACCGCGGACACGCTCATCACGCCTCATCAAGGTCAACCGGCCTACTCGTCGTTGTGAGTTCTCGACCCACACCGCGGACACGCTCATCGCATCTCAAGGTAAGCCGGCCTACTCGTCATCGTGAGTGCTCATCCCACACCGCGGACACGCTCATCGCTTCTCTCCTCCTAGGTCATCCGACCTATCCTTCGCTGTCTACACGACTACAGCACGACGCCTGGTGCAGCACCTAGCTTGCTATGGTAAGACTACACAGACCAAGTCCTCGCAAAACCATGCCGAAGGGATTGGTCGCCGCCGTGGAGCTCCAGGAGGATCTCTGAGCAAACATCACACGAACTGCCTCTCAACTCCGAGACCGCATCAGCAGCGGTAAACTCCGGGCTAGTACAGCCCTCCCCGAGGAAGCAATCAAAGAGATCCGAAGGTAGTGGACAAAACTCCAGGATGTCCATGAAAAAATCATCGTTACGTCAGGTGCCGAGGACACAGATTATATCAAAGAGGATCGCCGTGATCAAACTCGACTGGACTACTACAGTGCCCTACAGCAGCTCTTGGACCTGCTACCATCATCCCAAGCTTCAGAGGTGGTCTCACCCCACCTGAAGCCAAGCAGCACACCACAACCTCGTTTCCAGTTTCATCCATGCTTCCGGAGACCAAATGCATCTATCCAGTCTTGTCGGATCTTCCAAAGACTATCTCCGTGCCACCGCAGAAGGCACCCTCAGCTTCTGCCACGGAGATAACGTGCGTCTATCCAGTCTTGTCGGATCTTCCGAAGACCATCTCCGTGCCACCGCAGAAGGCACCCTCGGCTTTTGCCACGGAGATAACGTGCGTCTCTCCAGTCTTGTCGGATATTCTGAAGACCATCTCCATGCCACCGCAGAAGGCACCCTCGGCTTCTGCCACGGAGATAATGTGCGTCTCTCCAGTCTTGTCGGATTTTCCGAAGAACATCTCCGTGCCATCGCAGAAGGCACCCTCGGCTTCTGCCATGGAGATAACGTGCGCCTCTCCAATTTTGTCCACTCTTCCGGAGCTCGGGTGCACCTCTCCAAGTTCGTCCGCTCTTCCAAAGAGCAGGTGTTCTTCTCTATGAAATTCAGTCAGTTGAGAACTAGGATAGAGGAGTTTGGCATAAGGTGCGTCATCCCCCATGGCTATCCATTTTTTATAAGCAGCATAAAGCGGACCAGCATGTCTGGCTAATTCATTCCAAGCTAAAAGAATCTGATTCTCAACTAATATATATTTGTGACAAAGTATAAAAGAAGTCGTCTACATTGGTTAGCATTATCATTGTTACTGAGAAGGATTTCCCCATAAATTCTCAGCAGTCAAAATTGCTCTCATAAATTTGAATATATGTCTCCTTAATTCAAATCGGGAAGAAGTAGCAGCATAAACCATTGAGGCAAAACTCTGTTCAGGTGCAAGATCTTTATGATCATCACAGTCAGGATCTGCTGAACACGCCTGAGCAAAACCCATAGATCTCTTGCTGATCCAGTTGACCGCATTTTCAGGTGTTAAGTTTTTCCCGATTAAGCAGAAATATAAACCAGACATAGCTGCGACATGTTGAGGAGTGATAGTATCTGGCACATTCCCATCAGTGTAATCTACATAAGTCTGTAATTCATCCCTTTGCCAATCCTCCCAGTTTGTATCTTCCATTCTAGCTAAATTATAGCAATTTAATATCTGCCCTATACTATCTAAGAAACCTGTCATAACTGTATTGCAACAGTTGATGTAAATGGCAAGTACCTGATCCATCTTGAACTGAAGCCCCCGAGATGCTACATGCATTAAAGTTATTATTCTTTCCTCTGGACTTGTCCCTAATGAATGAGGATTAAAGATAGGTATCCCTGTTTTGGAAAGAGCAGCTGTGTTCGGTGTTTTATCTAGAGAAGTGGAGGTTCCAGCATTGATAGGATTTTTAATGTCATAATGTTTCACTGCGCATTCTCTAAGTATAGCGGTACTCTCTAATGATTGGATATCCCCAATTCTACGAGATATTGATCGACTCATGTTGTTTATCAGAAAAGATAGACTTATTTATCGGTCAAATTAAAATAATTGAAGACTAAATCTAAACTATTAAATGCGAGATTATATTTCTTCTCTTTCTCCTACCTTACATTTTTATTTCTATAAAGTTTGACTTCAAAAAACAATAAAGGTACGGAGATAACGTGCGTCTCTCCAGTCTTGTCGGATCTTCCGAAGACCATCTCAGTTCATCCGCTCTTCCAAAGAGCAGGCGTTCTTCTCCGATGTTGTCGGATCTTCCGAAGATCATCTCCGTGTAACTGCAGAAGGCACCCTCGGCTTCTGCCACGGAGCCCAGGTGCGATTCTCCAGTTTTGTCCATCCTGACGGAGCCCAGGTGCGATTCTCCAGTTTTGTCCATCCTGACGGAGCCCAGGTGCGATTCTCCAGTTTTGTCCATCCTGACGGAGCCCAGGTGCGATTCTCCAGTTTTGTCCATCCTCACGGAGCACAGGTGCGATTCTCCAGTTTTGTCCATCCTGACGGAGCCCAGGTGCGATTCTCCAATTTTGTCCATCCTGACGGAGACCAGGTGCGATTCTCCAGTTTTGTCCGCTCTCACGGAGCCCAGGTGCGACTCCAGTTTTGTCCACTCTCACGGAGCCCAGGTGCGACTCCAGTTTTGTCCATTCTCATGGAGGTCAGGTGCGATTCTCCAGTTTTGTCCGTTCTTCCGGACCCCAGGTACGACTCCAGTTTTGTCCACTCTTCCGGACCCAAGGTGCGGCTCCAGTTTTGTCCACTCTTCCGGAGCTCAGGTGCACCTCTCCAAGTTCATCCGATCTTCCAAAGAGCAGGTTTTCTTCTCTATGAAATTCAGTCAGTTGAGAACTAGGATATAGGAGTTTGGCATAAAGTGCGTCATCCCCCATGGATATCCATTTTTTATAAGCAGCATAAAGCGGACCGGCATGTCGAGCTAATTCATTCCAAGCTAAAAGAATCGGATTCTCAACTAATATATATTTGTGACAAAGTATAAAAGAAGTCGTCTCTACATTGGTTAGAATTATCATTGTTACTGCAAAGGATTTCCCCATAAATTCTCAGCAGTCAAAATTGCTCTCATAAATTTGAATATATGTCTCCTTAATTCAAATCGGGAAGAAGTAGCAGCATAAACCATTGAGGCAAAACTCTGTTCAGGTGCAAGATCTTTATGATCATCACAGTCAGGATCTGCTGAACACGCCTGAGCAAAACCCATAGATCTCTTGCTGATCCAGTTGACCGCATTTTCAGGTGTTAAGTTTTTCCCGATTAAGCAGAAATATAAACCAGACATAGCTGCGACATGTTGAGGAGTGATAGTATCTGGCACATTCCCATCAGTGTAATCTACATAAGTCTGTAATTCATCCCTTTGCCAATCCTCCCAGTTTGTATCTTCCATTCTAGCTAAATTATAGCAATTTAATATCTGCCCTATACTATCTAAGAAACCTGTCATAACTGTATTGCAACAGTTGATGTAAATGGCAAGTACCTGATCCATCTTGAACTGAAGCCCCCGAGATGCTACATGCATTAAAGTTATTATTCTTTCCTCTGGACTTGTCCCTAATGAATGAGGATTAAAGATAGGTATCCCTGTTTTGGAAAGAGCAGCTGTGTTCGGTGTTTTATCTAGAGAAGTGGAGGTTCCAGCATTGATAGGATTTTTAATGTCATAATGTTTCACTGCGCATTCTCTAAGTATAGCGGTACTCTCTAATGATTGGATATCCCCAATTCTACGAGATATTGATCGACTCGTGTTGTTTATCAGAAAAGATAGACTTATTTATCGGTCAAATTAAAATAATTGAAGACTAAATCTAAACTATTAAATGCGAGATTATATTTCTTCTCTTTCTCCTACCTTACATTTTTATTTCTATAAAGTTTGACTTCAAAAAACAATAAAGGTACGGAGATAACGTGCGTCTCTCCAGTCTTGTCGGATCTTCCGAAGACCATCTCAGTTCATCCGCTCTTCCAAAGAGCAGGCGTTCTTCTCCGATGTTGTCGGATCTTCCGAAGATCATCTCCGTGTAACTGCAGAAGGCACCCTCGGCTTCTGCCACGGAGCCCAGGTGCGATTCTCCAGTTTTGTCCATCCTGACGGAGCCCAGGTGCGATTCTCCAGTTTTGTCCATCCTGACGGAGCCCAGGTGCGATTCTCCAGTTTTGTCCATCCTCACGGAGCACAGGTGCGATTCTCCAATTTTGTCCATCCTGACGGAGACCAGGTGCGATTCTCCAGTTTTGTCCGCTCTCACGGAGCCCAGGTGCGACTCCAATTTTGTCCACTCTCACGGAGCCCAGGTGCGACTCCAGTTTTGTCCATTCTCATGGAGGTCAGGTGCGATTCTCCAGTTTTGTCCGTTCTTCCGGACCCCAGGTACGACTCCAGTTTTGTCCACTCTTCCGGACCCAAGGTGCGGCTCCAGTTTTGTCCACTCTTCCGGAGCTCAGGTGCACCTCTCCAAGTTCATCCGATCTTCCAAAGAGCAGGTTTTCTTCTCTATGAAATTCAGTCAGTTGAGAACTAGGATATAGGAGTTTGGCATAAAGTGCGTCATCCCCCATGGATATCCATTTTTTATAAGCAGCATAAAGCGGACCGGCATGTCGAGCTAATTCATTCCAAGCTAAAAGAATCGGATTCTCAACTAATATATATTTGTGACAAAGTATAAAAGAAGTCGTCTCTACATTGGTTAGAATTATCATTGTTACTGCAAAGGATTTCCCCATAAATTCTCAGCAGTCAAAATTGCTCTCATAAATTTGAATATATGTCTCCTTAATTCAAATCGGGAAGAAGTAGCAGCATAAACCATTGAGGCAAAACTCTGTTCAGGTGCAAGATCTTTATGATCATCACAGTCAGGATCTGCTGAACACGCCTGAGCAAAACCCATAGATCTCTTGCTGATCCAGTTGACCGCATTTTCAGGTGTTAAGTTTTTCCCGATTAAGCAGAAATATAAACCAGACATAGCTGCGACATGTTGAGGAGTGATAGTATCTGGCACATTCCCATCAGTGTAATCTACATAAGTCTGTAATTCATCCCTTTGCCAATCCTCCCAGTTTGTATCTTCCATTCTAGCTAAATTATAGCAATTTAATATCTGCCCTATACTATCTAAGAAACCTGTCATAACTGTATTGCAACAGTTGATGTAAATGGCAAGTACCTGATCCATCTTGAACTGAAGCCCCCGAGATGCTACATGCATTAAAGTTATTATTCTTTCCTCTGGACTTGTCCCTAATGAATGAGGATTAAAGATAGGTATCCCTGTTTTGGAAAGAGCAGCTGTGTTCGGTGTTTTATCTAGAGAAGTGGAGGTTCCAGCATTGATAGGATTTTTAATGTCATAATGTTTCACTGCGCATTCTCTAAGTATAGCGGTACTCTCTAATGATTGGATATCCCCAATTCTACGAGATATTGATCGACTCGTGTTGTTTATCAGAAAAGATAGACTTATTTATCGGTCAAATTAAAATAATTGAAGACTAAATCTAAACTATTAAATGCGAGATTATATTTCTTCTCTTTCTCCTACCTTACATTTTTATTTCTATAAAGTTTGACTTCAAAAAACAATAAAGGTACGGAGATAACGTGCGTCTCTCCAGTCTTGTCGGATCTTCCGAAGACCATCTCAGTTCATCCGCTCTTCCAAAGAGCAGGCGTTCTTCTCCGATGTTGTCGGATCTTCCGAAGATCATCTCCGTGTAACTGCAGAAGGCACCCTCGGCTTCTGCCACGGAGCCCAGGTGCGATTCTCCAGTTTTGTCCATCCTGACGGAGCCCAGGTGCGATTCTCCAGTTTTGTCCATCCTGACGGAGCCCAGGTGCGATTCTCCAGTTTTGTCCATCCTCACGGAGCACAGGTGCGATTCTCCAGTTTTGTCCATCCTGACGGAGCCCAGGTGCGATTCTCCAATTTTGTCCATCCTGACGGAGACCAGGTGCGATTCTCCAGTTTTGTCCGCTCTCACGGAGCCCAGGTGCGACTCCAGTTTTGTCCACTCTCACGGAGCCCAGGTGCGACTCCAGTTTTGTCCATTCTCATGGAGGTCAGGTGCGATTCTCCAGTTTTGTCCGTTCTTCCGGACCCCAGGTACGACTCCAGTTTTGTCCACTCTTCCGGACCCAAGGTGCGGCTCCAGTTTTGTCCACTCTTCCGGAGCTCAGGTGCACCTCTCCAAGTTCATCCGATCTTCCAAAGAGCAGGTTTTCTTCTCTATGAAATTCAGTCAGTTGAGAACTAGGATATAGGAGTTTGGCATAAAGTGCGTCATCCCCCATGGATATCCATTTTTTATAAGCAGCATAAAGCGGACCGGCATGTCGAGCTAATTCATTCCAAGCTAAAAGAATCGGATTCTCAACTAATATATATTTGTGACAAAGTATAAAAGAAGTCGTCTCTACATTGGTTAGAATTATCATTGTTACTGCAAAGGATTTCCCCATAAATTCTCAGCAGTCAAAATTGCTCTCATAAATTTGAATATATGTCTCCTTAATTCAAATCGGGAAGAAGTAGCAGCATAAACCATTGAGGCAAAACTCTGTTCAGGTGCAAGATCTTTATGATCATCACAGTCAGGATCTGCTGAACACGCCTGAGCAAAACCCATAGATCTCTTGCTGATCCAGTTGACCGCATTTTCAGGTGTTAAGTTTTTCCCGATTAAGCAGAAATATAAACCAGACATAGCTGCGACATGTTGAGGAGTGATAGTATCTGGCACATTCCCATCAGTGTAATCTACATAAGTCTGTAATTCATCCCTTTGCCAATCCTCCCAGTTTGTATCTTCCATTCTAGCTAAATTATAGCAATTTAATATCTGCCCTATACTATCTAAGAAACCTGTCATAACTGTATTGCAACAGTTGATGTAAATGGCAAGTACCTGATCCATCTTGAACTGAAGCCCCCGAGATGCTACATGCATTAAAGTTATTATTCTTTCCTCTGGACTTGTCCCTAATGAATGAGGATTAAAGATAGGTATCCCTGTTTTGGAAAGAGCAGCTGTGTTCGGTGTTTTATCTAGAGAAGTGGAGGTTCCAGCATTGATAGGATTTTTAATGTCATAATGTTTCACTGCGCATTCTCTAAGTATAGCGGTACTCTCTAATGATTGGATATCCCCAATTCTACGAGATATTGATCGACTCGTGTTGTTTATCAGAAAAGATAGACTTATTTATCGGTCAAATTAAAATAATTGAAGACTAAATCTAAACTATTAAATGCGAGATTATATTTCTTCTCTTTCTCCTACCTTACATTTTTATTTCTATAAAGTTTGACTTCAAAAAACAATAAAGGTACGGAGATAACGTGCGTCTCTCCAGTCTTGTCGGATCTTCCGAAGACCATCTCAGTTCATCCGCTCTTCCAAAGAGCAGGCGTTCTTCTCCGATGTTGTCGGATCTTCCGAAGATCATCTCCGTGTAACTGCAGAAGGCACCCTCGGCTTCTGCCACGGAGCCCAGGTGCGATTCTCCAGTTTTGTCCATCCTGACGGAGCCCAGGTGCGATTCTCCAGTTTTGTCCATCCTGACGGAGCCCAGGTGCGATTCTCCAGTTTTGTCCATCCTCACGGAGCACAGGTGCGATTCTCCAGTTTTGTCCATCCTGACGGAGCCCAGGTGCGATTCTCCAATTTTGTCCATCCTGACGGAGACCAGGTGCGATTCTCCAGTTTTGTCCGCTCTCACGGAGCCCAGGTGCGACTCCAGTTTTGTCCACTCTCACGGAGCCCAGGTGCGACTCCAGTTTTGTCCATTCTCATGGAGGTCAGGTGCGATTCTCCAGTTTTGTCCGTTCTTCCGGACCCCAGGTACGACTCCAGTTTTGTCCACTCTTCCGGACCCAAGGTGCGGCTCCAGTTTTGTCCACTCTTCCGGAGCTCAGGTGCACCTCTCCAAGTTCATCCGATCTTCCAAAGAGCAGGTTTTCTTCTCTATGAAATTCAGTCAGTTGAGAACTAGGATATAGGAGTTTGGCATAAAGTGCGTCATCCCCCATGGATATCCATTTTTTATAAGCAGCATAAAGCGGACCGGCATGTCGAGCTAATTCATTCCAAGCTAAAAGAATCGGATTCTCAACTAATATATATTTGTGACAAAGTATAAAAGAAGTCGTCTCTACATTGGTTAGAATTATCATTGTTACTGCAAAGGATTTCCCCATAAATTCTCAGCAGTCAAAATTGCTCTCATAAATTTGAATATATGTCTCCTTAATTCAAATCGGGAAGAAGTAGCAGCATAAACCATTGAGGCAAAACTCTGTTCAGGTGCAAGATCTTTATGATCATCACAGTCAGGATCTGCTGAACACGCCTGAGCAAAACCCATAGATCTCTTGCTGATCCAGTTGACCGCATTTTCAGGTGTTAAGTTTTTCCCGATTAAGCAGAAATATAAACCAGACATAGCTGCGACATGTTGAGGAGTGATAGTATCTGGCACATTCCCATCAGTGTAATCTACATAAGTCTGTAATTCATCCCTTTGCCAATCCTCCCAGTTTGTATCTTCCATTCTAGCTAAATTATAGCAATTTAATATCTGCCCTATACTATCTAAGAAACCTGTCATAACTGTATTGCAACAGTTGATGTAAATGGCAAGTACCTGATCCATCTTGAACTGAAGCCCCCGAGATGCTACATGCATTAAAGTTATTATTCTTTCCTCTGGACTTGTCCCTAATGAATGAGGATTAAAGATAGGTATCCCTGTTTTGGAAAGAGCAGCTGTGTTCGGTGTTTTATCTAGAGAAGTGGAGGTTCCAGCATTGATAGGATTTTTAATGTCATAATGTTTCACTGCGCATTCTCTAAGTATAGCGGTACTCTCTAATGATTGGATATCCCCAATTCTACGAGATATTGATCGACTCGTGTTGTTTATCAGAAAAGATAGACTTATTTATCGGTCAAATTAAAATAATTGAAGACTAAATCTAAACTATTAAATGCGAGATTATATTTCTTCTCTTTCTCCTACCTTACATTTTTATTTCTATAAAGTTTGACTTCAAAAAACAATAAAGGTACGGAGATAACGTGCGTCTCTCCAGTCTTGTCGGATCTTCCGAAGACCATCTCAGTTCATCCGCTCTTCCAAAGAGCAGGCGTTCTTCTCCGATGTTGTCGGATCTTCCGAAGATCATCTCTGTGTCCCAGCAGGAAGCACCCTCGATTCTCCAGTTTTGTCCATCCTGACAGAGCCCAGGTGCAACTCTTCAGTTCTGTCCATTCTTACAGAGCCCAGGCGCGACTCTCCAGTTTTGTCCAATCTTCCGGAGCCCAGGTGCGATTCTCGTTTTATCCGTTCTTCCGCAGCCCAGGTGCAACTCCAGTTTTGTCCATTCTTACGGAGCCCAGGTGCAACTCCAGTTTTGTCCATTCTTACGGAGCCCAGGTGCGACTCCAGTTTAGTCCATTCTTACGGAGCCCAGGTGCGACTCTCCAGTTTTGTCCATTCTTACGGAGCCCAGGTGCGATTCTCCAATTTTGTCCATCCTGACGGAGACCAGGTGCGATTCTCCAGTTTTGTCCGCTCTCACGGAGCCCAGGTGCGACTCCAGTTTTGTCCACTCTCACGGAGCCCAGGTGCGACTCCAGTTTTGTCCATTCTCATGGAGGTCAGGTGCGATTCTCCAGTTTTGTCCGTTCTTCCGGACCCCAGGCGCGACTCTCCAGTTTTGTCCAATCTTCCGGAGCCCAGGTGCGATTCTCGTTTTATCCGTTCTTCCGCAGCCCAGGTGCAACTCCAGTTTTGTCCATTCTTACGGAGCCCAGGTGCGACTCTCCAGTTTAGTCCATTCTTACGGAGCCCAGGTGCGACTCTCCAGTTTTGTCCATTCTTACGGAGCCCAGGTGCAATTCTCCAGTTTTGTCCACTCTTCTGGTGATCCAGTACATTTTTACCAACATGTTGGGCTCCTCCGCACAGCCTCCACCTATCCAGCCACTTCAGTGCTCTGGCGAGCATAGCTGCTGTCCGGATCTTACTCAGTTCTGGAATCTTGAAGAGATACCAACGTTCATCAATAGCCTGTCTCCCGATGAGACGGCTTGGGAAGAACACTCCAGCAAGACGCACTGGCCTCTCTGTCGCATCATTGCCGTTCATCCTGGATCCGATGGGCTGGTGCGGATGACCACCATCAAGACCGCCACCACTGAGCTCCGCCGACCTGTCAGCAAGTTGTGCTGGTTACCCATCCCATTGGATTCTACGATGTCTGGTGATGGGCAAAAGCTGTCTCCTTCCTCCATGGCAGCTCCAGGTTCGATTTCTCCATTATCTACTGGCACTACGTGCCAGGGTGGGGAGTATGTTCGGGATTTCTAAGAATCCTGAATGATTGTTGATCTCTCTCCATCCCTGTACTATGTAACCATCCGTCTCGTGCTGATTTGTTGTCCGCACCTGCACTGGTCAGGCTGCGTTGTCATAGTTCTCAGTATATTTCCAAGAATTCCGATCGGTCAGCACATTCTGTACTGGCCGATTCCCGTCAACCGTCCGAAAAGGGCCGTGTGCATAAGATCCCTCCATGCCTCTCCGCCCTAATGCACCTATAAAAACCGCTGCGTCGCTAAGGCGCGCTTTCAGTTACTCAGTTACTTCGTCCATCATAGAACATCTTCACATCATATCACCAGTGCGTGGGCGATAACGTGGACTCATCCATCAACATACATTGTAAATAGCACGTTGTAATTAATTGAACAATAAAGTTTATTTTAAATGTGAAATTGTGCAATTTGTTACTTCCTCACGTACACCTGTGGTTTGCCGATCGAACCACATGAAAAAGCGCAAACAGTACCTAAATTATAACATTATCATATTGAAAAAGAATATTAATTTAAATATTTTTTTTAATTTTAATAGAAATTAATTATTAAACCAAATACTAACGCATACCAAATACCCTAACTAATACCAAACGTATATGCTAAATATTTATTTAATATCTCGTTTTTGTTAACAAAATATATAAAAAATTGGATTGAAAAATTTTAATGATAAAGTTTTTATTATTAAGTAATGACAGAACTAGTTATTTGAAATATCTTATTTTTAAGAGTATACAAATTTATTATAAAACATTTCAAATATTTATTTATCTCCAATTCCTCTATTATTTAGGTAAACTATTTTAAATATTTCGTAATCTTTGTAATTAACAATTAATAAAACTAAATACAATATGAATAATCTTCAACAAGTCATTCATTATAAATAACGTAAAACATTATATATGTGTGTATATATATATATATATATATATAGTCTAAAATAATAATTATTAGTAAAGCAAAATTGCGTACTGTAAGACTTAAAATAAATTTTACATCTAGACCTATGACTAGTTTCTTGAATGAAATCAGGGAAATAATTTTAATAGAAACATCAATTTACATTTTTTAAATTTTAGTAACTAAGAGGCTTCGATCCCTACTCGATGGGCTCTCCCCCTCCTCGCCCCGAGGAAGCTTCGAAACCGCTTGCTTTCCTCTATCAAATAACAGAAATTAACAAATTAGACACAAAAAAATCTGCGTAAGATATAAGTCAAAAAAATATTATTAGAAAAATGTATACCAATTAACATAACAAAATACAATGTTAAAATATGTAACAATTTTTTTACTCTAAAGCTTCGCTGAATACAATATTTTCAATAAATGTCATTAGTTTTACAATGAAATCGTATACACGTCTTTTGTTGTACACTGTGAGAGAGCTACATATATATGATTGATGTCAACCAATCAGAACAGAGAACACACAATCTCCATCAACTAATCAGAACAGAATACACGCGATCTCCATCAACCAATCAGAACACGAATAATCGATTACACATGATGACGATCACGTTTTTATTTTTATTAACAGAGAGATCTCAATTTAAAATGTTGAAGACAATTTAATACCTATCTACATATATTACTCTCAGTACAAAAACACCTATTAATCCAAATAATAATTGTGTTTACGTAAACACTTACTTTTTTATTTTGTAAATTTCAGAAAAAAAAGAGATCAAAAACTGATACTGTAATTAAGAAAAATCCATCATATTGAAATTAAAAAGTTGAAGACACAAAATGTTTATAACTAAAAGAGGAAATATTATGTTGGTAGAAAAATAATTGCGGTTTATGAGCTTCAAATTCATATACATTTTTCTCTTTTTTGATTTTCATAGCTATTTTAAATGATCGACAACTGTTGGATAACTAAAGCCTAATTTTTGTGCAAGCTCTCGAATTGTGCGTAGTTCTGATTCAACTAACGCTTTCAGTTGGTCGTTATGAACTAAAGAAGGATGCCCGCGATCTTCATCTTCAAGGCTCTCGTCCCCAGCACGAACTTTTTGGAACCGCCATTGCACTGTACGTTCCTTAACAGTAGCTACTCACACCAAAAGCATCGTTTAGTTTACGAACAGTTTCTGGTTTTCCACCCTATTTGAATTCATACAAAAAATTGCTCTTATTTGCTTATTTTCTATCTTTAATTCCATAGCCCAATTTGAAGTAAAATTAATAATAAAACCAGAGTCAATGTTACCAAAGTACATGTCGAAAATGCGCTTTAAAATAATATTAACATGAACACGATGAAATGACATTTTCATTGAAAAAATTAAGGGTAGAATTTAGAAAACAAACACGGCAATTATTTCCCTACCAACATAAGTTTTCATAAGAAAAATTTCGAAATGCGTCACTGTACTCTGTACATGTTACTACATAAAACTGACTTCTCGCGACTAATGTCAACATACATCGTTCCATATTTCATTAAAAGTTGTACAAACTTCTTGAAACATCTTTCTTAGTAGAGTACAGCATTCAGCTTCGAATACACTAAAATGATGTTCAAATATTTCTTCTTGAGTCAAGAAAACAGATCGTCTTTCAGGTTCAAGGTTCGAAATTCTATTCAACATACATTAAGTTATACTCTAAGTTAATTAATTTACACATCTACTGGAACTATTGTTTTAATTTAACGTCATTTTCGACTTTGCTATTGTTAGTGTGTGTGTGTATGTTTATATACAATGTACGTCACGTTTTACATACATACATATATATATATATATATATATATATATATATATATATATATATATATATATATATATTATTTATATGATTTATTTATAAAACACGAAATGAAACGTTAATGTAAAATGAAAAGTTCTTAATTATAAATGATGTTCTATTTAAAATAATTAGTATGTGTATAACATATTTATATATATATATATATATATATATATATATATATATATATATATATATATATATATATATATATAATTATTAAACACATACTTATAATTTTAAATAGAACATCATTTATAATTAAGAACTTACAATACAAATAATACAAAATATTCTTATGGAAAATTTTAACAATATCAATCATTATTATTAACATTGAATATAGTTATACAAATTAAAATAAAATAGTTTATAACATATAGTTACAAGCTGATAAAAAAAAATATCTCAAGTATATGATTACATCGAAGGATTATTTTTTTAAAACACGTACATTATAATGAAAAAAATTACGACTCATTTCGTGTAATTATTGAAATATAGCTAATTAGTCAAAAAGCGCTTCATTTTACTCAGCTCATTTTCCGATAGTGCCGATACCGAAAACAGAGTTCAGTAATTGCTTCGTATAAATTTCTAATCGCTCCCAACGTTACATTGCCTCCGGAGTGTACTTCGAATAAAAATAAATAAAAATTTTAAATAATATATGCCTTATACAAGAATTTTTTCAGTACCAATCGCACCAGACACTCACAGACTGTATATGTTGTTATTGGAAAATCTAATATAAATATGAAAAATACAAGTTTAGAATTCATATTAATTTTTCACATTTACAAATATTAGATTATGACAAATATTGAATGATACAATTACGGTGTCCGTACTGTACATATGCAGGATTTTCCAATAAGAAATCATTTTTTTAATTTGAAAGAAAATACAGAATTTTCAATGAAATTTGCCTTTTATAAATGATAAATAATATCATGTAAGTGACCGCTGCGTACTTTCTTATAAGTAACCATTCTTTTGTTACAATTTTGAATAATGTCCCTACACAACAGTGACTCTACCTCACCAATTACTCTTCGGATTTCATCTTTTAGGTCGGAAATTGTTTTAGGATTATTGACATACACCTGTTCTTTAACGTAACTCCAAATAAAGTAATCCAACAGTGTTCAATCACAGGATCTCGGTGGCCAGTTAATATATCCATTTCTGGAAATAACGAGACTAAGAAATTTCGGTCTCAATAAATCAATTGTTTCGCCAGTGTGTGGCTTGTTACACCGTCTTGCTGGAACTACATGTCATCTAGATCAATATTATACAATTTTGATAACAAAAATTGACTATCATTTTTTGATATCTTTTTCCTTTCTCAATTATCGCCTTACCAGCTTCTTTCTAAAAGAACAAGGACCAATGACTCCAGTGGACCAAAATGCGCACTAAACAGGGACTATTTCTGTATGCAGTGGCTTCTCAACGATCACTCTCTGATTTTCTGTCTTTTAATGTATTTTGTTGTATACGAAGCCATAACTAAAAATGGCAATGTCAAAAGTTAATAATCGACAAAAAAAATATAGCTGACAGTTTGACATCTGTGAAATATAATCTCTTAAAAAATTGCGCTCCTATCTGAAAACCCTTTACAAATAAATATATATATATATATATATATATATATATATATATATATATATATATATATCGACATGTATGCATATATATATATATATATATATATATATATATATATATATATATATACGTGAATCATTTGATAAGTTTGGTGTTGATTAATTTATATAATATACCACCACTATTCATTTGGTAACGTCACGGTTATCAAGTATCACTTTTCAAAATTATAACCATAGGCCACCTTTCAATCAGAAGCGATGAGATATTCACATTCTAGAGATGTTTGAAGCGAACACTGAAGACCCACCACTACTACACACCTGAGTCAAAACACCAATCAAAGCAATGGACAACGACTGGTGAAAGTACTCCGAAGAAGGCAAAGACCATTTTGTCGGCTGGAAAGGGGATGGACAATGTTTTTTGCTATCCCTAAAGAATCATTCTGATCGACTACTTAACAAAGAGAAAAACGATAACAGGAGTCTATTATGCAATATTATTGGACCGTTTGAAAGAAAAACTGAAACAAAAAAGGCGAAGAAAAGATTGGCGCACAAACAAGTGCTCTTTCACCAGCACAACGCGCCATCCCACAAATCGACCGTCGCAATAGCAAAATTACATGAATTAGGCTTTGAATTATTTCCTCATCAAACCTATTCTCCGGACTTCGGCTCGTGCGACTTCTTTATTTTCACAAACTTGAAAATTTGACTCAGTGGGAAGAAATTCTTGTCGAATGGGGATGCCATCGCCGCCGTCAATGCGTATTTTCCAGACTCGCTGGACCAAATGTCTAACCCTCAATGGAAACCATGTTGAGAAATAAAATCGATTTTTTCTAAAAAATGGTATTTAACTTGCTTTTTTACCATACTTATCAAACGACCCACATATATATATATATATATATATATATATATATATATATGTATATATATATATATGTATATATATATATATATATATATATATATATATATATATATATATATATATATATATATATGTATATATATATATGTATATATAAATATATATATATATATATCTTTGTTATAAATAAGAATAAGTATATAAAATATTTGTTAATAAAACTCTTACACTGATCATAATTTTCATTTAGAGTGATAAAATATCAGCAAAATAGCAAAAAAAAACCTTCAACATTTTAATATGGTAGCTACACATCCATAATCTAATTTTATTATTTTAATAAAGCTGTTCCTATCCTGTGATTAATTTAGGACAAAGAAGATAGTTATTTTAAAAATATTATCTTCTAATTCCGAATATAATATAAAAAGATATATTCTCTTATATTAAGGTCACTACCTCATCTTTAATTAAAAGCCCTCATGTGGTGATACGAATATATATTAAAATACACACGAATGTATTATTAACATTTAAAATTACAAACTTTTATTAAACATAAACATATACTTTCTTCTGGACTGATTTCAATATATTTTAAATATACATTTTATACCACATTCTGTTAGCAGTGTGGACATGATTTAAATATTTATAAAAATGGAATATTTTGATCCCAACTTAAATACCAACCCCAAATTAAATATATTTAAGATCAACTATATACATATAATTTATACAATATTCAAACTAAAATTACCTTATAATTTATTTTTCTTTAATGTATTCAAACTTAATTTTCGTATATCAAAACTATATTCAAATTACCTAACTATATTCAAACACCAACCACAATATGACGACGACATTAATGCATTTTTTTAATAAACATCTCAGTATGACAAGTTAACTCTTTTTTTATTCTTTATGTTTTGTAGTCAGCATTTTTCAATATTATGTTCTTAAAATTTAATTACTATATATTTTAACACGACAATTTAAAGGATAACTTTAACCTTGTCTTTTTTAGTTAATTTGCGTCAAGAAAAGTACACTATTTATATAGTAAATTTATAATTTTCTGTGAGCGGTATAATGAAGACTTATAAAAAACGACACAACCATTTTAGAGAATATCTCTATGTACTAACTGATACATACACACACACACACACACATATATATATATATATATATATATATATATATATATATATATATATATAATATATATATTTATATATATATACATATATATATATATATAATATATATATATATATATATATATATAATATATATATATATATAATATATATATATATATATATATATATATATATATATATATATATATATATATATACAGAATGTCCAATGAAAGATAATTGACGATTCCTTTACTCATTTTTCATTTACATGAATATGGGTCAAAGTATCAACTATAACAGAGCTACAAGTATTTTACATTCAAACTCAAAAGTTTATTTTCTTTATAACTTCCATAATTTGTATTTAAGGTACATGATAGTAATATCGCCAGAAAAAGTATAAATGTATCCATTTCTCTGTGTACATACGTGAGTTACAGATTGTAGTAGTTAATAAAAGTAGAATTCAAATCTACTTACAGAAAAAAATACTTTCCGTTCTCCAGGTTTCTATAAAAAGAAAACTTCTTAAACTTTTTAACATCATAATAGCATAAACTTTATAGACTTTACAAGAGTTGATTTCTCGACAATAAGAGATACAAAGTATATATATATATATATATATATATATATATATATATATATATATATATATATATATACATATACATATATATATATATATACTTTAAAAAAAAGGCAAATAAATTTCATTCTTATTTGCCTGAATTGAAATTAAATATTTTTACTTGGTTTACCAAGAAAAAGTCGATCCATGAAAAATATTGAACAACTGAAGAAAAATGTGTATGAAAACCCTAACAACCCATTTTAGCGAAGATGCTCTTCTAACTGGAGATCAGACCGATAATCGCTATAGTAAACTTTGTCGGAATTTATATTTCTTCCCTTTCAAAATTTAATTGATGTAACAATTCAAGCGCAGAGATGATCAATGTGCACTACCTTTGATAAAGCACACGAGGACGACTGTCATTACAAACTTAGCTTATTTTTATGCAATGAGATTGTAAATAATCATTATATGCTATTTTATTCGCTCTGCATAATGTTTTAATATGCATTATGGTTACAAAGTGATTGATCTATGTATTGATCCAAATTTCTGTTCTATGAATTACAACAGGTAGGACAATGCTATTCTGTTGTTTAAACAGGATACTGCTTCAACCTACACATCCAGGGAGATAATCCAACTTTCAAAAATGATTTTTCCAAATTCCATAATCTTACACTTAGATGAATTTGGTTTATACTTCGTATTTGCTAAATTTGCTCGCGCCCATCTATGTCTTCTGAGATTATTTCAAGAACTATGTTTACAAATAAAACACAGAATTTACAGTATTCAAGAAATATTATAATATTACAAAAAATTAACAACATATCGTCTAAAGTTTTAAAATCCACATAAAACTTCATCAATTGAACCTAAATTAATGAGATCAATGAAAATAGACATCTACCAAATATTATTTTTCACAAAATGTAATTAAATATTGGACAATTAAAAAACTGAACATCTTTACAGTAATCTTTTTATAATATTACATTCTTCGAAAGTTATATGTACAATAAAACACGCGATTTCTTTTACTCTATGATGTATAATATTTAAATATTACTTATTAATTAATTTGGTATAACTTAACATAAGAAACCATATTAACTTTCAATGACAAGAAATGTAAATTAGTGAATCAGACTGTTTATTCGGATTGACAATATAACAAATAGAATGTGTATCCACACAATATAACAGAATATTAAATAATTATAATCATTTTTCATAATCTATATAAAAAAAAAATTGTAGTAAATATTCTAACTATATTCAACATTTTTATCAAACTACAAATTTAAACTAACATATCTGAATTTTTTAATAACCAGAAATTAAATAATGATTGATAAAATGTATTTAAAATTATTTCGCCTAAAATGTTGATTTCTATACACACGCATGACATAGTTTGCATACATTTGTAAAAAATTGTAAATATTAATAAAAATATATTAGACGGCAATTGCTTCAATTAATATGTGTAACTTAAGTTTAAATTATGACAAAGTCCGTTTAAATGTAAAGCGTAGATCTCTTAAAGAATTCAGCCTGATACAAAAATAGTTTCAAACAAAAGTAAGATTATACTATGAAACATTGAGAATATTTTGATGACCCAAAAATCAACGATTTGAGATATAGTATGTATTGGTGTAGAAGATAAGAATTATTCATGTGAAAGTTAATGTAAGAATATAAAAATATTTATTTTCGTATTTACATAAATAAATAAATTTACTTATTTAAATTCATGAACGTTTCATATTCATATTTAAACATTATATAAAACAATTTATAGTAAAATTAAATATGTGATCCATTGTACTCGTTATTATTTCGTTAATGTTATCCTTATTCGCAATGTTCATTTTCATATTTTATATACTATTTCACTCAAAATACTCATAACGAAAACTTTTTTCTACAAACAAGATACATATTTGTTATTTAAACACACTTTTGGTGAATTGTGGTCTTTATTATACCATTTTGATAGAAATGTTCATAATTAAAACTTTTTTATAACAATACATTTATAAAAATTTAAAAAAATAAACATAAAACTACTAATAAAAATTATTCATAACATAGTTTCTTGTTAAACCGACGCCTACACATACATTAGCATTTCAATATGATTTCATAAACATTAAATGTAATAAAGACTGTGTTCGTACAGAAATTTCCACGTATTTTTACTCGCCTAAAGTATTTATTTTAGGAACAAAACTCGGTTATTCTGTCTGATAATTTTCTGTTCATCGGGAAATAAACATCAATTACAAATCTTTAAAACAAAACAAATAGTAGTAAGTGTATGAATTTGTAGTTGGAAATATTTTTTTTTATTAATGATAAGTATTTGTTGACTACATTCAATGAACATAAATTAATAATTCATATATTTTTATAATTTGTTTTTGATATGTGTGAATTACATTTAGGTATTGAAGTTATTTTTTTATTTGTAACTACTATAATAAACTATACGATGATAAAGTGATAAAAGTACACGTGTTTGACAAGAAAACACAATTTTTTGAGCAAATTATTTTTTATTTTTCATGCTAATCTCCTTTTATTTCGATGCACTTAGTTCAATGCACTTCCAATTTTTTTATCCCTTCCGAATAGTACGATTCGTCAAACCCCTCAAAATAGGCATTAGCAGCAGCGATCACTTCCGAATTTAATGCAAATATTTTACCTCAGAACCATTTCTTCAAGTTTGGAATCATGAAAAGTCACACGGTGCCAAATCTGGAGAATATGGTGGATATGGAAGCAATTCGTAGTGCAATACATGCAATTTTGTCATCACAATTGTTGATTTGTGTACTGATGCATTATCGTGATAGAAGAGCACTTCTCTTCGCCAAATAAGGACGTTTTTTTCTTGATTTCATCATTCAGCTGGTCCAATAATGATGCATAATATACTCCTGTTGTCGTTTTCCCTTCTTCAAAATAGTCGATTAGCAATATTCCACGAGCATCCCAGAAAAGAGTCACCAGTTGATGCAATAACTTTTCCTTCTTTGGTGCACGTTCGCCAGGAGAAGTTCATTGATTATACTGCTTTTTCGTTTCAAATGTATGATGATGTATCCATATTTCATCAACGGTCATGTGTCAACGCAAAAATTGATGTCGATTATGTTTAAACATAGTTAAACATTCCTTTGAAATGTTCATTCGAATGCGTTTTCTGGTCGATTGTGAACAAACGCGGCACCTATCTGGCGGATAACTTTTTCATATGCAAATGTTCGTGTAAGATGTTCCATACACATTCATTTGAGATGACTAATATCTCAACTATCTCATGCACTTTGATTTTATGATCATTTAAAACAATGTCATGGACTTTTACAATCACCTCTTCAGTAGCCACCTCTTCAGTGTAACTTTTTCTTAATTTCTTCACACTTTTTCCCATCCAAAAACAGAAATCTTATCAGTGTTAAAAAAGATCAATAGTTGTTTACATTAAATGACTGTCAAAACTAAAATAATTAACATATTGTCCTCAAACTTTGGCAAAAATATCTTGAAAGATATTGCTGTTAAAATGTATTGCAGTTTGATATCAGTAGTCCCGTCTCTTGTCAAACACAGATAATTAACCCTCTACCCTCGTATATCAACTAGTGTATTTATTACATGCATACTAATAAGTTACATTATAAAATAATATTTTACAATATATATTTATTTTCATTTCTGATTAATAGACAAATGCAGTTTTTAAATAGTTTCATGGTATTTATTTTCTAAATAATAAATATTTAACATCACATATATTTCATTCTTCACTCTTCATTTAAATTTTAATTTTTCATATTTACTTGTTCTAACAATAACACTTGAATTCCCTATTGTATTTTTAATTAAATATTTTAAACAATGGAACACACGTAAAAAATTGCATTATAAAACAATTATTTTCATTTATTTGTCAATACTATGTTAGTACTCATTCTCATAATAAACAATTGCAACAGGCTATCAATTAAGAAAAATATAAAAAAATATAATACAACAGAAAGTTGCATTTAAATTTCCTTATAATACATTTTATTTTGTTTCACAATACTCTACGAATTATGATTTTTTTTTATATTACAGAGTAAAATAGAATTTGAGTTTTAATACTTATTTTATTCATTTAAAATTTCGTAAATTATATATTTTGTACAAGTTAATGTTTTCACGTATTATTTACCTTCATACATTTTATAAGCTCAGATAACATATGATCAATCATATTCTAATCAAGAACAATTTTAACGTTGAATTGTATCCAAAATATATAACAATAAAACCATAAATGTTTTCAAACATTACGAAATTTATAATTCCCCCATATTTTCGTACAGTATGTGTATGTGGACAAAAAAATGAAATTCTCTAGAATATTATTTTTGATTTCATATAAACGATTTATTGTTGAAAAAAAATATAATGATAAAAAAAATCATATTGACTTTTTTTATATCACTTATTTGTTTATTATAAAAATCAGTGATCTTTTTTTTATTTTATGATGCATAGACGATGATATCAGCAATATTTTTTTTATAAAAAAATGATTTCACTTACATTAATCTCATAAATTTACAATGAATAATTAATTGAAAAGTGATATTTGTTATTTATTACTCTAATAAGGTATTAATTATATTCGTTTTTCCATTTTCTTTCATGTTTTTCAAACAACCGATTTCATGGTACAGTGGTTTGATTATATGCACAATTCAATGTCGCGTCTTTTTATTGCAGCCATTTGTTTTCAATTAAGTCAAATATACAAATATAATTTTAACGAAGTATACGAGATGACAATTTTACATTAAAGCTATATTATTTGATACATTTTTCGTCCGGCTCGATGCTCAAATCTTTTAAGATTCTTAACGAATTTAACAATCATAAATATCTTAACATTCTTAATAATATAATTGATGGCTATTTGGAAAATAAAGAAGATTAATGTAATTGCTTTGCAAGACTGGAGTAGAATACTCATTTCAAGAAAAGTAATTCCATAAAATTATTTAGAATAAATATTTTATATTCGCACAATGATAATGTCTCTAAGACAAATGGCGTTTGTACACTTCACTATTCAAAATAATATACATAATTCGAACACTAAATTACACACATATATATATATATATATATATATATATATATATATATATATATATATACATACACCATTCTATTGAATAATAAGTAATCTGAAAAACGACCCATAAAACAATTGTTACACAAATGGAATCGCACATGAACACATCAATATGTATCCATTATTGTGTACAGATATTGTTATAGAGATATGTATGTTCATGATGTACATTTTTGAAATATTCATACATCAATAAATAGATCAATATTTAATCCCGAGAAATCAGTTTTCGATCAAATTCCTCTCTTTTTTAAAAAAAGAAAACTGATGTATCATTAATTCTCACTGTTAAAATGGCCGTCGTTAGGTAATAAATTTCTCAATAAATAATACAAAACATATAAAACCACATCATAAAAAACATATTTGAAATGTTTATCAAAACTTTCGATATTCCTATCAAAAATTTAATAACTTATATTTACTGACCTGTGAGCCATCCAATGTACATACATATATATATATATATATATATATATATATATATATATATATATATATATATATATATATATATATGTATAACTACAAGGTTTCATTCACTGTAGCCCGCGGCGATTGAACCTCAGAATTGGTTTGGGAAAAAATATATTTGGAAAAATGTTCAAATATGTATATTTTGTAAGAGTTGTCTTTTCAATGTACATAAAAGAATAGCATTTTAGATTATATGAATAGAAGAAAACCGATATGTATATATAATAATAATAATAATAAATATAAAAATCTAGAAATATGAACAATCTAAATGTTCTCACTACCAATTGTTTTTCTTATTTCTCGTATTACAAACCTAAATATTTAATTAAAAAAGTAATTTTAAAATGTCTAAATGATTGAGTAAGAAATTATACTTACAAATATTATGAAACACATTACACTATTTGTATTTTATAATAGGTTTATAAACCCCATTTGTAAGGAATGAAAAATTATCTTAATAATCGATGTTTATTTACTTACAAAAATACAAGAGAAAATAAACATGAAAAGTATAATATTGACAGAGTGAAACATGATTGGCACAATAATTATACACATGACGAACATGTAAATTTGATATGTTTATCAATTGTTAACTCTAAACATCTGGCTCATTTCCGCCTATATGATTCTTCTTATTAGTCCATTGATTTAGATCCTAGGATACCAATCACTACAAATGACCAACACAGAGACTCATGTCGCATGCAATAGAAATTTCCTGGCTATTTCACAGATTGGCGAGCTCAAGTTAACAGGACAATTTTTTTCTCTTGATCTCATTAAAAGATGGACACTGCAGCATTTTTGAACTCCTTTTATCTATCTATCACTTAGATTAAATCCAAAAGTTAATTATTTTAAAATGTCATACTACTATTTGGCATTTTACTTCAAGAAGTCACGGATAATAGAAAAGTTTATTTTCCTTTATTATTTACACAATTTGTTCAACCATTTCTCCATTTTAGGCAACTTTCCTATTTTAAAGTTTTCTTCTTCTTCGAAATCCTTTATAGCCTTTTAGTTTTCCCCTTTCTGCTTATTAATTGCATAAATAGTAGATTTCGCGATAAAAAACTTTTTTGGAACGTTGTCATAGTTGATCTTCATTTTAAATCATCAATTACTTTACAGATAACAAAGAAAAAAATATATATTTTTCTTCCATTAAAAAAATGCAAATTATAAATAATGAAAAAGACAAATATCTCTAAACTAAAACGTACTTATACAAAATCAACTACACAATATATACGTTTACCTTTCAGGAAGAAATGTATTATTTTATTACCAAGTTATTGGCTTTCATTGTTCAAATTTTAGAATAGTCAGAATTTAGAACAGATTTTAAAACAGTTAATCAATGTATTAAAAATGTAGTCACAGTTCCTAGTTGTTCACTATACTCATAGTTCTTTTATTGGACGTCTACTGTATTTATTTTTTATTTACTTTAAAATAACATTTAAATAAGACATTTTTTTATTTTTTTAAAATAAAAACAAATTAAAACGTATATAATATAACATACTGACTTATATAGAGAAAGAGATTGAGAGAGTGAGGAGAAGAGAGTCGGAGAAAGAGTGATGCGTGTGTATGTTAGGTATTTATCCTGTATACAACAGCCGTTCATTATTTAGAAAACTTAATTACAATCTGATTAATTTTTAATTCTTCAAATGACTCCTTCGAACTAACTTCTCATATAAATAACTTATCTAAATTGTATATCAAATCTACAACTATGTCTACATTTTTTCAAAATATAAATTAATGGCATTATTATTTTTTGTCGTCGTGACATTATTATTTTATGTGAATTACAATCACAATACCTTTCAGAATTTAAGTATCACTTGTAATTTATTGGCAATATCTATACATTTTTCTAATCAAATCTAATTATTTAATTCATGAAAAAATTGCTAGAATCCAATTTCCCATTATTCATTAAAGTTACTTTTCATATCTAAAAATAAATTTCATTCTTATTTGCCTGAATTGAAATTAAATATTATTAATTAATTATATGGTATTACAAGTAATAAAGTAAAACTATTCATTCCTTTATTAATTTCTTTTTAGATAAGACAATAAATATTTATTTTCGTGATTCTACTGTTGAATATAAACTATGATAAAAAATTAAATTATCTCAAGTTGAAAGATAAACGATAATGACTTTGTAAATAAATAAAATACATGCTTAGATAGATAACGACCGTATTGGATTTTTGTTGACATAGAAAATGATCAAACAAACGAATAAGTAAAATATCATATCTAAAATATAAATATATACTTACTTTTACATGTAATTAACATTTCGTATCTTTAAATATGTGAATCATAAAGAATCAAGTCTTATTATCAGAAGACTTTTTTAGTGATAACAAAATATGTTTAATTTTTAGTCTACTGAAAATACAAATCTAATTTCAGATTTAATCTTTCGATTAACAATAAAGGATTACAAAGCCGTGTATTCATTTAAGGGATCAGAAATTAGACTTTTTGATTAAATACAATTTAATAAGACACAGTTTAAAAAAAAGGTTGCATTCCAATAATCTGTTAATGAGGAATCAAAAAGGAAAGAAAATGGAAAAGTTTGTTTGTTATAAAAAAAAGTAACGAACATGCCGAATCATAAGAAATCTTTTTTAAAATAAAAATTCATCATAATATAAATTTATTTAATATTTTGTACTTGAAATGAATAGTTGGCATTGTTTTTGTCTTTCAATTGTTTTTTTATAAATTCCGATTGTACTCATCTAAATTAAATTAAAAATATGAATTTCAAAAATAAACATTTAATAATTACATGTTTATAATAATATTTACACTTTTGAAGCATTAAATAAATAATATTCCCAAGAATATTTTCATTTAAATAGTTTTTATATCACCTAAGACCGTTTAGGTTAAATTATTATAATAGACTAACTATAAGATAATACTTTTTTTATTATGAATAAAAAATAAATATGAAATATCTAGAAATAGGTAAAATTTATACAATATCAATTTGTACTTAGATATTTGTAACAGTTTTATTTAATCGTCTGACAGAGATTGATAACTCAAATAGTATATTTTAATGATACATCGGTTGATGAAACACTAGACTAATTTTATTTGTCAACTATTGGCAGGGTGTCAACTTTTGACACTATGCCAATACTTCGCCACTAAGCAAAATTATAAGGTAAGAATCTGTAAAAATTAAGAACTGTGGTCAAACGTTAGGGAAAAAAGACTACTAGACTTCTTACTTGAATCATTTTCGTTTATATTTTTGACAGTAATTTTAAACATCAGTTCTCTAGTGACATTTTAAAATATTGATTAGCAAATCATAAAGTATTTTTTTTAGTTTAAACTAGGCATATATATATATATATATATATATATATATATATATATATATATATATATATATATATATATATATAAATGAATTCTACAGATACGCAACTCTATCAGTTATTTTTAAATTCAAAAATATAGCAACACTGTTATCATAAATTTTATTGTACGAACAGTGCATTTCCGTCCTTATCAGCTTTTGAACACAAACATTAATGTTATGAAAAATGTACTATAACAAGTAGTCCTCAACTTCTGAACATTTCACTTTCGTACAAATCACTATTTCATATATAGTAGAGTCGCGATTTAGTGAATCAATTAATGCACAGTCCATTCACTCTAGGGAGGTTGTTCACTTTTGCGACGTACATATTTACTTGCTAAAATCATATGATTGTTTTTAAAAGTTTATTGAAATAATTTAAAGTAAAGTTTATAAAAGATAATATAAATAGAATAACTTTGTTTGCTTAGATTTTTGTAAAAATAAACTTATTTTCGGTTGTTCTGTTTTTATATTTACTCCTAGATTTACTAATTTCTTCAATTCACTGCAAAACATTGTTAAGAGATCTTAGCGCATCCCTTTTGGAAACGTGTTAATCTTGCACCGCGTCTACTTTTTAACATGTTACACCACTTCATGTTTTGATAAATAATTTTGTGCAAGCCAAAATCAATTTTACTTCCAAATAAATATATAGGGCATAAAACGTTTCTTTTGCATCCCTTCAAAAATATTCTATAAAATTAAATACAGTTTCATATATAACCTACGATTCAAGCTTGTAATACTGTAATTAAGTAGGTGTTAATCACCGAAAGTAGTAAAAATATTTGTAGTCACGAAATTTTGGAAGTAAAAATGAAATCTACGTAAAGCACTTATCCATTTATTTATATTTATACCATACTTATATTATATATATATATATATATATATATATATATATATATATATATATATATATATATATAGTAGTACATTATGATTGGAGTTAGAAATCAAACTCATAGTAGAAAACCGAGTTTGGATAGATTTGGGATCAGTGTTTAAGCTGAACTCGGATATATTTTATCCGACTCTATAGTAATACTTTAAAAACGGCAAATGTGGATGACCAATGTTTAAAGTATTAATTCAATTATTTTAAGTATTAATTACTACTTCTATTTATAAATAGAAGAGAAGTAGAATTATGATAATTTTATCACAATAACTATATTAACATTTTCCTACTCTTTTTACAAATTATATTCAAATAATTAATCAAGTAAAAAATAAATTTACAAAAAACACTTTATTTCTATGAACACTTGTTTTCAACTATTATAAGTAAACGTGTAAATAATACCATCTGGAATCGATTCAAAGAACTTACCAGAAATTTATAAAATATATGCACATAAAAATGTCTGTTTCATATTATAATTCTAATGTTCATATCGTTTATAGTTGAAACTAATGAAAATGCACACAATATTTCTATCATAAATTACAATGAATAAACATATTTCTAATGCTTCAAATATTGCAACATTTAAACAGGTGCTTGTTAAATAAATAGTAACAATTATATTGTTTGATGTTTTATTGTATATTATAGCAATACTTAGAAACTCAAACAATATATATCATATTTTCATATTTTTAATATATATCATAACTGTCACTTTAACTAATAACAAAATATGACTATCTTAAAAGTTTTCTTTTCCAGATAATTCAAATAATCTGAACACGTAATGCGAATAAAACAAGTTAAACTAATTTTCATCAATGCGTGAAAAACTAGTATATATACTCGAACTTAACGATAAAATATTAAAAAAACATTTCATTTACAACAAACAAAATGTACTAAATATATTCACACACATACACATATTTATATATACATACATATACATATACATATACATATATATATATATATATATATATATATATATATATATGTATATATATATATGTATATATATATATATATATATATATATATATATATATAGTCATTTTATGAATAATAGTGGATTCCTAAAATAATTTTTAAGATACAAAATATCTCAAATCTAAACAAAAAAATCTTTTTAAATATTATTTATAAGTATGTGCTATTTATTTATAACATTTATTTATTTTCATAAATGTGGGATAGATTGGAATTAACACATGTCAACAAATGTTTTAAATCTTTTATGCTTTTAAAACACTTTTCAATTCAAATACTTTTCTTAACTTTCAAAAACAAACATTTAATCTATCGCTATATGTCTAAACGAATGTCTTTTTCAGATTCATTTCATGAGTTTCATGACAGAATAATTATATGAAATTGATACAATAGAGGAATTTATAACGAATTACAGTTGTATACTAGTATAGAATAAAAAACGATTCGATGGATGAAGATAAAAGATCTTTTATTTTCATATATCATTAATAGAAGACATATGAGACAGAATAATTGTAATACATCATAAACATTTCGAAGATTATTATGCACACATGGAGCTTACATATGAAAAAGTACAGTATTTTTTTATAATAATTACAGTATTAAATAATAATAAATATAGCATAAATAATTCCAAATTGAAAACCATGTTTCAATTTTAGTTCCTGTAATCACATGCAACTAAGATGAAATTTACTTCATAATATTATATTAATTTGAAACTAAACTTTAATGTATCCTGGCACAAAATTTTCTCTACTTGCTCTTGAATAAAACATCAAACGGTTTCTACTACACGTTTCTTTTAAAAACAATTTTGTAGAATGAAATATCTAATTATTATATTAGTCTATAATACTGACTAGATCTATTGGAATACTATCATTTATTTAGTTGATTAATTTAAGGTTGCTTAAATAATTACTAGAATCGTTTCTTGAAATATGTTCCTCTGAAAAGCATATAAATTATCAATTCATTTTCTAAATTATCTCCTTCTGAATAATTTATAACAGGTATAGCCAATGGCAGTCTAAGTTCGTATGCGATCCATCAAGACGTATTCTTCGTTTTAAATAAGCATTTAAGGTTGGATAATTCACGCGAGATAAGAGACAAACTTGAATTGAAAAGTTTAGAAGAAGAAATAAATTCACAATTTTAATTTCTATATTTAAATCATTTAATGATATGTATCTAGAATGATATAAATATAAAATAATGATTTTTTTATTTTTTTATGAAAATAATAAACGCATTAAAAATTGAAGTAGAAAATTATAAAAAATTAATTTGTAAAAGTCCACTGCTTCATAGAGGAAGCTCTCATGTTCTAAGTAAATTACATTCCTGAATTCAGAGAAATTGTTACCTTTTTCAATAAAACTCTTTAAGAATTGAAGAAGGAAATTCGTCATAATTATAGTTTTGTTCCTACCAACTGGTTATTTGTTCCAGTCAAGTGTATTTATAATTATTATTATACAGTAAGAAAACTGCGTATAAAATTGTATTTTAGTAAACGTGTATAATAACATTCGCAAAAAATGCTTAATTTAATTCATTATAAGTGAAGTTCATAACTCTAATCATTATAATAACAATTCACTTTTACAACAAATCAAGATGAATATAAGACTAAAGCAGGAAACTAAAAACTGAATATAAGTAAATATTCTATTTTTAACAGATTCCTGTGATACTGGAATGAATTTCTATCTAGGATCATTCTCCTTTCTATACCGGTCTCCAATAAAAGATTAGAATAAGAAATTAAAATTGAGAATGGTTATTTTTCAAAGGGAACCCCTACAACCAAATTTAATAAATCTTAAGCAGATATATTATTATTATCATTATATATTATTTTATAATATATAAAAGATTAATAAAAATACAATAGTCATCATATTTAAATCCTCAGTAACTCATAAGAATGTTATCTAGCATTCAGAACAATCGCAGTAAAACCAAGTTATATCTCCTTCCATTTCACTTCATATTTTCAATTCTCTATTTAAAGTCAAACATATGTAATCAATAAGTTATTCTTTTTATTAAATCAGTTATCAGTTATCACAAATTATAGTGTATATTTTTTTAAGTCCGGCAATTAAGGTTAGATACACAACTTATAGTAATTCTTGCATGTGCGACTAGCAAATTAATCAACTTTAACAATTGTCTACTCCTAATTTGTAACGAAAAAAAAAGAAAAAAAAAACAATAATAGTATAGAAGATAAGACAATGTCAACGATCTCAATCAATGCTAGCCTCAATCAATATAATATTCTCGAAAGTAAATGAGTTTCTATAAAGCAATAAAAATATTAACTTCGTAACTTTTATCAGTTATAAATGATATTAATAGCATAGCCATTAGAAACCTGAACTTCAAAAACTGCTCTATATTTTCCAAAAATTACTCTTAGAAAAAAAACAGTACAAGTTCAAAGTATATTGATTTTGATCCGATGCTATAAAAATGTAATAATTCAATTATACCACAATATATGATAAAATATACTTGAAAATAGATATTTCCCCATTGCCCAAAAAAGATAAAGTAGGGCAACTTTCAAACAGTAAAAAAATAGTCAATAATTTTTTTAACTAAATATCTTTTTTAAAGGGCAATAAAATATTTTCTTATTAATTTAGTTAAATCTTTACATAATATTCATTCTTTACTCTATTCATGATTCCAGATTTAAAAAATATATTTCTAAGTTGTCAATCATACAATAATAAACATTGGAATTTATTGATACCTATTTTGTTTCGTTAATTCATAAAGTACATAAATTCCTTACTTCGAAACCTTATGGAAAACCTAGAAGTAGTTTGACCATATTCTAAGAATTATTTAAAATTTCCCCTTTTTTGTGAATTTTGAAAAATCTATTTTTAAAACTATTTACATTTCGGCCAACCATCGTTTTAGATATGATTGTCTTTTCGATTGACAAAAAGTAATGATTCATAGTTTAACTTTTAATTAATCCATCAAGATACGGTATACACATTCTTAATAGTAGAAATCAATTAATTTCTAAGCTTATTACCGAATCTTCTCTTCATTTCTTACTAAAATGTTTATTTTTATTAAATAAAAGTTTACTTCGATAACAGAAATATTACATTATCAGCCCAGTTAAATCAATATATATTAGAGCTTTTTCTGCTTTATAAAAATTCGCAACATTTCATATTAACAATGTAATTTAACAAACTATGGAGGAACATTTTTCTGTTAGCTTCCCTTAGACTCGAGGTAATCACATATTAGAACTGTAACATATTATACTGTATTGAAATCAAATTGAACTGAATTTGTCAACTTATAAAATATTTTAATACCGGAGGCCATCTTTATATTTATATCTTCACACGTGCTCGCTAAATATTTTAACAAGATTATTTCCTTTAGAAAGTATAGAACAGTTTATTATAAGCTGATTATAAATAAATAGCGGTGTTATTAATTGACGGTATTGTTCGCTGACTAACATCTTGATTACTTAACAACGTTAATATTTTACAACAAATCGTATTGGGGACATCCATATTGTTGTTAAACAATCTCTTTTTTCCAGTCGTGGGTACCAATTAAGTCAGAAAACTGATAAGCATGCAGTAATAAACATTAAAATTCATTTGTAGTAGTGTTATTCCTTTAGTATACAAAAATATTAGGTTGGTGTAAAAATAATTGCGTTTTTTACGTATCGAGTATAAAGACGCATATATTAGTTGAAATTATATTTATTGATCAAAATAAAAACCATTGGCCTGCACACAATTGTCCCAACAGGAAACAAGTTCATTTATTCCTACAAGATAGAATTCTGGAGTTCTAGAATTAACGAATTCATCAAAAGCACTTTGAGCTGATGCTTGATCTTTGAAAACCTTCTCTCGTAGGTAATTATTCAAATGTTTAAACGAATTAGAATCTGTAGGAGATAGGTCCAAGAAGAATTGGTCCTCTTCTATTGACTAATGCTGGCAGTAAACGATGCAACTTCTTATGCATTTTTTCAATTTCCTGACAATATTTTTTTGCTGTTATGGTTTCTCCAGGATTTAAGAAGTTATAGTGAATGATGCCACTTGTCAACCAACAAAAAGTGACCATAATCTTTTTTTCATGAAGTTTCGGTTTAGGAAACTGTTTTGGTGATTCTCTTCGGTGTAGCCACTGTGCTGAACGTTTCCGATTGTTGTAGAGAATCCACTTTTCATCATATGTGACAATGCGATCAAGAAAGGGATCATTTTTGTTACTCAAAAGAAGCGCAGAGCAAACTTCGTATTGCCGAACTGCTTGATGTTCATTTAGTTCATACGCCATACATTTATCCGGCTTTTTTGTTTTTTCAATTAGGCTCAAATGTCGAGCAACTATTGAATGGTCAACATTGAGTTCTTCTGCCACCTCTCGAGTTATTTTAGGTGGGTCCGCTTCAATAATAGTTCTTAAATCATTATTGTCTATAGTTGAAGGACGTCTACGACCCTCCTCATCATCAAGGCTTTCGTTACCATTAAGAAATTTTTGGAACCATTGTTGAGCTGTACGTTCATTAATTGACTCTTTGCCAAAAACAAATTTGATATTTCGAGCAGTTTCTGTTGCTTTACGTCCCAATTTATACTCATACAACAAAATCGCACGAAGTTGCTTTTTTTCTGTGACTAATTTAAGATGTTATATTCATTAATACTAAAGAATAAAAACAACAGACATAAGCTGAAATCAGTAGTGATAATTTCATTGTTTATAATGATTTGTCACATGATTATATCAAAAGATAACGGTAGCTATAAAAATCGGCGCCAAATTAAAAATGATAAAAACTGCAATTATTTTTGTACCAACCAAATATTTAAACTCTTAATTTTTAAGTTTTACCAATCTTGAAAGAATATTTGTACTCATTCATTCTATTGTCAGAAATTTCTAGCTAATTTTCTAATATTGTTTCATAGCAAATTACAGTTTTCAAGCAACTTACAATAGATCTACCCAACCAACCGTCGTTTTGAGAACTAAAATTACCTTTATGAAATTTATAGAATAAAAACTGAGATTTTTCAATATTTAACACATTATTTTCATACATTTATTATTTTATTTTATTATAACGCAAGCTTTTTTCGAAGCTCGTGCAGATTATAGAATTTACATGCCTTTGGTCTACACTCACCTCTTGATAATTGGGTAAAAATAAATAAGTGATAATTTTTCAATTCACTATTTAATCAAAAACTTAAGATTAGTGTAATGGTCAACTTTAATATTTTACTTAATTTTAAATAACAAAGGCATGTTCTACAGCCTATGAATTATTTTATATAAAATAAAATATTTTAATAGCACCTTTTAACACCTTCAAAAATAAATATCTAGTTTAACTAAAACTTGTTTCGCATCTTTTTTTATTTCTTAAGTACAACTCATAATTATAGATATACAGAAATCGATATAAGCAATATATTGATTTGTTATCTGAACTGTTTGTTTAAATGTCAACACATTAATTAATAAAATAAATATAACAGGATAAAATACGTCTGATAATAACAAATATAAATCATATATTAACAATATTACTAAAATATTTACAGCATTAATTTACCTGCCCGGAACCCTAATAAAAAACTCCGGATCCTGTTGAAACGTTGCGGTAAAATAGTTTTTCAGAACATTGATTCGCTCATTACGTGGTAATGGTAACACAGGCACGCAGCCGCTCTGTTCACAACGATCACTCATTGCTATACCCGCACACAATACACGAATTTACGGATGACGACAGAGTGCGATTGGATGAACAAGCAAAGAAATAGATTTAAATCACTTGAGTTTATGTGCAAATATATCACAGTACACGTTCTCGAACAGTTAACAAGAAAATTGTAGTGTCAGTCAATATATCTTACTTTGCTATCACAAAAGTGTAAGCATGTGGTACTCCACAATGTTTTCAGTATGGATTATCAGTCAAAAATATCGTGTGTGTCTGTCTCTGTCAAATTAATGAAATATCAAATATTTTGTACTCAAACACGTGTCCAGGCCACGGTAAATGCAATTTATCGAAATTCAGCATATATACCAGTACTATATTATTTTGCTAAAATGTAATTTTTCCAAATGAACCTATATGTGCTTATTTGATTTTTTTTCTCTATCATTTAACAGTTCATGACAGGTCGATGGCCGCTAGCAGAATGCTTGTTGCGCTCCTATTAACGAAAACCTACTCTAAACAACTAAATAAGTAGAAAACTAATTTCCAACCATGCTTAAAAAATTTCAAAATTTTAACATGTAATTATATTTTATGCATTTTTTTATTTAAAAAATATAATTTAGGATGATCGGTCTTTAGTTTACAGCGTTTACAACTAAGAAATTAACCTGCTTTATTTAAATTAGCCTGTACATAAAGGTAAATAAGAATTTCAATACCATTTCTGATATATTCTCTTATACTATGATGTCAGCCTATTCTAAGACCTAAAATTATCTTAACACTTAGTTTGACCTCTTTACACTTAGTTTATCAGTTTCCTAATAACAGATGCACCTGTTTAAATAATCTAGAACGGTTGTTAGGGTAAGCCCCAATAGTTTTAAACACAAATGCAATTAAATTAAATAAAAACAACTAAAAATGAATTTAAAAAATCTATTCATTTACATTTAAATGTTTTTAATATTTTCTTGTCTAAAAGATGATTTTAAGAGCAACTAGTATTATATCAAATATCATTATTAATTAATGATATATTTAGGCACCTCGTATATATATAAAATCAAAATTATCCACTAAAAATAAAAATTCCTTGATGTTGAATTTTTGTTTGGAATGAGGTTTCTATGGTCCCCGAATATGTTTCTCTTTTCTCTCTATATATATAAAATCAAAATTATCTATAAAAAATAAAAAAATTCCATGACACTGGTTTATTTATTTGGGACGAGGCTTCTCTGACACTCAAATATATTCATTGTTTCATTCAGTTACATGTACATGTTTATTATTGACAAGTAGGCGAGAGCTGCAGACCCAGCGGTTTACGAGCGAAACAAGTAGGGGTCGGAACTCCCTTGTTTGTTATTAAAACAATATATTTGTTCAATTAACAATGGGATTAAAATGTTGTTTTCTGTTATGATATAGAAATGAATAAAAAAAATATTATACTTATTTATGAAGTAAATTAACTTGAAATTTAAATTTTTCCTTCTTTTATTTGAAATTAATTCAATAATAATTCATATTTTTAGACATTAATAATTAATATATATCACAATATTTTACAAACCCCAAATATGATGTGAATAATGTTATGAAAACAGATCATTTCAATTATCTCTATTTCGAGCAATCCTTGGAAAATATACAATCTGGAGCGAATATTTCTTATTCATTTAAAAGAAAACCTTTTTTTAATTTAGAAATTATAATACTAAATAAAATTGTTGTATGTATTGTATTTTTAACTGGTCAGAAATAAAATTATATTTTCTTTTGTTTAAAGTCAATGGGGTACTGTATTTGGAATATAAATTTAAATATATATATATATATATATATATATATATATATATATATACATATATATATATATATATATATATATATATATATATATATATATATATATATACATATATACATATATACATATATATATATATATATAAATTTATTAGGAAAAAATAAGTGATTTAAATGACATATTTTTTTAGAATTTGATGAAAATTCACCTTCATTTTCAACTTCTTTAATGTTACGTAGTATATTCAAATATATTACAAGGAAAATAATCTTCCTTCTATTAATTTAATATATATTTATACCAAGAATGGTAATCTTAATAAATAATATTCAAAATTAAATGTTCCACATTTTTAAATACATAATTTTTTCCTTTCTCTTATAAAAACTAAAAAAATATATAATAATAAGTATTTTATAAACGATATAAAAAACTTTAAAATTATAATTTTTTTAATAACTTACTATGCATATGATAGAGTCAAAGTAGTGAATTTATTTATAAAGTAAGATTAAAATGAGAAAGAAAGATTATCAATATTATTCTGTAAATTTAATGAGTATATGATTTTCTATTTGATTTATTAAAATATATTTGTAGTTGTAATAACTTCTATAAAAAAATGTTGAAACCCAAAAGTCACAAATGAAATTGAAAAACAATCATTATTATTTCAAAAGACATTCTTAGTGATAAAATTTTTATCCAATATGTTTCTTGAAGGTTAAATCTCTAAAACAGTAACAGCGATAGAATGAAAAAACTCAAAAAGATCATTTATCTTAACTTCTTGTATATTTCTGTTGTATAACTAAATATACCAGTCGATATTCTATGAAAATTTAGTTTTATGAACTCTAAAAAGTCCTGTCTCTCTTTTTCAAAAAATACAATCATTAGTTGGTGACTGTATAAAAAATATTCCTTAAACATTTCATGCTTAAATCTATTTAGTCTTTTTTTTGTTATAAAGATTCTAGTTTTACCTACTTAATTTCTGATTAAAGGCATGTAAAATTCAAAAATCAGTCTTCCTTTAATTCTATCTTTATAACTTTAAGCAAATATGTGCACAGTATTAAATAAAACTATACCTAATTTCGAGTTTTCTTATATTGACAGTTTGTAATTTGGGTTTTGTAATATGTTGGTAGATCGATTAAAATATGTCATCAATGAAATCACTATTGAATATTTCTATTATTAGATAATAAATTTGTCAAAAAAATGGTGCACTATGAAGTCTAAAGAAATAAAGTACAATAAGTAAATTAATACCATCAACGAAGATACTGTAACTAAATTTGAATATTTGAAGTAAAATATAGCTTAAAATTATAACCTGAACCTACATTCTATAATAAAGATGAAAAAATGATATAATATTTATGTTTTATTGCAACATTTTCTAGAAACAAGAATATTTTTAAAAAGTATTAATATAGAAATAAATTTCTATTTATTTTTTATTTCAGTCCTTGAAGGAATTATTGATACATTATACACCATATACTTTTGTAGATAAAAAATATTTTTTCAGTTACATGAAATAATTATATATAATATATACCAGGTCCGAAGGTTATAAATAAATCCACACAATTAGTCAATACATAAGGTTAAACGGTATCAAAAGCAAACGAAACAAATGATATGGACAATATACAATGTGTCAATATGTATTAAATAAAATTAAAAATAATTAATGCGCGTATTCACTATATATTTAAGGAATTTTAAAAAATTATCTAACCCAAAGATATAATATGGGGTAACAACTATAATAATTAAAATTTTGTTCTTGGCTGACTGTGCTAACTTATGTAAGTTCAAAGCTATTAGCAACAATAAGTAAGCTGGTGTACCAAGTGACAAATGCAAGGCTCATGATACAGGATTATCTACCTTGGAATTCAGTTCGAAACTAACTTCAAAAAGTACTGGAAGAAACAGATCAGAAAATTACAAGCGTTACAGTTATGTTATTTCTTCTTACTAGTCCATAAATAAATTGATGAATTATAAATTATATTAAAATAATTTTATTTCTAGAAATATTTTTTGAGAAAATTTTTTCTACATGAAGCATTCTCAATATATATATATATATATATATATATATATATATTCAACCTCAAAATACAATCGTTTTAAAATTTAATAGACTAAGCTTGAACTCTTTTACTAGTTACTTCACCTATGCCTCACTTGCTAATAATACCTAATTGCCACTAAAACTAATTGTGCTCATGAATTTATTTTTAATAAGTTTAATTAACATGGGTAGGTCTACATTAGAAGTGGGGTAAAATAATGTTCTCAGTAAGCAATACTAGCAATTGAGAATTATTTCCAGTATATAGTGAAAGATTAGGAACGTGGCTCATATATTTTAAATTTCGATGCTATTTTAGAACAATTTAGTATAGTGAAAATAATAGAATATCTTATTACAACTAATTGGATATAATGATATCTACATATTGTATGCAATTTCTTTTAAATTCTTTGATAACCAAATGTATTTTATCCAAATATATATATATATATATATATATATATATATATATATATATATATATATATATATATATATATATGCATATGTGTGTGTATTAACATTTTAATTAATTTAAGTTAAAAATATTTGTATTCATGTATATGTTTCCTTTCATTAGAATCATTCAACTTTTAACCATTAGTTTGCTCATTAAATGTTCGCTATTTGTGACAAACTACTGAATGAGTGACAACAAAAAATAGTCAAAGAAAAAATTATAGTTTAAAATAAACTAAATGTAATAGTATTTGAGTGCAACACTTGTTTTAAAATTAATTATAAGAACGATAAAGAAAGTTACTTAAAAAATGCAACATAAAATATTTAGTAGTTTATAAGTGCACATGAAAATGATTAACTGTAATATGAATAATTCAGAAAAACAAAATTATTTTTGAAATATAAAAAAATCAATATTGCAGAACAATTTAATTTAAATATATATTTATAGAATACTTTATATCATTATACTGTATAATACAACACATCAATGTTAATACTTTATGTAATTTTTAAAATATCATAAATTGATATATCGTTAACAATAAAATATAAGAATAATAAATCAGTTAGGCAGCTTTAAATATACACAAATATATTTAATTGTTTCGTTTAAAAGTAAATTTGTTGAAATAATTTAAATAAAAATATTGGATTATTATATTTTCTATTATAATTTTTTTAAAAATAATTGTTTATAATAGTAATCTTAAAAGAGGAAATACAAAATTATTTAAATTAAGAAAAAGAAAATCTCTGTAACTTCAATTGTATTTTGTTATCAACTACAAAATGTGCATATTTTTTGGACATAAAACATAATTTTTTATAGTTATTTGTCTAATACGATAATAATAGAACCTATATGTGCATATACTATTAAGAAATGAATGTATATTTACTTTAATGTTACAATAAACGACATTAGTAATAATGAACTATTAAATTTTGAAAAAACTTGATGGAAAATAAACATTTAAAAAAATTTTGAATTGTATTTAAATTGCATACAAAACAGTAAAAGACTTATTAGAAATTCAAGATTGTTTTACATTGAATTCAATTCTGGCGTTAATAAATTAATATGTATGGCATAATTAGTTGCATATATGTTAGAAAAAATGTTATTTATTTCTTTTTGACAATGTTTTAATATTTTCAAATTTATTATGTAAATTATCGAGAGCCGAATTGTTATTTAATATTATTAATTTAACAGAACCCTTTTGAAGGTATTTCATTTTTAAAAGTTCATTTTCAATACTATATATGCAAAAAGATATTATTAATCTGAACATTGTGGATCTTTATAAGTCATCAATAAATTAGAATTTAAGGAGTATATGATTTTCTGTTAGATCTATTATAGTAATATATTTGTAGATTCAATAATTTTTTTTCTTAAATTCTTGTTTATTTCTGTTATATAACTATTTATACCAATCGATATTCTATGAGTATTTTAATTTTATGAACTCTAAAAGTGCCATCTCTCTTTTTCAGAAAATATAAATATTAGTTAGTGACTGTATAAAAGATATTCCCTTAACCTTGTATACTTGATGGAAAATGAAAACATTGAAAACAATCTTGAATTGTATTTATACAAAACAGTATAAGACTTGCTAGAAATTCATGATTGTTTTAGACACTACAATTTCAATTCTGGCATTTATAATCACTAGTTTGTATTTTAGTTGCATAAATTTAGGACAAATTTATTTGTTTTTGTCGATGTTTTAATATTTTCAAATTTATTATGTAAATTATACAGAATCGAATTGTTATTTAATATTGTTAATTTAACATAATCCTTTGAAGGTATTTCATTTTACACGCTCATTTTCTGTACTATATATGCAAAAAGATATTATTTATGTAAACATGGCGGATCTCTGTAAGTCATCAATAAATTGAGATTTTAATAATCTAAAATCTTTATGAAATGTTACAATTTGTCTTACGTAAAATAACTCGTGAATTGAAATATTTACAATTTCGTAAATAGTTGCACAAATTCTAGACATTCACGATGGTCTTAAATTACAATTAACACAATTTGTTTTTTTGGTTTAAGTTATTCAGATTATTTTTTTTTCAAGTAAATATAAATATTTACATAATTTATTTTTTCTCCCATTCAATTATATATCGGTATATGATTTATTTTGTAACTATTTAATTTGATTTTATAATTAATTGAGTGAATTTTAATTTCATGATTATTTTTTTAACAACTCATTCTATGTCATTTTGTCTCAAGAAAAATCTTTTAAATTTAGATCTTTACATTCATATGAAATTTATTTTGAATTTTTTGAATTTTTTGAATTTCAGTCTTTATAATCTTAATATATATATATATATATATGTGTGTGTGTGTGTGTGTGTGTGTGTATGTGTATATATATACATATATATATATATATATATATATATATATATATATATATACATAGAGAGAGAGAATTATCTTTCTTAATTGCAAAGCATTTTATTAATGCTTGTATTTTTATAAATAAAATTTCAGGCTTTTAATAATAATTTTAAATGTTTAAAATTTATTCAAATGTAGTAAATATAAAGAATTAAACAAATGCGATTTTAAGTATTTTAACTTTTTTTACCCGTTTGATAAATATTGATTAATCGGAAATGATTGATAGTACATACAAAAATATTATATATATATATATATATATATATATATATATATATATATATATATATACGAGTATATATATATATATATATATATATATATATACATAGAGAGAGAGAGAGAGAGAATTCTTTCTTAATTGCAAAGCATTTTATTAATGCTTGTATTTTTATAAATAAAATTTCAGGCTTTTAATAATAATTTTAAATGTTTAAAATTTATTCAAATGTATGTAAATATAAAGAATTAAACAAATGCGATTTTAAGTATTTTAACTTTTTTTACCCGTTTGATAAATATTGATTAATCGGAAATGATTGATAGTACATACAAAAATTATATATATATATATATATATATACACACGAGGTCAGACAATTAAGTAATGCGACCGATTTTTTTTCTCGGCCTGTGGTAACACTGCGAACCTGTAACTCCGCCACCGTAATAGCAGATCCCTACTCTCTCGATTGAGACCTTGACCACCCTCGTACGATCATTTCTTCGCCAGCTGTTTAGTGTTTTGTAACAACGCGCGAGTAGTGCATGTCACGAAAATGGAACAGAGAAATTTAAATGAACATCGCTCAAGATTGTCTCGAGCAGGTTGAAAGTCATCCTACTCTTCTCGATCGAGTTATTACTGGTGATGAAAGTTGGTTCTTTCAATATGACCCCGAAACTAAACGACAAAGCCAACAGTGGCTGTCCCCTGGAGCACCAAGGCCAAAGAAGGCGAGAATGAGCAAGTCCAAAGTGAAGACCATGTTGATTTGCTTCTTCGACAGCAAAGGGGTGGTTCACGAAGAGTTTGTACCACCTGGACAAACCGTAAATCAAGTGTTCTACCGCAATGTGCTCGAAAAATTACGAAAAAGGGTGCTCAGAGTGCGTCCAGAGATCGCGAAGAATTGGGTTCTGCATCACGACAATGCTCCCTGTCACAGTGCGTTCAGTGTCTCTCAGTTTTTGGCCGCCCTATTCACCGGACATGTCACCCTGAGACTTTTTCCTATTCCCCCATATGAAAAAATTCGTCAAAGGTCGACATTTTGACTCCGTTGAAGATATCCAAGAATCTGTGACGAGGGTACTCGGAGAGGTCCCACAAGAAGTGTTCCAGAATTGTTACGAAAACTGGAAAACTCGCTGGAATAAGTGTATAGATGCGGGAGGGGACTACTTTGAAGGAGATCGCAGCGATGTACCTTAATTTTTAAATATACTCGATTTTTGAATTTTGTCGCATTACTTAATTGTCTGACCTCGTATATATATATATATATATATATATATATATATATATATATATATATATATATGAAAAGAAAGAAATATTGTTATTGAACTTTTTTTGTAATTGTTTTGAAACTTCGTTTTTCATTTTTTTTTATTTTTTAATTCTATCCATATTTTATGTAGAAAAATGTGTTGTTATTAATATATTTTTTAAGTTTTGTCTTACTGGAAAAAGTAAGTCGTCATTTTCATTATAATAAATTACATTAATTTAATAATTTTTTATATTATTAATTTTTGGTTAATAACGCGAAAAGCAAATAAAATAACTAATGGAAGTTCTCTTGCATTATTAATCAAAAGTTATAATGTTTTAACCAAATGTATCATATTATTTGTAAAGCTTTCTTGAATACTGATAACTGAATTTAAAAAATACAATAATTTAACTAAGAACGTCAAATATCCTACTTAAACGTATAGTTTCTAAAATATAATATATATATATATATATATATATATATATATATATATATATATATATAATACTTTCATATGCATAAAGGAAATGGAGTATCAGAGTATTTGTTTTCGTAAAAAATAAACATCTTAAATTTGACTATTATTTTCTCTATAGTACACTGGAACATATTAACTTAATATAATACAACTGACATAGTTCGCTAAAAACTATCACAATATATCTATTTATGACTGAAAGTAATACCTTTTTAAATTCACACACAATGAACTCAATTATGGGGCTATAATGGAAAAAAAACGGTCAGTCGACTATAGTGAAATATAATGCAAGTGATTAAATTTACAATGCACTAAATATTGTCGATAAACATATTGATTTCACATTGAATACTGACGAAATAACAAAGTGTGCAATCAAATCAAAGCACCTAGTTTCCAATCAGTAGTGTTCCACTTTTACTATTGTCATTGTTGCAGACAGAATTGAATCCATTCAAAAATCAAAAAATTGTGTAGCGCGTGGTAATCGTACACAATACCCAATTCATCTTCCATTTAACAAAAAGAAATAAGTGTCAAATACCTGAACCATAATTATTGGTAGCTGCGAGTAAGATCACTTACTCTGAAACTGTCTCACAAAAGGATTGTGTCTTAAATATTTATGTTTAGAAATATAACAATAACCGTTTCCTAATGTACAAATAATTTAAGGTAAATGTTTTATGTGACAGATATCTAAAATCCGTTCCACTCTGTTTACATTTTATCATTTATGTATTCGCTTCCATTCAAACGTATTTAATGTTTCTAGGAAGAATAAAAGTAACGATCTTTCGATTCACTTAATATTTTTAAATGAAAAACGATCAAACTTTTTAGTAAGAGCGATACTTTTTTGTTCACTTTGTCAAGTGTTGCTTGAAATTTAATTTATCATGAAAGTTAAAGGTACTGAAAGTAAATTCGGAATTATAAATAATTAAATAACATGCATAATCTATTCACTGAGACTGTAAATTTCGTTTAATTAAAGAGTTATTTATTTACTTTTAAATAAACAAAAATATGAACAATATTAAATTATTCCAAGCTTTTCTTTTGAATTCAAGATTATGATAACCATGTTATCAATTAGATATTTTTTTTAAATTGAAATTTTTTATAATTTGTTATTTGTAACAACAGTTTGTTTTATTTCAAATTTTCTAATAAAAATAAATATTAAATTGACTAAAATTTATTTTAGGTCCGAAATAAAATAAGAGAATGAATGTATATATATATATATATATTCATATATGTATTTGTATACATTTACTTATTTGTGTATATTTAAAAATATCTATATTGACTATATTAATAAGGAACATTGAATGTTATGAGTTTAGAAAAAGAAAACAAATTTTTCTTGATAAACGGCAATGTATATTTTTATATATTTTAAACATTTTCTATATATTTTTCACGTACTCAAACTAATTTTTGAGATATGTAGCTGTCAAAAAATACTTTATAAATCAGATTTTGCAAAGAATGAGTGATATTTTAGAAGCTTTGAACATCCATCTGATTTTACCTTTAAATTGTATCTATTAAGAACAAGTTGCAAGCCTGTTAGTCAAGAATGTAAGTCGAACGAGAAGTTAGTCCCACATGCGAGTATTTAGGAAAATCATTTGTTTATCTTAATGAAAAAAAAATATAATTATTTAGGTATCTCTATTGTTCTCTGATGATGTACTGCAAACAAATTATGATGCATATTTAGTAATGAAGCATTATTATGAGACTATAATGAAATTTAGGCGATTATCTGCAGAAAAAGACATTCATTTTTGAATTTCCGCTTGAAGTTTGTTTTATTTTAATAAATTTCTGTTCATTTGAAAATATTTATTGCTCAAAACTCCCCCTTATTTTCATACTTGGAACAATACATCAAAAAATATTCGTTATTTATGATATTGTACATGAACAATCATTGATTTTTAAGCGTTTAATTGCTTTAATTGCTCCAGTTTCATACGAAACAAAGTCAGGAATGTAAAATAAATTATTAATTCTCTATCTAATTTGTTTAAATTCATTTTTTTGTTATAGAGCAAAATTATGATGCTATTAAGTTATATTTCTTGTTCCTTCCTAAAGACTATTGACAAATTCTTAATTATATATCATTCAGTATAGCATAATCGAGATAATATTACGTAATAGATGCAATTATAAAAAAAACTAGCATTTTTGGATCTATGAGTAGTTTTTTTTTGGCGGGCTTCCATCCATTCAGAAAGACAGTGGCAGAATTTTACTTATTTTTAGACTTAAGATAATACATGAATAATTCGTCATTAGTTATTATATTGACTTTAGAATACGATACATTTTTCAAGCATTTGATTTCTACAATCTAAACAAGCATTGTTTTGGACCTTCGTCAAATTACAAAAGGTCTATTGCTAATATACGTATTAACAGTCAAGTTCAGATTATTTGAATTTGATCTTTATTGTTCCTGATATTAGAATTTTCTCATAAATGATTTGAGTGTATTTTTTTCAAAAAAGTAAAAAAAAAACACTACTCATATTGCGATACTTTCATACTAGACTGCAGTTATCTGGTGACCACAAGGTTCATCATTCAGAAAAGAGAATTTATAATTTAATTCCATTTATCATCATTCGATAATATTTTTGAATAGTAAATAGCATTTCAAAGTATTTCCTTCCACTATTCTGTATTAATAACGATTGAAAAGTATATAAATGTTACAAAATTTTTTACTGTTTAATTGCATATTTTCCAGTAAATTGTAAAATTTTAAAGTTTCTTCAAACACATTTTTTATTCTTTTAAAGAAATTTGTTATATAAATCAATGATGCCAGATATTATAGTTTATATAAATACATACATACATATATATATATATATATATATA
>CM068316.1:30614070-30616570 GCA_034766995.1 Acanthacorydalis orientalis
TATTTAGAGAAGACAGTATGTATTATTATATTATTCAAATGGTGTCAAAGTATATCGTACAATTTATAAATATTTTTCAATAAGAAAATAATTGAATTATTTGTATTGATGTCTATATATAGTTTTATGACATACATTTGTGAAATATAACACTTATATAATTCCTGTATCACATTTAATAGTAAAAATAAAATTTAATATAAAATTATAAGAAATAGTTACGCTTTTCACATGTTTATTATTTCAAAATATCATTAAATCACTTTCATGGAGTCAAGCTACCAGAAAAAATATTCACTTTTTAATTAATAGTTCAAAACCAGAAAAATAAATTAATTCTTAATATATTCGAATGAATATAAAAAAATCTACAAAGGTAACAACTTTTTTATTTATATTTCTATAAAGGTAACATCTAAGTCAAATAAAAGAATGTACATTGGTTCTTCATGAATAGTTAGAAAAATAATTGCTGTTAATTTCTTGTCGACTTATTTGTTCTTATTGTAATGATTAATATCAATATACGTACTTTATTCTATGCTTTCAATTTATTTTTGTATCAAATTTCTTTAAGGATAAATAAGAAATGTATACTTTAATTGAACAATATATTCTATTGCATTTATTTACATAAATGCAATAGTGAAATAACGTTATTCTTATTTAGTTAAATAATAATTTGTATTATACCTTATGAAGGGATATAAATTAGAGATTAATTTTTAATTTATATGTACAGTTATTTTATTTGATTTCAGATATTAAAAACACCATTTTAATATACCAATGTTCAATAAAAGAATACACACAAAGTATTTTTAGCAATTAACTCCAATATATATTTATATATATATATATTCAGTGGCCAGCAAAAGTATTCAAACAGTTGGCAATTTTATGCTAATTTGAATGTTTTTAATGCTAATTTTCTCTTTAAATTAATGCATTGTTTTAGAATTTTTACTATTTTGTTTTACTTAAACCTATTATATTTCACTTATAATAGAAATTTAATTATTATTAATGGACTTTTACAAGAAACTGAAAAAAGTAACGTACAAGTATTCAAACAACGCAAAAGTATTTAAATATTGACATAGTTTTCCCAAAAATTGTGATTTGTCATTCATTGAAACAATACTGATTAAATGCATTTTTATTGATTCGTGTGTTAAAGTCGATAAAATAAATCGTATATGCGAAATTTATCTAATATTATACACTATGGCTGGACGAAAGCGTTTAGAAACTAATGTTGAATTACGAAAATTAATTATAAAACATCACGAAGAAAATAAATCACTAAGTGAGATTATAGAAATTGTGGAAAAAAGTCGTCATACTGTTTATAGCATAATTAAGCATTATAATGTAGAGAAAAAAGACTACAAAATAAAATTCGTAACAGTCGACCAAGGAAAATAAAGCCTAAACAAGAAAGAAAAAATCTGCAACAAGTGAACCAAAATCACAGAATTAGTGCTTCAAAGCTAGCTGCAAAACTAATAACAATTGTATACGTACCAATACAATAAGAAAAATGATTCACCGAGCCGGATATCGAGCTCGAGTTGCTAGAAGAAAACTTGTATTAAGTGAAGCAAACAGGAAAAAAGAAGTTTGCTTAATGTTTGCAATCAGTACTAAGATGTGGTTCCAATTTTTTAAGATAACGTGATTTTCTCCGGCGAGAGTAAATTCAATATTTTTGGTTCTAATGATTGTATTGTAGTATGGAGAACACCTAGAAAAGAACTCAATCCTAAAAATCTTCGAAGAACTGTTAAACTCGTGGGTGAAGGTGTAGTGCAGCATGTCGGCCAAAGGTCCAGATAACTTAGTAATAATTGATTTGGATAAGGAGCTCGATGGTGTATTAACACATATTAAAAAATAATTTGAATGAAAGTGCAATAAATATGGGAATAAATCGGATTTTTTATTTTCAAAAAGATAGCGATCCGAAGTACACCACTTACAGCGCCAGTGGATTATGTATAATTTCCCATATGTACTGCAAAGTTCTCCTCAATCGCCAAACATGAACCCAATAGAAATCAGAAAACATAATTATTAGAAAACAGGACATTTCTAATTAAAAACACGGCTAAAAAGGATATTTTTGAAGAAATGGAGTAAAATAACGCCTGAACAAACAAAAAATTTAGTCAAATCTATGCCAAATCATGTTCTAGCTGTAATTTATGATAATGGAAACCCTACAAAATATTAATTAAAAAATTACATTATATTTTGCTAGTTATTTATCAATTATTTGAATAATTTTGCGTTGCATGTTTTTGAGTTTCCTGAAAAAAATGTATTAATGAAAATTAAATTTGTAATTATATGTAAAACATAATAGGTTTAAGTAAAATAAAGTAGTAAAAATTATAAAACACCGCCTTTAATTTAAAGATAAAATTAGCATTTTGTTTAAAATTGCCTACTGTTTGAATACTTTTGCTGGCCACTGTATATATACATATATATATAT
>CM068316.1:30621570-30691570 GCA_034766995.1 Acanthacorydalis orientalis
TAGCAGTGTATATATATAATTTCAAGATAAAGTAATTTAAAAAGTTGGAATATTGTTGAACCACAGTTTTGTGTTTGAATTCCATTATTTGTCTTCCACCTGTCTATCTAACTAAAAGTGTACATCATTGTTAGCTTGAGATTTTTTATGAATTAATCAGGTACGAACCATATATTTGACAGGTCATTGTCGCTGGCATATTATGAATAGGAAGATCAGAAAACATAATATTACGTATAAGTCTGAATTAAAAGAAGTGATTATAGGCGAATGGGGAAATATAAAGTCAGAAATGACGTACAAGTTAATTTCTTCGATACCAAATAGATAAAAATAGGTGACAAGGAGAAAAGGTTTACCGACATATTATTAATTTCAAGTTTTCTGAAAATATTTACTTGTGAAATTCAAATTAATACAAGCTGTACTAATTCTTTTTTCGTGAAAAAAACGAGACGATTTTAAATAATGCCATTTTTTTGCAATTCTAATAAATTATTATTATTATATAAATAATACATTAATAAATATAAGATATATAAATTTGTTACAAAATATTTAAAAACTTTTTAATTATACCCTTTCAACTACAAAAATTTTAGCTGTGCCAATACCTTTTTCGGGTAGTGTATATATATATATATATATATATATATATATATATATCAATAAATTGTCGCGAATATTAAAAAAACATACTTAAAATAATACATAGACTTTATAATAAATAGTTTCACTTTAATTAAGAAACACATTTGTTAATCATATTTATAAAACACATGCTAATATATTTATTTATTATTCATTTTATGTCTAATATAAATATGCATTTTGATGTTTGAACAGGTTTTCTTACAACACGCACATCTCGTATGAATCACGCATATGTTTTATCCAATGCAGTTCTTTTTTAAAAATTAAAAAAATTATCCAATTATTTTTTAATTCGACACAAATAATCAAGTATGTTTGTTTACTTAATGCTGCATTTATAAATTTATTTCTTGTTAACATCTCATTATAAATCACGCATTAGAAATTACTTAATTATATACAATTTATATTCCCTTAATTATTATCATAATAAACTGATACTGATAATAATATTAAGTTCTTTGTATTCCAAAATCTACTGTTTTTATTTTAAATTAAAATAGAAAACTATTTTAATTAGAATAATTATAGTGTCTTGAGTTTCGTTTTTATAAAAACATTAGTTTAATTATCCCTATAAGCGATGTTGTTATAATAGGAAAAAATAAATGAGAATATTTCAGTAGATTATATGCTATTTTTAATATTTTAATATTCTTGAATAATTTTAATACAATTAAATCTTTCTATAAAAATTAGAATTTATGACACATATTTAAGTATTTTTCAGTTAGAATAAAATAATGAAACCGGTATTTTTGTAAATATATCAGAAAGTTGTTTTAAACAATTTAGTTTTTACTCTTTTGTCATTAACATCAATACACCATAAATCGAGATGTAATTGCATTTATTTACATAAGAAGAAAATTATAAATAAACATACCAACTGTCATTAAGTGATTGTTTATTTTCTAAAAGAATTTACTAGAAAGTATGTATTATTTTAAATGATATTAAAACAAACAAGAAACCACTTTTTTATTTATGTCAAAATTTCATTAGTGTTAGTAAAAGTAATGGTTTAGATAAAATTCAATATGTATAATACTTTTTTTTCTACAATTTATGAACATTAATAAATAATTAATTATTTCACTGAAATCCATAGTTATATTATTTATTGGAACAATTATTTTCTTTTCTATAATATAATTTATATTCGTAATAATTTTCTAAATAAATTAAAATAAAAATACTTTTCAAATTATTGATAAATAAATTAATTTTAAATTAATAACTTTCTACGTAAATTAACCAACATTTTGTGAAAAACGATTCTACATTGGGGGACTTGAAATATATATTTAAGATATTTTGAATCAAAATAATTTATTATTTATTTAGCTAAATTAATTAATCTTTGTTTATAATTAGTTGAATCAAATTTAAAATATTAAAAAAATAACTAATATACTAAAAATAATTAATGATATATAAAATGAATTATTTCCATATCGACACGTGCACATTAATATATCTATTAATTCAAATTAAAATATCAACTGATGAGTGGAAAAATTTACTCGTGTGTCGACCGGTGTAGAAGCATTTCTCTTGAATAAAAAAATTTCGATCAAACAATTTTTATTGCATCTGCATAATTGTTTCGATTATCGTTTACTTATTAATATAATAGCATGAAAATACATGTTTTTTTAGAATTTTAAAAACATGACGTAATATAAAATTATGCTACAGTTCATTTCTAAATAATACATTCACATCATTTCTAAAAAATACTTAATGAATTCCTGGTTACCGATCTAAACGAATATTAATACCGACATTTGAAAATGTTTTTAAAATAAACGATACTCATTTTTATTATATTTTGTTTATAAAATGTGTGCCATTGAGTGTTTTAAAATATTTTAAATGATAGTTTTATATAAATTTCATTACAAACTAAAATGATATAATTCATAAAAATGATAGTTCATTATTAAAAAATGATAAAATACTATTCCTTTTGTACTTATGTTTGAATAATACTGAACTGATTACAACGTTGACATTTATTCAATGAAAGATTAGTACAAAAAGGTAGTTTCTCACAGTAAACCATTAGTAAGAAAGAAATAGTGTGTCTTTGTTTTTTATTATCGAATATAATTTTTTTGAATTGTGTTAAAATTATATTCTATAGTTGCTTTACTTATTTTAAATTAGTGTAGACGATTTTTAATGTGTTAAGCAGTTTATTGCAAATACGAGGTCAGACAATTAAGTAATGCGACAAAATTCAAAAATCGAGTATATTTAAAAATTAAGGTACATCGCTGCGATCCCCTTCAAAGTAGTCCCCTCCCGCATCTATACACTTATTCCAGCGAGTTTTCCAGTTTTCGTAACAATTCTGGAACACTTCTTGTGGGACCTCTCCGAGTACCCTCGTCACAGATTCTTGGATATCTTCAACGGAGTCAAAATGTCGACCTTTGACGAATTTTTTCATATGGGGGAATAGGAAAAAGTCGCAGAGTGACATGTCCGGTGAATAGGGCGGTTGTGGTAACGTTGCGATGCCTTTAGACGCCAAAAACTGAGAGACACTGAACGCACTGTGACAGGGAGCATTGTCGTGATGCAGAACCCAAGTCTTCGCGATCTCTGGACGCACTCTGAGCACCCTTTTTCGTAATTTGTCGAGCACATTGCGGTAGAATACTTGATTTACGGTTTGTCCAGGTGGTACGAACTCTTCGTGAACCACCCCTTTGCTGTCGAAGAAGCAAATCATCTTGAATTGGCCTTCCGCTCCGCGCCTCGTCTTTGACGCTCTCACGGCCTTTTTTAAAATCGGCATGCCACCGAAGCACCTGACTACGACTCAGGGCATCACTACCATACACTTTAAGCACTTTTTCATAAGTTTCTGTCGCGGTTTTGCCGAGTTTTGCACAAAATTTTATCGCGCACCGTTGCTCTAAATTTCTCTGTTCCATTTTCGTGCCATGCACTACTCGCGCGTTGTTACAAAACACTAAACAGCTGGCGAAGAAATGATCGTACGAGGGTGGTCAAAATCTCAATCGAGAGAGTAGGGATCTGCTATTACGGTGGCGGAGTTACAGGTTCGCAGTGTTACCACAGGCCGAGAAAAAAATCGGTCGCATTACTTAATTGTCTGACCTCGTATTAATTTAAATAAAGCTCTTCTTTTGCTATTGTTGAAATGGATAAGTTTGAACATCGTGCGGTGATAAATTTTTTTGTCAAAAAAGGCTTAACGCAAATAAAAATCTCTAATGAGACGAAAAATGTACTGGGTGATAGTATAACTTCGTATACAACCGTAAAGAAATGAGTAGCTGAATGTAAATGTGATCGTGCAAGCATAGAAAATAACCCGTGCAGTGGACGTTCGAAAACTGCAACGACAGAAGAAATCATCCACAAAGTGCACGATGTTATCTTACAGGATCGACGATTGAAAATGGTTGGGGGTATCTCAGATAAACGCGTGTACCACATTCCAACTGAAGAGTTAGGTATGAAAAAGCTATCGGCAAGATGGTTGCCACGTTTCCTGACAATTGATCATAAACTCATTCGAGTACAATTTACTCAAGATTGTTTGGATTGATTTAAGCGGGATACGACTGATTTTATCCGGCGATTTGATCCGGTGACAACAGATGAGACTTGGATTCATCATTACACTCCAGAGTCAAAACAATAATCAAATCATGGTGATTCTCCGCCACCAAAAAAACAAAATCAGTTTTATCCGCTGGAAAGCTTTATTGCTTCAATTTTTTGGGATGATAAAGTAATCCTGATAATGGAATTGACTACCTTTTAAAGGATCAAACGATAACGGGAGAGTATTATGCTAAATTTTTGGATTCACTCGATCAAATAATTCGTGAGAAAAGACAAGGTTTATCAAAGAAAAAAATCATTTTTCATGAGGATAATGCCCGTCTCCATACAATTGTTGTATCCATGAAAGAACTCTGAATTGAATTACGACTTGCTGCTCCATCTACTCTATTCTATAGAGTTGGCTCTTCAGATTTTCATCTGTTCCTAAAACTTAAAAAAATCCTTGATAGTAGGTGATTTTCGTCAAATGAAGAATAGATAGGAAAATTGAATCGCTATTTTGAAGACCTCCAAGAAAAGGATTTCTAAGACAGGATAAAAGCACTGGAGCATCGCTGGATCAATTGTATTGAAATTCAAGGGAATCAGATTGAAAAATAAAAGAAATTTAAAAACACAAGTTATATTCTTTCATAGTTAAGCCGTGAACTTTTGAAATTGCCTTCGTATGTTATTGATCTATATTTAACATATCATTTTCTAAGTTATTTAAAGAACTTATTTAAGTTACTATTTTTAAATTAATTAGTTTAGTAAATAATAATTATAACAATTAATACAATATAACATGAATGTTTCTTTTACAATTATTTCTACATTTATTTTATGATCTAACTACATAAATTACTTTTCTTTGAAAGATAGTTTTTAGTAAAATACATAAATTGTCATAATACCTAAAGAAAAAGTTTATGAGATTATTGAGTTTATGAGATTATTGAGTTTATGAGATTATCGAAGTTTATGGGATTAAAGTAACTGTTCTTTTCTATTACGAAACTGATTGTATATGATTTATGAATCTTGAATGTAACTGACTTTAATATTTTATATACGGAACAACAATAAAATAATCATGTAAAAATACTCATTAAAAGTAAATTATTCTTAATTAATAATTATTTTATTACACATAAAAAGTTAATTTTATTATTTTTTTCTTAAGTGATAATTTCGTATTAAATAAGAATATTTTAATATTATATATATATATATATATATATATATATATATGTGTGTGTGTGTGTGTGTGTGTATACATATACTGTGATTTGTGAATATAATAATATTTTCTATTTAAATATGCTGTGAAATTTATGAATTAAAATTATTCATTAAAATCTTACAAAAAAAAAAAAAAAACAGAAAATTATTTTAAAAAATTACATTAATACCATGAATGTATAAAATGAACAATTGCATTCTAGTACTCAATTTTACTCTAGTGATTAGACGAAACAAAATCAGAAGTTAATAATGATTTATTAAAAAAAATAGTAGAATATTTATTTCATTTTATTTTTCATTAGAAAATATAATTTTTTATAAACTTTTTTGAATTTAATGTAATTAATTTTTGTGATGATTATTTGAATGTACATTGATACGAAATTATTACAGTACTTTGAACAAAAAACAATGTGCTGTGAATTTTTTATAAAAAAGTTACTTTTTTAATTTGTAAATATAAATAAAATATATTTGAATTGAGTACAATAAATGGTTTATAAGAATTTTTAAATTAAGTATATACCATCTTAATGACAGCCTACATTAGTCGTTATATTAGCATTTATTTTATTCTTGTATATATATATATATATTATATATGTATAAATATTTCTTCCTTGCGTTTCACTAATCAATGCTTAAATTACTTAGCTAAAATTTGAGAATCTTTTGTACCAGTTTAGGTCAAATCAAATCAGATCAAATTAAGTCAGATAAGATATGTCAAGTTAGTTTAAAAGAACGATTTCGAATAATTGTATTTAAAGGATTGTGTTATCAAAGAATTGCATTTTCGGATAATTGTACTCCAAGAATTCACCTTTAATTATCTTACTAACCAACTAAAAGTATATTTTTGTGGCGTTCTTTGATTTTATAATCATAAATAAGTGAAATGTATAATCAATAAATGGTTGATGGGTTATTTGGGGATCAAGGGTGCGTTGATATCTAAATCATTAACACCTGAATAATCACTAAATTAGACTGAATTGCCAGAGAGGCAAATAAAAGTAAAAAAATATTTACTCTGGCTTGAAACCAAAAATAATTTATTTCCGTTCAAGTATAACTTTGGTAAAAATTATATATTCTTGTGTAATAAAAAAAAGTCAATTCATCAGATTGGCATGGAGACCTCGAATAGTGACTAAGATTAATAATTGAGAAATTATTTTATTTTGATGCTATTTCTTTCTAAACTGTAATAATATAAATTTAAATATATTTTTACAAGATTCAAATAAAGTATAAATTACTTTCCCGAATGTATTTCGGGTTAAAATATTAATGAAGTCTTATTTTTACTAATGATAAATTATAAGATATCCCAATAACAAAAAGGAATGAATTTGTAGATATTACGATATTCGCCATATTTACGTAACTTTAATATTAAGTTTAAATTGTTATATATTTATATTTAAAATTTTTGAAATATATGTTAAATTGTTATATATTTTTTTAAATACTTATACGTATTAAGGAAAAAGAAAACAGCCTTAAATTATTTTTAATAGTTTGATATAAGATCTACTTTTTCTAAACAAATAAATGAATATTTCAATTATTGTAAGGAATATATCAATAAGATAATAAAGAAACTATGAAACCATTAGAAATTAATTATCTCAAACGCTTTGAATTTTAATTTGATAATATGCTAAAATAAAACTTATACGAGAACAAAGAACAATCGTAGTTAATTAACGAGAAATAAAATTTCCTTCACATTTAAAGGCGAAAAGGAATTGCATGCAATATGCACATAATTCATAATCCGAAAAAAAATATTTTGAACAACGGTGTTTATTAAATATAAAATATGTTTCACAAAAAAAAATCTAGCACGGTATTCATTGTGGCTTTTGCCAACCATGCATGAAGATATCCAGTAATAACTATGCGTGTACAAGGTCACCCACTAACATACGTATCTGAGATTCGAACCGAATGCGTATCACTCATAATACACATTATAAGTGAAAGCTAACGCATATCAACATGTTTTACATCGATCTAATGATCACACTGGCCTTAATTCGAAACAAAATCTAGCGTGTAAATGATCAATTTTATCTTCGAACATGAACAATTTATTGTTTACTGCACTTACATTTGTAAATAGTTTCGCTGTTCCATATTTTTCTTTCTTTCTACGCATAGGTTTTGCTTGGAGAAAGAAAATAAATTACATATTTAGTCACCGTATTTTTTATTCGTATATTTAAATGGTCCAGTTAATTTAAATTGAATAAAGAGTTAATTTTTATGATTATTTTATATACAATACACGCACATTAAGTAATATAAAGGTTGTTTCTCAAAAATTTGTAAATAAAATGATAATAGAAATTCAAAACCGGATTAAAATATATTGATTTTAAAATATTTTTCTGAATATTCTACACAGCAAATATAAGTAGTCGAATTATGCCCCTAAAATGTGTATCGTTTTGTAAGTCGATAAATAACTTTCTTTTCTGTGATTTTAAGATTGATAGAGGCAGATTAACCCAGCTTGAGGGTCCTGGTGGTAAAATTTAGGGAACCTCCAAAATTTATCTGACAACCAAAATAGAAAACCGCTTTGTTTAAATATATATTTCATAACATTTTTCTTCATATTTATAACTTTATTTTATAAATATATAACTTGCATCAAAATAAAATATGCTGAATTATTTTTTTAGACAAAGAAAGTAACAAAAACTGTCAATTCTGTAAATCTGTAACTGAAACTGAATATTTAATTGGAAATGAAGAAATTAAATAAACTTTTTTCTTGATTTTTGTCGAGCAAAGTCATCAATTACTTTCAAAATATCGATATTATTTAATATTTCTTGTTCTATATACAAAAGCGCCATAGTATTTAGCCTATCCTCTGACATTGTAATTTGAAGATAGTTTTTCACACTTTTTAACGCTGAATGAAAAATTGTAGAACTGTCTTATGTAACCGATTATATATATATATATATATGTATATATGTATATATATATATGCGTGTGTGTATGTACCAAATTGATAAATTTTACTTATTTTTGTTGTTATTATTTAACTTTCCATTTTATCATTTCAAAATTCATGAATTTCAACTTATATATCAATTATTTTTAGCCAAAGTTGTCTAAGCAAATTGGTGATAATATATCAACTATTGAATATAACGACACAATTATTTAACATTATTGAGCAATTTTTAACATTTCTCATTCTATAGACTAATTATACTTTAAGGTTTTGTTACAATTTTAAGCAATAAAGTACTCTAAAAAACATCTTTTTAAGAAAAATGTAATTAAAACGAAGTGGATTAGGCTACTTTCAATATTTCTAAATGCAGGTACAAAATTCAAAAATATAGTGACCAGTATATATGAAAATTTATAATCTTTTTCCAAAACTATCAATATTTCATTAAATTTTACGTTATTTTTAATATTTCTCTGTATATTTACCAATATTAATAATGATGGAATTTTAATGAGAATAATAGATACATTAATTTTTCTTATTTAAGGATTTATTTTTCCTTTTATATTTTTGCCTTCAAAAATTAATGGAATCTCCATCTAATGCACTCATGAATTAATCACAAATGATAAATAAAAAATTATACAACACTTTTAATGAGAAAAATTTTTTTGGTTAGTAGGAAGCTAAAAATTCGTTTGTAACACTAAATCCAGCCACAGTGCCAAAAATTAAATTAAAACATCATTTTGTTTAGTGCGTACACATTAATTTCATCTAGCAATTATTACAAAAGAAGAACATATTTTTATTCTACAAACTTAGTATAAAAGTAGTTATGTCGCAATTATTGAAGAATAATATAATCAATTTAATTCATTATAATCAACATGTGAAGCTGTTAATAATGTATACTAACAATTTGAAGAACATGTCATTAGAACTAACTTTCGTGAACAAGTAGATTCAGAAGAGCCAAGAAAAGTGTAAAGAGAAGAATTTCTATCCAGTCAATTCAGTAAATATTATATAACGCTAATACTAAGATCACCTCATGGCTTATTAAAAGATAATCCTGAACGTATACTTTAGTATTGAAAAATAATGTAGAACGAGATGAATGGATACTGATTCGGTTTATAAAATAATTTAAAATGACGAAGGTACTTTTAAGTTGTATAGTCATGTAAGCAGGTAGATTTTCTCATATTAATTACATAAAAATCTAAATATTACTAACAAAATCCACCTTAACAAGACACAATTAACATTCTAAAGTAGTATTTCTTTTTTAAAAGTATTTGAATCATATTTTTTGAAGGTAGAGTGAAAGTAGAAAAGTATTTATAAATAATTTCCAAATTTGTTGCTTCGGGACTACAGAAGCACAATGAAAATCAGTAAAAACTTTCAACATAATGAAATCCTTTCAATTTTGCAATTGTTGTACATGAATACTTTATTAATGCAAAATGTCTTCAAAGTAATTGATAACCGCAATCTATACCAAAATATTGAATATTCCTGAACATCTTCAAATATGTATTGACGTAGATAATAGAAAATGTGACAACTGAATAAATAGTAAAACAAAATATAAATAAATGTATTTTCTATTGACATAGATAGTGATTTTTGCACTAATTATATGTATAAACTTATGAAGCTACAAGCAATCAAATGTATATAAGTTTTTCTATACGAGAAAGGCAGATGACGTGAAGAAACAAACATTTTATAAGCGTTTTGATGTTTTGAATGTATAAAAATAATTATGTTTTAGATATACTAGATATATTTAACATGTTATATTAGGTGTGCTTTTTTTGATACACAATGTAATATTTGGGTAAATACATTTTGAATTCTAGAGGGTCCATTGTTATTCACAAGATGATATAGACATTTAAGTGTTCCCACAAATAATTAAGATTTGTGATTGAATTATTATAAATGCCACACACACAAATATACACGCACACACACACTCACATATATATATATATATATATATATATATATATATATAATTACTTAATATTTAGGAATAGGAATTAATAATAGTGTGTTCGTATTTCAATCTGTTATTTTACAAAAAAGTTTATACAAAAAAAGGTCTGTTAACATATATAATTAAATTTCGTGAAACTTTTTTCTACGATCGGTTTCGGCTTTCCTTATCTTCATATAAATCTTCAATTAATTAAAAGCATAATATCAGCGGAGAATAATGGCAGCCTACAAGATTCGTCTAGAAGTACGAATAAAAGTACATAAGAAAATAACACAATAAAAAAATAAATGACGATGTAATTATTTGTACATTTGAAATATAGTTTTAAATAATCAAATATCCTCTTCAAAAATCACTTCAGCCTACCCTCTTTTTTCTTTTTTTCCTTTTCTCGATTTATATATATATATATATATATATATATATATATATAAATATATATATATATATACATATATATATATATATATATATATATATATATATATATATATATATATATGTATACAGTTACGAACAATCGTATTCGTACACAAGAAATGATACTACAAAAGACAAGAAAAAGTTGGTAAATAATGACTGAATAGCAAAAATGGGTTTACAGTCTACATTGTAGACTGAGGTTACAATATATTTTTCTAAGAAAAAATTAATCATTTTTGTATTAGAATAAAAATGGTACAATAAGGTAGAATTATGTACATGTTATGCGACATTTGTATTCGTACAGTTTAGTATTTGTTTGAAAACCGTAAAAGTGAACACATTAAAACTTAGAATTTCATATTAGGAAAGTTCATGAAATTGATATCTTTAGATTAGTAACGTTTTTGCTTGTTTTGTGGTACATTAAATAAATATCAGTAATCATGGGAAGAAAAGGATTTGAAACAACAATATAAACAAAAAAATGGTAGTTTTTTTACATGAAAGCGGTAAATCTCTAAAAGAAATTAGTAAATTAGTTCAAAGAAGTTATTCCACCGTGCAGAATATTATAAAAAAGTTCAAAAATGAAAGCAGTGTCGAAAATAACCCTAGAAATATAAAGAGGAAAATACGAAGTGATCGGGTTTAGCGTGAAATTTTGAAGGAAATAAGAATCATTAGATTCATTAGTGGTCCTAAACTTTCTGCCACTATTGGGAATACAACAAAAAAAACGTTAGTGCACGTACAATTAGTAGAGCTTTAAGTAAATATTTCTACAAGAACAAACTAGCTAGAAGAAAGCCCTTCATTAGTAGCAATAATAGAGAAAAGCGTCAACATTTTGCTAAAAAGCATATATACAAGAATATGGAGTTTTGGAATAAAGTTATTTTCACCGATGAGAGAAAATTTTGTCTAAAAAAAGGACACAAAGCAAAAAGAATGGTGAAAATCAAATAAAAGTCTAAATAAAGGTTCTGATTAAGACGATCAAACACGATGATGGATCACTTATAGTGTGGGGATGTTTTTCGGCTTATGGAGTTGGAAAACTCCAATTTATTAACGGAATCATGAATACAGGAAAATATATTGACCTTTTAAATAACAATTTAAGAAATAGTGCTGAAAATTTAAGGCTGGCAGATAGGTTTGTGTTTTATGAAGATAATAACCCAAGCCACAAGTCGTTAAATTCTCGATTGTGACTCTTCTACAATTGTCCGCAAGTTCTAGATACACTTCCACAATCACCTGATCACAGTACCATTGAGCATTTATGGTCAATTTTGAAGAAAAATATTCGAAAACATAAAATGTGTAACATGAGGGATCTGAGATCTGCTCTGTTATCCGAATGGGAAAATATTACACCGGATATTATAAGAAAGTTAGTTCCATATACCCTCAATAGATTGAAAGAAGTAATAAAACAGAAAGTATAGGCTACTCGACATTAGATATAGTATTTTTAATTCATTTTCATACAAAATATTTTGTATATATTTTGTATTTGTAAAATGTTTTTAAATAATGTGTAAGAATACCTACTTTTTTTTAAATAGTTTTTAATTTAGTTGTTAATTTTTTTATATTAGTGAATTAAAAGGATTCTTTTATAGAAAATTAAAAATACATATAAATATAATAATTTAATAATAAAAGAATTAATTATTTCATTACAATTTCTTTTTTTTTACTATTTCATCGATTGATAATACCTCTAAGCGAATACGGGTGCCATATACTATATATATATATATATATATATATATATATATATATATATATATATATATATATATATATATATACGTGCATTTATTATGCATTTTATTAGAAAGTTTTGTATTTCAACGGGTTTTCCTTAAATATTATTCATTCATTATTGTCCAATGCTATTTACTAACATCGTTTTTTTTATATTTTGAGTTTATTTTTATTATATACATTGTTGAAGTTATTAAACTTATTATTTTATACATTTAATAGAGAAAAAACTATATTACTAAATTTCAGTAATATATCTAGGATATGATTTGTAATATTTAAAAAGAACAGAATTAATTTAAAAATTTAATTATAGAATAAAATTCAATTATAATATTAATTATAATGTAAAATTATTATTGAAATATTTATTTAGTTTATATACAAATAATTTAAATATCATGCAGCGTTTTATATTTGATAAAGGCTAACAAATATATATATATATATATATATATATATATATATATATATATATATATATATATAGATATATATATATATATATATTTATTGCTAATGTGAATAAAAACAAAACTATATTATTTATAACCAATTAATATCAAAATAATGGCTTATGTAAATATATCGATTAACATAATTTCACATCATTGTTTGACTGATAGTTATAATTATATTCAATTATATTATAATATGATGATATATTGAATTATAAATATAGCCATTATATTCTTTTTATAGATACAAGATTAAAATTCTTTGTATTTCATATAAAGGAAACAAAATTAATTATTTAATGTTTATACAAAATTTTCTATATTATAAATTTATTGGCGTGCGCAGTTTATAACGAAAAATTTAATAAACTTTCACCACAAATCTGAAATGAATAATTTAATATTGACTTAAGTTAATATTAAGTATTCTTAAACATAGACTGATTTAGAAACTGATATCTTTTAATAGTTTATTTTAAATTTATCGGACATATATCAAGTTCAATAAATTACACAGACTGAAGTTTCAATCTGAGAATGCCAATTAAATGTTAACCATTAGGTACACACATACTTATTACGTTCAATATTAGCAAAAGTACCGTTACGGCGTGAGTTGATTAAAAGAGTAACTAATATTTTCAATATATGTAGACTACAGTTTTTTTTCTGCAATGTAAATAAATTAAGGCACTATAAAAATGTTATTTCTGATTAAAAATACTTCAATGTAAAAATCCACATTTACTACATGCTAATATGATCGTTCACGTCTATTCTTAATCGTATCTTACTTTTTGTGACCTTATATTTTTTTTATTTGCCGGCCTTTCATTTTTATCTAACTTTCTGTTAAATAGATAAAAACTATTGGACAATAGTATTCTTATTTGATAATGAAAATACGAAGAGAAATAGACGATACTGTTTGATCGTGAGAAAAGTGTGTCAATTAGAATAGATTCTTCATGTTTTAGGTATCATTTATTTCTATTTAGGAAATTATATTCCGTTAACATTTAGAATGGCATCAAACAACTACTTTGTACTTTTATTAATAATTAAAATCATTAAAAAATACTTAAATTATAACATTTGTGTTATTCCATAGTTAAAGAAATTAGAATTGTTTGTCATAATAATATGAATCTTTTTGATTACACAAACATCATTATTTTATCCTTGTCTAGATTATTTTGACACAGATAAAAGAGATTAAGAACACAGTATCATGCATTTATGATTTAAATATTTTTACTGATATACTGTTACGACCGATTAATAAAATATGAATATTTAAATGATCAATATTAATGTGTGAAATGTGTAGTTGTCAAATATATAAAAAAAAAACATTAATCAACGTGTTTAACTGAATAAAAGTAATGAAAATGCTAATAATGATATAATTTACATATCAGGTTTTACTATGTCAGTTATTAATAGTAATTAATTAGATAACAAAACTACATTTTTTAATTTTACTTGAACTTTCCATATTTTAGAAATTTATTATTAAATGTTTACATATTCGATATCAAGGTTCAAAAGGAAAGATTTTTTGCATAAAATCATAATGGAGGATAAAACATTGATTTTGAACAACAATCCTAAGAAGAAACCTGATCAGACTGTAAACTCAGAGCGTTATCAACAAGAGATTATCCGCTTAGGGACGAATTACTGAGAAAAAAATTATTCATTGACGAAGGAACGCGGTAAGTCATGTTGTACATGACAACTCTCGGCTTCACGTCGCAAAACGGATCAAAGACGTTATTTGTTCATTAGGATGAGAAGTTCTCCTTCTTACGGTGTATTCTTGGACCTACCCTAGTCAAATTATTACGTGTTTCGATCGCTCCAGTATCATCTGGCTGATACCCATATTAAAACAGTGAAGGAGATCAGAAAATGCATTGACGGCTTCATGGACTCAAAGCGGCCATTTTTTTTGGCTAAGGATTTATTAGTTACCCAATAAATGAAGCAAAATTATATAAAATAATGGGAGATATTTTGAGGATTGAAATGTATTTCATTTTACTCATAAATAAAAATTCATTTCCTATTAAAATGGTATCGAATTAATTTGTGCACCTAATATTATATATATATATATATATATATATATATATATATATGTATGTATATATATATATATATATACATATACAGTCGAGTCTGTTTCTATCCGTATCTTTTTAACGCGGTTTTGAAGTTATGGGGTCCATATTTCATGCAAAAACGGTTTTTTCCCCATTGTGTATACATATATGTGCTGCACGTGGTTAGAAAAAATTAAATTTAAATTATTATATTTTTTAAAATTGATATTTTTTAATTTAAAATTTTCTATTTTGGACTCTTTAAATCATGTTGTATATGCTATCGCTGAAATAGGAACACAACTTTAAATGCCTGCTGGAAAGCAGCTTGGCCTGAATATATTGCAAACAGTGATGTATATTTTGTATGTTTGAAATAGTTTTTTAATTTTTTCTAAGCTGAAATAGAATCTATAACGAAACATTGTATTTACATATTTGAATTGACTATTTAAATACGTGTTTATTGATAAATTCTTCTTTTTTAAAAGATATATAATCATTTCAATTATTTCCTTGGTGTCACTCTCATAAAATGAATTTTCTATCAAAAACACTGAATATTATTTACTATTTTTACTAATTTTGTTCGATAAATTATATATACGTATGAAGTTGTTACAGTAACAATAGATTATTTTCTTCCGTTGCGTTTCACAAATAATTTCTATAATAATATAATAGATTCATAAACTTTTAAAAACATGTAGAACTTTCTAGTCTATGTCAAAAATAGCACACTGATTACAATTTTCAAAAAAAAAGAACAAATAGTTCAAATATACTTCAATTACATTTGTATTTAGCTCGTATTTTCTTGCAGGCCAAATATTGAAAGTAACAAATCTATCTTTTCTAACCTATTAAAATCAAATTATTTATATATTTTTTTATTTCATATTTATAAGGTCTAGTGAACTGCATAGTGATGCATAATATTTGTTGTGAATAGTGACCAGTTTTACTTACTACAGAAATAATTATTTATTTTATATTTGAAAAGAAAATTACTTAAGGTAAATAAATACATTAATGAGAATTAAAAAAATCAGCACATAACCAATTATGTATTATCTCATGAGAAAAATCAAAAGTGTTTTTCGTCCTATAATCACTGTTATAAATATAATATATATTGAACATAAATTATTGATAATTTTCAACACTTGAATGTAATAGTTAATTACATACTAGTTATATATTTAATTACATATGTTTACTTACACATTAATAAATGCGTGTATATGTATATATATATATATATATATATATATATTCACATAAGTATAAACGCCACACCAAATTATAAAACTAACACATTAAAGAAAGTTGCCTAAAGATACATATCCGCCCACGAATACGTTTTTTCAGTCACGTTTTAGACTTTAATTACTTCCTGACATAAATAAAATAAGTAATAAGTATCAAAACGTTCAAATACAAATTAAAATCAAATATAAAGAGTGTATTATAAGTGCAATTGAAGGAAGTTTCTAAATATACACTACACTAAATATTGTGCTATTTTCTCATAACCTAAAAGATTAATTATTTGCATTCTTACTTATTCATTTGTGCCGACGTTGATGATATGTTTGATTTTCTAATAGAGGATGTCAATTTTAAATTAATTTTTTGTTACTTCAGTTTTTATACACGTGCTCACACACATGTATGTATATATATATATATATATACATACATATATATATATATATATATATATATATATATATATATATTAAATATGAATAAAATATAATATTATATTTCTTTTATTTTAGTCACATTAGTTCATCCGACAGAAATAAATTTCACTAACCGTTTAAAACAATTAATCTTAATGAAAGATGATTAAAAAGAATTGACTCTATAAAGTTTTGAGTTTGTGACACTAATAACAAATTTCTACAAAATCTAGAACAGAGCGTATTTTAAGTGTTATGGAATCTTATATTGGTCAAAATTCATATATTTTGAAATAGAATAGAGATCATTTTCTGTTGCAATTGACAATTTGTCTATGGAAACCAATCAGAAAAAAATATTGTAATTTTGTATATTATTTTTAATGTTCGTAGTTGAAGAATCTTGTAACTCAAAGTATTTTGAAACAATTACCTAGTTACTGGAAAAGGCATATATGTATATGTATATATATATATATATATATATATATATATATATATATATGTGCTTTTTCCAGTAATATGTATATATATACATATATATATATATATATGTATATATATATATATATATATATATATGTATATATATACTAGAGAGCTTCGCCCTCTACTCGCTGAGCTCATCAACCCCCAGGTTCGAAACGCTTGCCTACTTGTCAATTATAAACATGCACATGTACCGAATGAAACAATAAACATATCAAATAAATAAGTCAACGTCATGCATTTATATATATATATATATAATGTTATTATGACTATATAAACATTCTTGCAGATAGATTATTTTTTGTAACGTAGTGCTTTATAAAGTTTTTTTGTGAATAATTTTAATAATATATATATATATATATATATATATATATATATATATATATATATATATATATATACATACATATTATTCCTTTCTACCACTGATATCTCACAACTTGATAAGATCCTTTCTCAAATATGAGCTAATATGAATGATTTAATTTTTTTCTATTTTTTCATAATTTTTCAATAAGATTATTATATTTTCATCTCATTTGTTCCACAGTTTATTTTTCGAATTTGTATATTTCTAGTATTGTTTATGACTCCTAGTAAATTATCTGTTCATTAATTGTCTTCCTCCTATCATCTAATTGATTTTTAGACAAAATAAATTGAATCATTAATAAAAATATTAAGACGTTTTATTAAAATGAGTTTCCTTGAAGTTTTATCCAATTTATGGTATTTTCTACTCAATAAAGAGACACGCACATAAAGAGACATCTATTTTTATCATCATAGACATGTTAAAGTTTTGTTCTTTTAATATTTAATATATATGTACCTAAAAATGTAATTATGTCAATGTCAGTATAAAGGTCATGGTCAATATATGTGAAGGTCAGTATCCATTTCATTAAAAAATATGAAATATTGAATGTGAAATCTGAAAATCGATTAAATATTTTTGAATACGCGATTTTCTGTTTAAAATAGGCAAAGTTAGTGAGTTATGACGAAATAAGAAAAATTAGTTTAGGGAGATTTGTATTCGAAGAAGTTGTCTACCGATGTTTACAAAAAAAATTTACCCTCTCTTTTCCACATCTAGAAATAAGACAAATTACTTGCAGACAATAGTAAACCTCGCCAATAATCTATCATTTGAAATCATTATTAATTATTTTTTAATATTTAGCGTGATGGAGATACTTATAGAAATAGTTCAAAATTTTATTCTCCTATGTTTTATTCAAGATAAGTGTTATATGAATACGTAACTGATTTTTCTGTAAGTGATTTCATAACAATTAAAATATCTTCAAATTAAATAATTGATCATCCAATTATGAAAATAAAATATGTTATTCACCAGGGAAACATTTTAAATACAAATGTTGAAGCATAAGAAACCTATAGTCACTTTTTCTTTTTATGATGAGGATGAAAAGTGTTTCCATTTTTCATCATACCTAAAAAAACCTAACAAAATAACATTCATCTATAAATAGAGAAGTGTATATTTTTTTATTTCAAACGAACATTCAGTGATCTCAGGGAATTTTTTGAATTGAATAGCCATATCCTAGAACTTAATTTTGATTTAGAAACATATCTCACATTTCACATTTTACATTTCTCGATGAAATGAACAGCAAGACTTACACTTTTTATTAAAGCAATTTAAAAAATCCATTATTAATAGTAAAAAAATATAACAATTTATAATAGTTAGAATTTATTATAAATAAAACAATGTAAGAATTATAGAAAAATTGTGAAATATTTTATGAACAGATAAAATGTATGAACTATGTTTCGACTAAACTGACAAAAGATTTACTGATTGAGTTTTCTCACATACTTGCAAAAAAAAAACTATAATAAAGAAAATACAATGACTTCAAATTCTTTTTTATGAAATAAAGCAACGTTTATCATATATATATATACAGAATTTCTAATCTTATGTTTTAACCGTTACAAAATTCTATTTTTTTAGTTAAATAAATTTAATGCAAATGATAAAATCAAGCGTGTCAAGAAGTTACATTTACAAGAGGTTGGTCAAATCACGAGAACAATTAATTGCAAATTCACAAGATGTAGTCTGATAATTTAAATTGGAGCACAGAAAGACATTACATATATTTACATAGATAAGCATTTATAATGGGTTCATATTACATATATATATATATATATATATATATATATATATATATAAACATGTATTAAGTACTTACATACACATAAGTATACAGATAAATATTATTTATACAAAAATATATTTTACAGTACAATAAATTAAAGCTATTAACAACTCTTAATAAGAAGTTAAAGTTAATATGCAGGTTAATTAGAAATAGATAATCAATTGAAAATGAATAAACCATTATACTAACGACGTCGTACTAATTTAAATAGAATTAACATAAACAACAAAAGTTATTACCTCATTTTGAATGATAATTGTTTATAAGATGTAATGTAATTGTATATAATTGTTCAAATGTTCATAAATATTATATTAATATTCTTATATCATTATCTAAAACAGATAAATTAAAGACGTTAAATTATTTATTTTTTAAGAATCTACTATAAGCATCTTAAATTTAAAAGCATAATATTTTAATTAAAACATCACGTATGATTTTTTAATAAAAAATATTGTTTTTTTTATTATTTAAGTTAAAATTAAATCATGAGAAAATATGAATGGCTTTATTAGGCTTACTCAAACACATATTGAAGAATTCAGCAAAAATTAATTGCATTTCAGTAAATTCATTATGCAAAAATTAGGAATTCAAAAATATCTTTAGTAACAAAGAAAACGAGAACAAACTTGTAGTTAGCCCTTTTTGTAAGTACTGATTACGTTTATGATTTAAAATTGGTTTCATAGTTTATATATATATATATATATATATATATATATATAGATATACATAGATATAGATAGATAGATAGTTAGATAGATAGATATAAATACGAACCACGCAAAAAGAAAAGTGTTTTTCAATGCGTTTGTCTACCCGAAGAAAATTGAAATAAAAGGAACAGAAATAAAAGAAGTTACGAAATATATCTATTTAGGTCAGCTTATCAGTAAAGATGGATCATTTATTGAAGAAGTAAACAGGAAAATAAAAATGAGATGAAGCACATTTGGACCAAACATCTCATTATTTACATCAACAATCTCACTCTCACTCTGTTTGAAAAAAAAAGTATTCGATCAATGTATACAACCAGTTCTTACCTACCCAGCGAAACATGAATGTTTAACGTTAAAACCATTCGAAGACTCCAAACAACACGAGAAATATGGAAAGATGAATACTAGAAATAACAAGAAGAGATAGGAAAAGAATAGAATGGTCACGAAAACAAACAAGAGTCTCAGATGTAATAAGAAGAGTAAAGAATCTGAAATGGAAACGGGCAGGGAATGTTCCAAGAAAAGAAGACAACCGATGGACAACAGAAATTATTAACTGGGAACCAAGGAATATAAAAAGACCAGGGAAGAAACCAATGAAGACGTGGCATAAAGAAATTAAAATGTTTATTTGAAATCAGTGAAGAAGAGAGGCATTCAATTGTATAAAATGGAAAATCATGGAACAGACCTTTATCCAGCAGTAGATTAAGAGAAGCTACTGCTGCTACTGATATTATATATATATATATATATATATATATATATATATATAAATTTTAAATGGAAATGGGACAAACATATTAAAACAACATAAAACATGATAGACTATGGAAAGTATTGCTTGTGATTTTAAAAAATATAAAAAAGTTCAATAAGTTCCCTTTGAATAGAAGATCAGAAGAAGTGGAATCGATATATATATATATAAAATATATATTAATATTTGCATGACAGTTTATTGAAACATATTTAAAAATACGTTAGAGATTAATTAATATAACAAACTAATTTAAGCTTAGAAAAATTTATCCACACACACATATATATATATATATATATACTCATTGAAAAGAAAATAAAAATAAACTGATCAAAAAACACAAAATTATTATAATAATGATATTTTATGTAAAGGTATAGGAAAAGCATAGAATCATTCTTGGAAATACAATAAACTTAAAATTTTCTGTATACGAGGGTAATGGATTATAATACTTGAACATAATGTAATTCCGACAATATACTAAAGAATTTTAAATATAAACAAATATTTTATAGCAAAAATAAGTCCAATTTTATTATCTCAAATATTTTTTGAATATTTGTTTTTTTATAATAAAATAGAATTATTGTATCTACTTTCTTATATAAAAAAATAATAATAAAATAACTAAATTAGCATAAGTTTCAGAATTTTAAAAAAATACGATTTAATAATATAATTAGTTCAAATAATTAATTCAGACTTTTTATATAAATATATAAATCAATATTTGGAAACATAAATAAATATTCGATGAGTCAATTATAAGAGACTAGAACTGATATGATGTTATGCATGTTTTTTTCAATTTAAGATAAAAAATTAAATTCATTTAAGGACCATACCCGTAGGACCTTCAACTTCGTTCAAATAAAACAAATAATCTTATAAAAAGCAATCATGAAATTAAAGAAGCGCGTTTAAACAACAATTGTCTGTAAGGTGCGCGGCAACATCAGAAATATGCAAAAAGATTTGTTTACATGCATGAAAAATTATTTGTTTAAAATTATAATAAGTAAATAATCTTCACTAATATTTTATCTTTTAATAAAACTTAGTAATACGTCAAAATGATCTCTATTTCTTTAAATAAAAATATTTTATATGTTAATTTCAAATTATTCACCATAAAAATAATGTTCTTGTTCTTGTCTCATTAACCAGTTTTATGTCAAGTGTAGAAATTAATATTAAAATATAATATCCTTGGTTACATCTCTTGTTATCTACAATTTCTTAGCGGGATAAATAGTAATACTCTTGGAAGATGTTATGTTTATAATATCATCTTTTACTTGACTTATTTTTTAAGACATATTAATAACAGTATTATAATAAATTAAATTGACACAAATAATTTCAATGTATAACGTTTAACTGATTTTAATAAACTTAATCACTATTTCACACAATATTTAAATAAATCAGCGTGAAACCTATATGTATGAATGTGTATTAACTATTGTATTTATAAATAAATTGTTTCCGTGTTTATGAAAATTAAACGTATATTATTTCAAAATATGGGTTTTTGCTAGTAATAAGTGTTGACGAAGCTATTATTAGAAGGTTTGAATTCTAGTTCAAATCGATTAAACTTGTTTATAACTTGTATGAAAAATTATTGATTGTATGTAATAGATTATTTTCTTCATCTAAACGTGTCAATAAAATTATATATAGATTATTAACACATGTTTAATGATAAGACGGTTGACTGCTTTCTGCACTTTTTAATACTGTTTATGTTCAACTAGGAATATGTTGTAAATTTAAACTAAGTTATATGTTTTATTGTAAAATTAGTGATAAATAAATGAGTATAAACGAGATATATATATATATATAAGTATATATATATATACATATATATATATATAAGTATATATATATATAAATTCTGAACATGATCAGTTGAATCAGATTAAGTATTGAAAATCAAAGTAATTCATGTCAAGCCTCACTTATGGTTTTGTTTTTTTTATATAAATTAAAATAGCAAAAAATATTTGATTTATTCATAATTTTAGATAAAATAATTATTTATTTTTCTAGATAGTTTTTATCTTTGCAATATAAGATCATCTAAGATAAGTGCATTGATTCCATTTGAAATAAAAGTATTGTTAGTGGAATGAACATTTTTTTTTATATTTTATTAGAAAAAGACAAAGTCCAAGAAGATGCACATATATCTTTTATTTGAAAATAACACGAAATAATATATAAAATAACATTCTAAAACAAAATATGATTACTTTAAAAAAGCATGCGATTACCTTAAACATGTGTTTTTATTTTCAAATATTTTTTTAAACGCGTTAAAGTTATTTCGATAGGATCATAGATGAGTTTTCTCTAAAAAATTGAATAAGAAACAAGGTTGGTAATTATTGGTCTTATAATTTAAATCATAAATTATAATAATATATTTTCAATTATATGAGGCCTTTCTTGAAATAATCTATTCATATTTCTTTTGAAATGTTTTTCTTAATGGTAATTATTCATAATCATTCTGTTCAATTACATTTACGTTTTCGTTTATATTATCGTATAACTAATATCTTTGATCTACCAATATAGGAGGAATCAAAAGAAGTCACAATGAAAATAAACTGATTCTAAGATCAAATATATTCATAATCAAAGACAGTTTTCATACATGTGATTGTGTTGATGTAGTGTTATTGTGTGACTATATAACAAACTACCAGAAGTTGACTTAAGTTTCAAAACCGGTCGTACCAATATATACTTCAAGAATGATCCAACGGTACCAAGAATAGAATACTCGTATTTTTTTATTTTTTTTTAATCCTTTACATTAGTCAATGATTTCATTATTGATTCAATGATTATATGTAATGATATTTTTTAATCAATTGCAAAAACGTAGTTAAGAGCTACAAATGATTTTTATAAGGTATTTCTTCTATAAAATAGAATATAAAAGACATTCAGTGGCGCAACTACAAAATTTTGATATCTAAGAAGTTCTAGAAATATTCTGTTGTCAGTAGAAAAATAATTTCGGGTTGTGACCATCAAAATCGTATACATTTTTTAATTTAAATGGTCCAGTTTTTAATTTTAAGTGGTCCTGAACTATTGGATGTTAACGCCTAACTTTTGTGCAAACTCTCGTATTATTGTGCGTGGTTCTGATTCAACTAACGCTTTCAGTTGGAAATTATGAACTGAAGAAGGGCTGTTGCGACTTTTTTTCATCTTCAAGGCTCTCGTCCCCAGCACAAAATTTTTGTAACAACTATTGCACCGTACGTTTCTTAACAGTACTCACACCAAAAACATCATTTATTTTATGAGCAGTTTCTCCTGCTTTACCATCCGTTTTGAACTCATACAAAAAGTTAGTCTTATTTGCTTCTTTTCCATATTTAATTCAATAGGCCAATCTGAAGGAAAATTAATAATAAAATCAATGTTACCAACATATAGACCGAAAAATGCACTTTAAAATGATATTAATATAAACACGATAAAATAACACTTTCATTGAAAAAAATATGGTTAGAATTTAGAAAACAAACCCAGAAAACAAATTTCTTACCAACCTAATATATTTTTCTTCATTTCTAACAACACTGAAGACGAACGAAAAATATTTAAATACACATGAACAATAATCATAATGATAAATCATCAGTTATTGATTATTTTGATTAGGAAAATAGTATACATGGAGAATTAAAATTAATTTGCAAAAATAAAGCTGTTATGATTTATTACATTTAAATTTTTTAAAACAAGAGAAACAAATAAATCTATAGTTTATAATATTTCATTTCGAAATATTTATATTTCTCCCATTTGATGTTTATGCATACAATTTAAAGTGGCATCAGAAACTGAAATAATTCGTTTAGAAACTGCTAGTATTTTTAACTACTTATCTACACTGCTTTTTATACAGTCTTAATTTTTGATCACCCTGGTGCATAAAATATACATAAATCGAATAATTCACCACAATATTTGTTTTTAGCAAATATTTATGTAGTAAAATTGAATCATAAAATAGTAATTAGATTTTACTTTTTTCTTTTCTGTATTTTCTTCCTTATTTATTTGAATTTTTTATTTTTATTTTTTTATTTTTTCCTTATTTATTATGAACTTTACTTGTACACTCATAATCAACAAATCCGTTATTTTAAAAGAAACAGAAATATAATAAATATTAAATAAATATTATAAAATGTAGGTATTTAAATTTATATGTATTTATGTGAATATATATATATATATATATAGATATATATACATAAACATATATATATATATATATATATATATATACAAATATATGTACATATATACATAGATATATATATATATATATATATATATATATATATATATATATATATGTGTGTATATGTGCATTTGTTTGTATGCGTAAGCATTACTTTATTTATTATAAATCAATTTAATTAAATATTTTGAATACCATTCTTTCATAATTTACAATATTTATTTAAGTATTATTAACATTTTTCCTTGTGTAAATTAAGTTTTAATATCTATGAAACATATTTAATTGTATAAACAATTTTAAATATTAATTTGAACAATGAAAGTTCACTTCAACTGAAGTAATTGTAATATTATAAATAAACACTGATGCAACTCATGGTTCTAATGAAGATAGAACGTACATAAATTTATTTTATGCATTGTATGTATAATAGTTATTTTATATGCTTGTTATTAATGTTTTATGTACTTTAATGATCTTGTTTAGATTTGTTTTGTTTTATTTAGAATGAACTTACACTTTGATTAAAATTCGTTTCGCTGTTTTATTTCTGTTCAATAAAATATTTTATAGGTGTGGTTTCATGAAAAGTTAGTCAGTGTTAGTGTCATTTAAATATATACAATATTTTTAGCAGTGTAGATTCTAGGTATAAATTGTATAAAAATATTTGTATTTACCCAAATAGATGATTTAATTGCATCTATATTAATTTAAAGCCAATTAAAATTTTGAGTACACGATTTGAACCAAGTTAAGAAACATCAAATTATTTTTTGTACTAATAGTAATTTTATTTGACAATTTGACACAATCATCTATTAATAATAAAAAGATGTCGTTTTTTTTTTAAAAAAACCCCGATAGTGTGTACATAAGAATACCGTAAACACTTAAGTCTATTAAATCATAGATATCTCAATTTAGAGTCATATTAGAGTCATTTTATTTTTTATATTACTGTTCAAATTTTCTGCGATTATTCATACTGTATTGGTTTACTGTATTTGTTTCAAATCTATTGAAATAATGTCAATTACTAACCAACTATCAATAGTATACAGTAAATTATCACTTTGTTATACTAGTAAGACGACTGTCTATATTTTTCTTTGCATAAAAAATTATTTTTAATTTATACCAGTGGCTAATTTTACTAAATTCTATTTATTCATTTTCTCATAAAATTATCAATATTTATTGAAAATAGTCTTTGACCAATCAAAATTGAAAATAATAGAATACACTTAAATGTCTGTCAAACGTTAAAAAGAAAATATATTGACTTTTCGAGCTTTCTTTTTATATTAGGTTGGTAGAAAAATAATTGTTGTTTATGGTCTTCAAATTCATATACATTTTTCTCTTTTTTGGGTTTCCTAGCTGTTTGAAGTATTTCAGAACTGTTGGTTGACTAACTCCTAAATTTTTCGCAAGCTATCGAATGATTGTGTGGTTTTGTTTCAACTAATACCTTCAGTTTGTTGTTATGAACTGAAAAAAGACGCCCACCACCTTTTTTTTCTTCAAGGATCTCGTCCACAGCACAAATTGTTTGGAACTATCATTACACCGTATGTTCTTTAACAGTAGCCACACCAAAATCTTTGTTTAGTTTACGAGCAGTTTCCCCTGCTTTACCACCCGTTTTGAATTTATACAAAATTTGCTCTTATTTGCTTCTTTTCCATCTTTACTTCAATATCCTAATAAGAAGCAAAATTAATAATGAAACCGAAGTCGATGTTAGCAAATTACAGACCGAAAATGGTCTCTAAAATGATATTAACATGAACGCGATTAAATGACACTGTTATTTAAAAAAATAAGGTTAGAATCCAAAAAACAAAACCCGCGAATTTTTCCTACCAACCTATTATTTTGAAACATAAACTTGACCAGATTTTTAAATTTTCGTTTTATTTTTTTACATAATTATTTATAATTTCAATTTGACAGTATCTGCACATACAAAATCATCATACAAAATCAAATACAAAATCAGTGTCAAATATATTATAAAATTCAGTTCAATATCACTGTTCATTTTATAAGGATAATTAGTCTACATTTAGATAAAGAAAGAAATAAATTTAATTCATATTTTTTTTTCATTTTTAAAACTATATATATATATATATATATATATATATATATCGTTTTATATTATATACCCGGAACGATTTTCACACCAATAAAAATATTAATACGTTAAGAGTGTATAGGTATATAAATATTCAATCAAATCTTAATAAGTAATTGAAATAATTGCTATTTGATTTATTCAGCATGGATAGAATATCAATTTTAATTTGATATTATATTTTTTCATAATTAATTATTCTCCTTGCATTATTTAATTCTTTTTATTATTTAAAAAAAATATTTTTAGATTCTCGTATTTATTCCGTTCTTCCAGAAGGTATTTATTAAGGTTTAGATCTGTTGTTGATGAAAACTTTTGAAATTATGTAGGAGTATTTAACAAAAAGCATACCTTGATTTTTTTAGTATAATTAATATTAGTACCTTATAAAAAATATTGTGTTGTTATGTGATATCCAAGTTATGTATATTTTTCAACTATTGTGGCTAGAGAAAGGTTTAAAAACATGTCCGCGACACAACACGTATTTGCAGTAAGAATAGTTTTTGGAAAATAGAAAAATGCAGGAAAAAGGTTTAGGCATGACTTTGATATACGCGGCACAGTAAAACTACTTATCATTCCTTTGATAAAATTGATACTGTTTTTGATCAGCTTATTGCAAAAACAAAATAATGTAGTTTATTTTCAATATGCAAATAGTTTGTAAACTGAAGAATACTGCAAGCGTTAAGGAAGAGGTGTTATGAATTCCAATTCACTCCAGTAGGTATCAATCTACTGCGTTGAATATATTAATCGCAAGAGTTCTCTATATAATGTACGATGACCTCAAATCTCATTTGAATAAAAATTTAAATTGCGCCGAGTGCAAAAGATACCGGATAAACCCCTCGATTGCAATTGTGTCTTAAATGTGTAGATATTTTTAACGAAAATCCAATTGTTCTGTACAAATTAATTACATTAGACAAAGTTCATTTTCATCTCTCGAGGTTCAACAACAAATAAAATGTTCATTACTGAAGTGAAAAAAAAATCTGCATAGATATAGGTTAGTGTGATTGGTTATGAACATGCCTAGATTACAAGAATACATTGAATTAAAATGTCTTTTTTGAATTAAAATGGAAATTGAAAAAATTGACACAAATAAATAAAATATATTATCTATCTTTTTTTTTACTAAAAATGCTTTATTTTTATTAAAAATCAGTGATATTTCTTTCTTTATATATATATATATATATATATATATATATATATATATATATATATATACTGCTCGAAAAAACTATTGGTACTGTTCATTTGTAATTGAAAGGGTCTAATTACAAAATTTGAAAATGTTTTGGAACAAATTTATATATTTTGTATTAACTGACGTATTATTATTTAACGTATTATTTATTTAATGACATAATATAATATTAATAAAATTTTATAAACATTTGAGAAAACCCTCACTTAATCAAAAATAATTTTGTTTTTTTTGTGAAAAAAGTATAGGCACAACCTTGTGTTTTAATTTGTTAACTTCACTGCAATGAATTTCTTAAGCCTAAAGTTAATTTGATAAGTAGGGAAATTGCCAATAAATCATTATTTGTGCGACATTGAAGCATTTTTTTCAAATTGTATAGAAAAGTGGCAATAAAACTAAACCATGGATCGAAAAACCAAACTAATTACATTATCTGAATGGAAAATTATGTTGAATTTGCATACAAATTGGAAATCATACGGTTTTATTAGGAAAATAATAAATAAAAACCGATTTACAGTTCCGAGTGTAATTAATCGATTTAAAGGAAAACCTATAAAACCAAATAAGAATAAAGAAGAACGGTCTGTTATAAAAAGAATTAAAAAATTTTAAAAATCACTTCATCAAAAGTAACAGCACAATTAAAAATAGATTTTAATAAAATTACCCTTCATAACCGTGCAAAATATATTACAAACTGTTCATTATAATACTCGACCTACTGGAGTACCTAGGAAAAACCCCTATATAAGTAAAATCAATAAGGTTAAAAGAATTAACATTGAAAAAGACCACCAAAACTAAAATATGGATTTTTGGGAAAAAGTAATCTTTTCTGATGAAAGTAAATTTAATATTTTTCACTGCGATGGTCGAATATCTGTCTGGTGAAAACAATACAGAACTAAATGTAGAAAATTTGTTACTTACTATAAAATATGGAGGTGCTGGAGTAATGGTGTGTGGTTCCATGAAAGTACTTGGTGTGGAAGAACTTGTTTTAATGGACGAGATAATGGATAAGATGTTTTATATCAGTATTTTGAAAAATAACCTAAATAAAAGTGCTGAAAACCTGGGTCTTGAAAGTGACATTTACTTTAAATATAACAATAACCCTATGCACACAACCCACCTAGTAAAGGAATGGATTTTGTAGAATCCCCCCCATACCCTTAACACACCTCCATAATCTTCTGATTTAAATCCGATCGAGCATTTCTGGCATAGACTGGATAGGAAGATCAGAAAACATAATATAACTAACAAATCTCAACTAAAGAAGTCATTGTAGACGAATGTGAAAATATAAAATCAGAAGTGACATATAAGTTAATTTATTCGATACTAAATAGATAAAAATAGGTGATAAGGAGAAAAGGTTTATCGACATATTATTAATTTCTAGTTTTATGAAAATAATTAGTAGTGAAATTCAAATTAATACAAATTATGCCAATACTTTTTTCGCGAAAAAAACGAGATCATTTTAATTAATGCTACTTTTTGCAATTCTAATGAATTATTGTTATTATTTTTATATTATTCAATAATACATTAATAAATATAAAATATAAAAAATTGTTACAAAATATTTCCAAATGTTCTAATTATACCCTTTCAACTACAAAAATATTAACTGTGCCAATAATTTTTTCAGGCAATGCATATATATATATACATAATCTCAAGGTAAAGTAATTTAAATAGTTAGAATATTGTTGAACCACAGTTTTGTGTTTGAAATTCCATTATTTTTCTTCCACCTGTCTACCTAACTAAAAGTATACATCATTGTTAGCTTGAGATTTTTTATGAATTAATCAGGTTACGAACCATATATTTATGACAGGTCATTGTCGTTCTATTGTGATGTAAATCCCGATACACTAATAACCTAGTTACAGAGAGCATGTAACAATTTGATGAAACAAGTAAAGTTTCTGTATTATTATTAAAATAAAAAACCGGAGATGAATGATACTTTTATCATAATCACGTATAAAAGAATGTGATAAAGGAGACAAATAATTGACAGTTTAAAAAAAGACAATGATGGGAACTATGATAAACTGTAACTTTTTTAAGTACTTTTATACTATCTACGCTAATAATAATATTCATTAATAAAAAAAACATTCTAATTCAGGAAATAGCAAAAACGTATTCACAATTCAACTAGTGTATTTTTTAATTAATAATGTGAACTTGTTAAGCATATTTCAAAGATGTTTATTAGTGGAGTGCATTTTTCAAGAAGTCTGTTAACAATAACAACGTTGAACTAATAGAAGATTGTTGCGTGAGACATAATTTATGTATATTTTTAATAATAGTGTGTAAAGATTTTTGATAACTTTTAATTTTTGTTTGTAATAAACATTTTAATTTATAATTTTATGATGAAATGGATTAAGATGTTAAAAACGATTAAAAAACATTATATTATAATGTGTATAATTTTATTTGACATATTTACAAACATTTTTTGAATTACTTGTCAGCGTTTAAATTTAATTATATTTTTAATTTTGAATTTTTTTAATTATAATTAAAATAATAGTATAAATTAATACAAAAGATAATATATAGTATATTTTAATACCTTTCATTGAATAACAAAAAGAAATGTTCTGATACTGATTAAAATATCAAATAAAGCTAAGAATTCTAATTAACTTCTCTGGTAGTATATATAATAATTGGCCAGGTCAATTTTTTTAGATAAATTATATTAAATTTCGTGTTTTAGTAAAATATTTATTAAATTAGAATAAAACATTTATTAAATTTAATATTTTCATTTGATTCTTGAGGTCACTATTACATTCTTTATTAATGGAGTTCGTGTCAAATTTCGACATTACAGGTAATTTTTGAATCCATAAAAAAATTAAATAATTTTTGTATGCAACAATATAGAATATAATAGTAACCTCTATTAAAAACTGAACTATGTAGAAGTGATTACATAGGATAGTAATAATAATATATATATATATATATATATATATATATATATATTTGTCTGCAAATTACAATTAATGTTCATTAGTATTATTTTTATCATAAATTGACTTACACATTAATACCTTTGAACCTTACACATTAATGAACCTTTTTATTTGAATCTTACACTTACACATTAATATATTTGAACCTTATTTTAAATACATATTCTTTTTTAATATTAATGAAAAAGATAATAAGTTTTATAATAATTTTAAAAATGTAAATAAACAAAAAAATGTATATATCTTAGTAATCTCACTATACTTGTTCTATTTTTATCAGACTTTGCCGGGTTGTCTAGTGGAAATGAGTTTGATAAAATCTAACAATTATTTTCTATGTAACTAAAACTGTATATTTCTTAGAAATATATTCCAATAAACATTATATTTAAAAAATACCATTTTACATAAAAAGTAACTTATAGTATCCGGTTAATAAGATTCTTTTTAAACTTTTTACGTTCTGAGTCACAGTTTAAAACAAAATTTATATGTTTAAATGGACAATCTTTGTAAATAAAATAATAAACATTTTTTGTAGTATTTAATATTTTTTTGTAATAAGAATGTATGTAAAAATTAAATTTTCTTTAGATTCTATGTGCTTTATATTAAATGATAATCTGATATTTGATATTTTTTTTAATTCAAGGTATTAAAAAACAAAACGACTTCTTAATTTTGTTTCTTACTCATACAAAACAATTTCATAGATTATTTGGATACTGTAAAAATATTATTCAATGTACATCTTTTCAAATAAAATGTTGAAGTTCGAACAAAGTTGAAAATTTCATTTACTTCTCAAATAGAACTCGAAGTGTCCAAACATCTTTAATATTATTTTACAAAAATCATACTTTATATCCATAAAATGACAAAAGGATATATAATTTGTTTTACTCGTATCTTTCAAAATATTTTTATTTAAACTTATGTAGCCGTTCCCTCTTTAATATTTTTAACCATTAAATTCTTTGCATGCTTGTTGTTGAGATTGTTATCTTCGAAACTACTCCACAAGAGCCAAAAAAGAAGATTGGTAAATTAGTTCGGGCTGCGTGCATAGAATAATGATGAGAAAAGAATAAATAAAATAAAAAGTAAACCGATGAATCAATAAACCAATAAAAATGTTTGTCCGTTCATGGTGACGTGCAGACCAATTATACAAAGTTTCAATGTGTTTACATTGTTTGCTTTTACTGTTTTATTTTTTTTTTGTTTTCTTTTATTCAAAGCTACTTTATGTACGAGGTTTAAGCCAAACAAAAAATATGATCAGCAATAAATAGACATTAACATTTAACGAATTTGTTTAGAAAACAAAAAAAAGTTGAATATATGCAGAATCATCCATTTACAAAATATTTTTTTATTTTTAAAAATGGTTTATAAATTTAAGAATCCGAAAGAATAAAAAACCATGAGAATAAAAGAAATTGACAAAACTTTTCAATATTAATTTTAAAAATTCAATTTTATTTACAAAAAAGTACTAGATCAATAACCAAATAAACAGTGTTAACAACGATATTTTATATTTATACGTAAACCTAAGAAATACTATGACCTAATTCTTAATTATAAATTGTTTTCTCAGTGAAACAATAACGAGAGAGCACTGAAATTGGTAAAAAAATCAATTTAAATGCGAGTCATATATTCATATTTATAAATGTATTACTGTCGAATTTATTTTAGAGCAGTAGTATCAAATACGTGGCCCGCGGGCCGCGGCGCAAAGCTTGAAGTTGATTTCATTAAAATAATAAATTGATTAAAATATTAAAATAATAATAAAAAGTAACATCCAAATGGAATTGATTGAAATTCAGTGCAACACGGTGCTAAAAGAAAAGTATAATGAAGTTGGTATTCCAGATTTTTATTTGTACTTGCTAGAATATTTTACTGAAATGCATATGTTTGTAGCAAGGATCTTAGAAATGTTTGGTAGTACATACTTATGTCATGTTATTTTCCCCTTTTTATCCTTTGCGGACGAGAACTTTTTCAACTGTATCGGTGGGTCGAATAAGTTTTTTGTATAAAGTGAAATTATATGCTGAAAAGTTAAATAGAAGGTGGTAAGTGAAAAATATTTTGTTTAACGAAATCTTAGATTTTATTAGATAATAATAAGTATTATTTAAAAATAGAAATATAGTTTAGTTTTTGTATGGTACAGATAACGAATTTATTTTTTGCAGCTTTAGCGGCGACATACGCCCTAGTAAATAAAAATGTGAGGTCACTTGTATAGCGACATTCGACCGCAAAGGGTTAAAGGCTAATAAAACTTCACACAAGTCAAGATTAACAAATGAACATTTAACATCTATAGTAAAAATATCATAATCACAAAAAAACTGCCCGATATTGATAAAATAGTTTCTGTCAAAAGATGTCAAGTTTCTAGTGAAAAATATTATTTTTTTTAATTTCTCTAATTTAAAATTTTGTTGTAACATTTGACTGAATAAAAATAAAATGCCTTTTTCGGTTACTAAGTTTTCTATAGATGACTTTTTGTCTGAGGCCCGCAAACTCTCTTAAAAACAATTTGACGGCCCGTGTTCATATATGAGTTTGACATCACTACTTTAGAACATTTCGAATACAATCTAATAGAGTACAGTCTAAATATGTATTTATTAAAAATACAATATCATCATCTAACGAATTCTTCAAAATATTCTTCTTTCATCAATTATCACTAGATCATAACAAAGAAACTTCATCACATCAGTATTAATTTGTTAATTTAAACGAGAACGTTACGGTTAGTCATTGAGTTACACAGTAAATTATTTCAGATATTGTTATGCTGTCATTATCATGTTAGTATACAGTCGTTAATATATATGAAAACGGAGACAATGTATTTACACAGCTTCTACATTTATATGATTTATTTTATCATTTAAATTAACATTTTTTAATCCATAACGACACAACAACGTGTCAAACATAGAGGAATATAAATTATCATACAATTCATCATACCATCAATTTAGCAGGAAATAATTCAAATAAAGGTTAGTTTTCAGATTATAAAATATATTTCTTGACCTGATATACTTGAAAAACAAATGAAATAGTTTACATAGAAGTGAAACTTTAAAGTAAATTTAACAAGAACAACATATTTACTGTCACAATTATTTTACTTAATACGAGATCTTATGCTTTATAAGTTATAATTTACCTATTCTAACAACATCTAATAATTTTGAATCGATCCAAATTCTCTAAAAACTGGAATACCCTAATGCATATTAAAAAAACATTATAATAAATAACAATAATAAAATACTAACAAACCTAAATTTAATTCCTTAATCAAATATTAGTGAAACCTGTTTGTAAACAAAACTAATGACATTTATTAATGGCAGACACATTTTCTCTCAAAGTACTTGAAGAATAGTTTATATAAAAATAATATAATACATATTATAAATAGTATTTTTTAACTGTATAACTATATAATTAAAATAGAAATTTAAAACTCATGAAACAATTTAGTTATTCATGACGTTATCTAATGCAATTTGTGTTGTACGTGTGATTTTATTATTATATAACGATTATTTACATATAAATTTACAAAGCAAATAAAGTAATGTAAGAAATGTGCGTATTACCACATAAAAACAAAATTTTGTACAATAAACAAACATGTTTTGAAGTATTTAATAAATAATAAAATACACTTTTGATTGCCTATATTTTAAGTATACTAAAATATTTATTTCATTATTAAATATTTAAGTTTGAATAATCTCTAAACGCTAAGTATTTTCTTAATATTTACACATAATGTACTTATACATACATACTTACACACATATATATATATATATATATATATATATATATATACATGTATGTATATAACATTGTGAAAATTAAATTCACTTAAAGTTTATTTTAAAAAATAGAAAAATGTTTAAATGGAAACATTTTTTTCGTGGCGGAATATAATTAGTATATATACTTTTTTTAATATATGGATATCAATTAGTTGCAAATTACTTCCTGTCAGGAAGGAAACTATGATACGATGTAAATTAAACTATAATTAAGATTGAAGGTTAATTTAAACTTTAGCTGGTATAACTGGGTCAATACCGATCTAAACTTTAGGTTTTTAGCCATAAAAAGTCAGGCATTGGTAGCACTGACCGGTGTACTACAGTAGCTTCCTAATTGTTGATCATTTAGTTGTTTGTAAACGTCTATGCGTTTGCTATAGGAGCTCGATAAAAACAGTTTTGGGGTCGTAAGTGACCCCATTATACTAATAACTTTACTATTTTAGGAAAATAGTAAAGTTACTATGGCGTGGAAATATTTGACAGATAAAGAGTTTGATGAAATTTTGACACGAGATAATGACTTAGATGAACCACTAGTACTTAAGGAATTCATAGAGGAAATTTATACTGTGAACATAAAAAGTGAACATACTAATCACGAAACTGCATCTGAAGAGGAAATTGAACCGAACAGCGAATCTAATGATAATCAAAATAAGTCATATGACTATAATATTTTTATGGCAAAAGCAGGTATAATTGATCTACAAATCCACCCGAAACTGAATTAAGGACCCCATCACACAACATAATTATGGATTTACCTGGTTTGAAGGAAAAAGCATATAATAACAAACCGTCAACCTTTCATGAAACATGGCAGTTAATAATTACAGATGATATTTTGGTACACACTAATGCAAAAATAACTGAAGTTATTACTAAATATCAAAGTAAGAATATTTCTTATGTAAATCACCTGGCTTCGTGACAAAATTTATAGGAACTTGAAGGTTTTAATAGTAAGGGTCATACAAATCCGTCTCAGGAGAAGGAAACGCCCTTGAAGCCACTCCAAAGAGGCAAAGATGTGAACTTTGTCTTCGATCTAAAGACAGAAAACATTCAACACAATGTTTTAAATGCTTCAGACGATATATAAGCAGCACATGGTTGAGAAAATCGTTTGTAGGTCCTACAACAATTTTCAGTCATAAATCATAAAACGTTATCGTTATTTTTTTACGCCAATTAATATCATTTTCTTTTTTTTTCAGAAAATCAAGTGATGATTAAAGTCGCGGAAAATGAAGTGGATATTTTTTTATCATTTTTTTTAAAGTGTTTAGCTATAAAACGAAAGTACTGAATCATTTATTTAGTTTTGTTATTTCAGGCTTTTCAATTAATAATTTTTTATGCTTTCATAATCGATTTTTTTCAGTATACTTACTTTACAGTTATAAAATAAAAAAGTGCTATGGCACAATGAACTAAAATAAAAATAACATTTAATTTGGGGTCAGAGCTGACCATAAAATACCAGTTATGTTCTGAAAAATTACCGTACCAGTAAAAGGTTAATAGTACTACATTTTCAAAATAATTTAAACATTACTGATTAACTCATACTTAAGACGAATTAATTGAATTAGATATATAGCAAATTATTGACATATTATTAACAAATTCAATAATTGATTATTGTTAATTTGTTATTGTTACTAACCCCTAATTCAATGATAAAGTTATCATCATCATAATTTTAAAGTTCATAAATAATAATAATATAATAAAAATAAAGAGATACATAGATAAAAAAAATATATAATAAATTGTCAACGAAATGTGCATAAATAGTATTTAAAAACGATCAATAATCAAATACTAAACACTTTTGATCTAAAAAAATTATGGCTTGTGAACTGAGTGAAAAAAATTCATTTGTAAAAATAAATTTAGCCACAGTGTGAAAACTATATTGTGATCATATCACATATTTTAAAAAAATATTTTTTAACCTACTTATAAATAAAATGTATTATAATTAATTGTTAAAACTGGTCCTCTGTGTTTAAGTATTGATAAACCAGAGTCAATTTATATAAATCGTAGTTATATTTTATCTTAGGTTTTGAATAAATATTTTATCTTTGTTTTCAAAAAACGAATGTTAATTACATATTTGATTTATATGTTACACACTAAAGATGCATTAGTTTCAATTAAATTTAGAGCTTCAACCAATCTTTTTCAATTTTACTTGTGATAGTTTTGCATGACAGAGACGATATATTATGATATAAGTAAGTTATTATAATTTATTAAATAAATCTCAGGGTAATACTTCGCATTGAAGTAAATATTTTTTTTAATTTGTATAATTTTATTTCAGAAAAAAACAAACAAACAAATCTAAAAAATTATCATAAAGTTCAGAATGATAAATATCTTACAGGAAATACAGTCAAGTATTCATAACATCGCTTAGAGTTCTTATGGTCGGTCATAAATCAAAGTGATAAAATTTAAGAACAAAAAATAAGCATAACGATTATATCTTTTAAGGAAGCACGTGACAGTACAATTATAGTATTGTTTGTTCAGAACTACATATAATAGCCCCGTAAAAAATCATTATTTAAGATCATTATTCATTTATTGTTTGCAAAACAAAAAAGATTCGCAAAAGACACGTTTTTAATACAAGTGTTTATACATAGCAATATATAATTCTTCGATAAGTAGATATCTAGGTTATTCAATTATTAATGTATTATTGTATCCGCGGTTTGTTTCAGCCTCACAGAACCAGAGTATTTTAAAAAATATAACAAAACCGCAAAGATTGCCTACGTTCTGATGAGAATGACATTGTTACTAGCATTTATATGAATGTATAACGTGTTTTGCGACCGCATAATTCTATTTATTGTTTTTATATTCTTTAAATAGTAGTTGCGGGTGTCGTAATTCTACTCTATTAAATATTTTATAAAGAGTTACGTTACAATGCCTATATAATTAATAAACCGCTAATTATAAAGTTCCACTTGGTACTTAGCGGTCTGTTTTTTTCCTCGTTACGATACATTTTCTAGTTTTATTTCTCACTTCTAGAAAGCAAATATTTTTATATATGAAAACGTATTTAAACAAGTGTCTATTATAAGCAACGATTTTATTGAGGTTTTCACCCATTCTTCATTTTTAACTTACATGTTTATTAACACGTGTATATCCGCACATGCATATATATATATATATATATATATAGATAGATAGAGAGAGATAAGGAGAACAACTCTACTTTAAGCTCATACAAAACAACAATTTTATTTTTTTATAAAAAATAATAGTTAATAGTAAAAATGTATTGATTTTAGTCTTTTAATATATTAACAAATTAAAAATTAACATTCAAAATATGCAAAATACTAAAAAAAAAAACAAAAACAGGTTAACTGTTTCCTTTTTAACAGAGTTTAGCTGTTGTCTATTTGGTTTTATATAGTGCGTTGAATATTATTACAGTTGCTGGCCTTAAAAGCCCTAGAAACCAGTATGTGTCATGTAATTTTGTTATCGTCTTTGTTATTAAAGCAACCAGATCTAAACTTAGCTTGTCTGTTATCTAGGAAAAATTGCAAAAAACACAGATATTTTAGTTAAAAAGAGGATAACAATTTCTTTAAAATCTCTTTCTCTGCATAAAAAATAATTTCATCATACAATTTATACAAAATATTTTTTTTCGTGTCGACCACCTCCTCGCAACGACGCTCCCCCCGCTACACTCTTCAAGTGCACATTATTCCTTTCCGATCATTAATGACTGGTTGATAAATAATCGCATGGTCTCTGTTCTGATTGGTTAACATCAGTCACATGTATTTAGCTCTCTCATGATGTAAAACGAAAGAGTTTTATACTATTTTAATGTAAAACTGTCAAAAGATTGTATTTACTGAAACTTTAGAATAAAAAATTGTTACACATTTTAACATTATATTTTGTTGTTAATTTTTAAAATCTTTTCTAATAAAAAATGTACGACTTACATTTTACGCAAATATTTGTGGGTATGATTTGTTAATTTCTATTTGTTAGGGGAGAGAGAGCATCAGTAATCGGAGGAGGAGCCCCTCCGGCGGTCGGCTAACGTAACGAGTAGAGGGCAAAGCCCCCTGGCATTTAAAAAAATATTTTCTTGAAATATTTCAGTTATTTATTTTATTACTATATGTTAAATTATCAATATAGATGACCTTATTTGTTCAAATAATGAACCTTCAAGACCATTCATTTCAAAATTGTTTTATTTTATATTTTCTTCAAGATAACTGGAAGCATTTTCTGTTATTGTCCCATCTTCCATCTTATAAGCCTTCATAAATAAATTACTATGCAAAATAAGCCATGTGGTCGTCTGTGAAAGGCTCAATTGTTGTGAATGTCGTAGAATTGACATTCCTGGCTATTCCGATCCACTTGCACGAACCAAGTCAATTTTTTCCACGAGAACTACAAACACTTATTGGTGTTTCTTTATCTTTAACACGTTCCATGCCGCGTGTACCATTTTCGGTACACGCCTGAACCTCATTTCCAGACCAATATATATTTTTGTCATTGATAATAAAGTCAAGAAAACAATTGTTGGTATGAATATTAATAAAGTTATTTGTATGGTATATAGTGCATTTTATAGTTTTAACACTTTACTAATAAGTAAATTTTCAGCTCACACAAAATAGAAAATATATAATTTTTACATATTTACCAAATGTTATACCGTTATTGGTACACGTGACCTAGTAATGACACTTGTTCAAAAACAACTTGGCACGGAAAGTGTTAATCGATCCAGTCTCTTCTAATTTACTCACTAATCTAAGAATTGTTGGTTCAGACGAACGAGTATCTCGAGAATAAATATTGCATAATTTATTAAATGTATTTTCTATAATGGTACTATTTTCATAATATAATTGTAATATTTAAAAGTGTTGTTTTGTTGTATACGAAGCCATAACTAAAAATGACAATGTCAAATCTTAATAAATAGTAAAAAAATACAGCTGTCAAATTGAGATCTGTGAAATATAACCTTTTAAAAATTGCGTCTCTATTGTAAAATAGCTTGTAATAAATATTTTATTAAGTTACCTTATGAAAAAAATAGGAATATTAATACTAAATAAAAATAGTTCATAACAAAAGCATTAATAAAATATAAGAAAGTTTTGTATGGTTTCATTAAAATTCATATTTATGTTTATGGTAAAAATATAATAAAAGAAAGTGTTTGATCTCAATCTAGAAGTCATTTTCAATAGATATTTTACGAAACTGTTATAAATTTTCTGTAAAATTACGAGTACTTCTATGTATATTATATATATATATATATATATGATTTAAATTCACTGCCAAAAATTTTTACGTATAATATGTGTAATAACCCAAAGACTAGAAGTCCCTCCCGTCAGCATTTTACAAATATATTTTCCATAGTTTCTTTCCTAAAAAAATTTCTACTTTCTTAATTGATATTTTTAGATGACTTTTTCGATACTTTTTTATATTTTTCTGTACACTTTTACTCTTTGATTTTGAATTTTTTTATGTATATTTTTTATTTAAATTTGATTTTCTCTTAATTTTTCTCATATATTTTCCAATGTTTAAAAGAAACATTTAGGAAAATACATATACATACCCACAGGAACACACGAACATATATATATATATATATATATATATATAATAAGTATCGTGGCATTAAACTAGTTTTACTTTAATTTTACCTAATAGCCCTATGGTTTTAATTGCGTTAAATATAAATTTCTTGGAAAAATGTAGACCATAAAATTGACTAAATGATGCGTAAATTAAATTATAAAAAAATTATACTCTTATTCCATCCATGAAATGAAAACAAATATATTAATTTACTATACTTTGTTGAAAATATTTTTAGTTTTTCAGTTAATAATGAGTATTATTAATTTTAGAATTATAATAAATATGACAGGTATTCGAGAAACACATTAATGGTGTATATATATATACTATATATATTTATATACTATATATATTTATATACACAATATATGTATATATATATATATAATGTGTCTGTATTAATATATGTATGGATTTATTGCATTAACATTTCAACATGGATCAGATATAGAAAAAATATCCGTTATAGAAGTGGCATGATAAGATCTCTAATGTGTCATCGAAATCATCTAATACAAAAAAAACATTACTGCTAGGCATTGTAGACTCCAAGCTCAAAGTGTACTATTGGAATGATGTATCAAATTTCCTTATCGTTTGTTATATCAAACTGTTATTTATTTTATACATATTTTTTTATTTAACTTAAATATTATTATTATACGTTTCTAGTAAACGTTGCCAAATATAACTTATATATAATATATCAAGTTAAATAAGTAGAAAGCAGTGTTATTATCAAAATAGGAAAAAAATTAAAAAAGTAAGTATTAATTCATTATAGGTATATATATATATATATATATATATATATATGTATATATATATATATATATATATATATATATATATATATATATAATAGTTACAAATTATATTTATTAATTATTTAGATTGCTATCAGTTTTGAAATAAGTCTTGGTCCACTAGTTAGCATAATGAGATGATTAACTAAATATATTTAATTCGATTTTATCTCCTAACTGACCTTTTTATAAAGGAAATATTTGTATCGCATGATTAATAATATTTATCAACACTTAATAAGTACATTTTTTTATATTTTTTTTACAAGTATAATTATAGTACTTTAAATTATAACTATTTTATTTTTCATTACAGTGAACAAAAAATTAACTTTGTACTCTATAGAATTAATATTGTATTAATATGAAACAACACTTACTTATTTTTCGTATTTAATTAACATAATATTACATGCAAGTAAATTAAGAACTATTTTATAAAAGTATTGAAATATATTATCTCCATTTTAAGGAATATTCTGTTTTATTATGTACATGAAACTATTATTTTTACATAAATGACGGAAAATTTCATCTCAAAAACAGTTCTGACACTGTAACTAAATTTACTTTTACAAACGAATTCTGTTTCACGCAACAAACTGCACCCAATTTTTCAATTAACAATATTCAATAAATTATTATTGATAATTTTCGATTATTGTTTATCAGATTTTTCAATAACTTGGCTTTATGAGGATGATATCGTTTTCATCGAAATGCGCGTAATTGAAAATAATCAACCAAAAATTATTTAATATTATTGATCGAAAGATTTAGCGTGGTTTGTGGGGTTAAAAAAGAATTCAATTGTAGAAGACAAATCTAATTTTTCTAATAGTTGAAAAATTTGTGTTAGGCGCATTCAAAAACTTATAGGATAGAAAGTTAGTGTTCATGGTTCTCAAGGCCCCTTCAATTTTACAAACAAACATGGGTGTAATCATTAGTTTAAAAATTTTTTGTAAAATATTTATTGTACCACATACAATCAATCAAAGAGAAAAACATTCGGAGATAATATGTGAAATAAAAGAAAGGGTTTGTAATAAATAAATCTTTTTTGAAAATGTATAGCATTATAATTTCACTTAACTAGTCCAATGCTTCATTTGCACAAATTCAATAATGTAACACACACACACACACTCACACACACACACACACGCACACATACATACGCTCACACACACACATATATATATATATATATATACATATATATATTATATATACATGTATATATATATAATATATATATATATATATATATATGCATATATATATATATATATATATGGATATATATATATATATATATACATATATATATATATATATGGATATATATATATATATATGTATGTATATATATGCATGTGTGTGTATCTGTGTCTATGTTTGTGTAAGTATACACGAATTTATCTCTTCTAAAAAAGTATTCTTGTGCCGTTTTCGAAATATAACACATACACTTTTATCAGTAGCGTTTATCTATTCTACAAATACAGTTATTCAAAAACTTAAATTTGAGAGCCAATTACAGTTTTAAAATATGTTTATCAAATTAAAAGTAAAGATATTAGTTTTTTATAGAAAATATCAATTATAACAAATAAGAAAATAGCAATAATCAAAATGACAAGTAGTCATATTTAGATAAGTGAACGTTAATACACATTTCTCTGTGAATTATTCATTTTTTTTTGTTTTTAAGCCAAGATGAGTTGATTTGAGTATCAAAAGATGTGTCAAGAACCAAATCCTATCTTAATAAAGTATGGTAACAGTGACTCAAAGGTAAAAACTCAGCAGGTATACAGGTACTAAAACAAACAATTATATAAATTAATAAACTGATAATGTAAACTATCAATATATGTTAAAAAAATGTTAGTCAAACAAAACTATTGTTACAATACTACAATTTTAGAATAATAATTATGTGTATAAAATCATTTATATCAAAATCATCAAACAATCAAAAATTAGTGATTAGAAAAATGTTAAAAATTGAACATTTAGAATATAAAGAATTATTTTAATAACTAAAATATCTAATAATGCCACTTAAACTATTTTAACTCTCCCGTACCGGTGCATTAAACTCAGCTGACCACATATTTTTATTTGAAAATATCCTTCTTTCTATTACTCACAGATCACTGATATTCCTCCGTATCCTTTATAAACGAACCTCAACCCTGGTACGCATGCATTGTTCAATAAATGTGAGTTTACTGACTGTTAAATGTTTAGTTCCAGGAAGTAGAGCGATCTTTTTAATTATATTTCTTGTATTACACAGGTTATATTGATACTAATCGATGGTGTAAGAATTGACTGTGATGTTCACTAATTAAAAATCCTTCTATTCCTTCATAAATAGTAATTTTCATGAAAAAATCAGCGGTAAACTGTGTTTACTGTACCGGCACGAAGGGTTTTAAAAGGGAACCGGGCTGGAAGAGTTGAAAGATTGCAAATATTGAACGCAATTATTTATTAAGATTTAAAATTTCTAACACATGATAATATTTTTAAAACTTAGATTCAAACTAAGGATATGATTATTAGAATGATCAAGCACGTAGATACAATCACCACTTTATGTATTAAAAAAATGAATTTATATTATTATTAATATGTGCCTCAACAGAAATAAAAACCCATTCTAATTATGATGTACAAGAATTTATATTGTTATTTAGTAATAAATCACTTAATATTCTTCAGCATGATATTTCCAGTTCAGTGAATCAGTGCGGTCTGTTTCATTTAGTGACTACAACGACATCCTATTGTATTGTAATGTGATGTTGTTAATTAAATATAATTGCATAAATGGATATGAATCTCTTAACTACTTTTTATTCTATTTTATACTTAAAAAATCAATTTTAATTATTAAAAGTTTCGATGTCAAGGGACGTTACGAAAATGTTTTTAATATATTTTTATTATAATTGTATGAATATTTTTTTATTTTAAGTTACCATAAATTAATTACTTTCTAATCATCCAAATTATACTTTTCTAATCATTATTAATAGTCAGTTGACGATTATTTATATGAGTACTGCTATGTTCGTCTTCGTCAGGCAAAAAAGGTTATGCAGACAAATTAAAACGCATTTTGAAATAATCATAAATTTGATATTTATTAACTTTTATTCATAAAGTTTTCAATAGAGGTATAAGTATTTAATTTACATATATTTAGTATTTTCAATTGCATTACATTGTTCAAAATATGATCAATGTCATTCTAATGGATGTATATATATATATATATATATATATATATGTATGTGTATATATATATATATATATATATATATATATATAAAGTTGAAGTGAAAAGAGCATATATATATATATATATATATATGAAGTTAGGCTATTTTTTTGTTCGCAGTACGAACTTGAAAAATCGCTGTGAATATTTTTTTTCTAAAACATATTTTTTTCAAACGTGTACTTTTTTGTAATTTAGCACCCTGAGAATGATGAAATTTAACATAAAATCGCAATCTGGAAGTAAGTAAGCTACAATCAAAATGATGAATAACCAATCATTGAATATTTTTGATCGGAAATATTTTTTTGCAGATTTGTGCAATAATATTATAAGAAGACTGTGAATGTTCATTTATCTATAATACAAAAAAATATTTGTGATTCTCCATCATTCGACTCACCTATTGCCTACTACTTAATTTTTTACATCTGAATATATTTTTAAATTGTATCCATTTTCTATTGAAATTTTCAACTCGGACATTTGTCCAATTTAAACATTAAGATTTTTAGCAGAAATATTTGTTATTCTTATAATAAAAAGTTTTTTCAGCACTTATACGAGTATGCAATATTACTATAAATAGTCTCTAAATATTTTACTTTTTATTCAGATTTATTTACATATGTGCTTCTAATCAACAGTAGTATATTTTGAAAGTATTAGATTAGTACGAAAATAATTGCGATTTTTCTTTTATGAATCTAAACTTATTTTTTACAATGAAAACGTCATTTCATCGTGTTTATGTTAATATAATTTTAAAGTGCATTTTTCGGTCTGTATTTTGGTAACATCGTTTGATTTTATTATTAATTTTTATTCAAATTGGGATATTGATTTAAAGATGGAAAAGAACCAAATAAGAGCAATTATTTTATATGAGTTCAAAACGGGTAGTAAAGCAGCAGAAAGTGCTCGTAAACTAAACGATGTGTTTGATGTGGACACTGTTAAGGAACGTACGGTGCAATGGTGGTTCCAAAAATTTCGTGTTAAGGACGAGAACCTTGAAGATGAAGAAGGTCACGGGCTTCCTTCTTCAGTTTATAACGAGAAACTGAAGGCGTTAGTTGAATTAGAACCACACACAACCATTCAAGAGCTTGCACAAAAGTTCAGCATCAGTCATCTAACAGTTCTGAATCATTTAAAACAGATAAGAAAATCAAGAAGGAGATATATATATATATATATATATGAATTTGAAGGTCATAAACCGCAATTATTTTTCTACCAAAGTAATAGTTAAAAAGTAGTTTTAATTTAAAAAAAAAATTCACTAGCTTTACATTCATGAAAAACGAATTAAAGGAACTTAAATATACATTATTCAGCATAATTTAACATTCATTTACATAATTTAACTTATAATTCATTGTTATATTCCATTGATGCTCATTTTGATCAATAAAGTTAAGTGTTAAATAAGTTTCATTTTTTCAATCAAGAATTCATTTTGCCACAATATATTTATAGAGTATTTTGTTCTTAACATTAGTGTCATCGCCATCAAATACGCATAAGCAACTATCAAAAATGATAATTTAGATTACTGATCAATAGTGATTATTATGTTTGATGGGCGAGTAAAAAATTAATATAGAAATATTATCTGAGGTTTCGAAATTCTAATCAAAATCTAATATTTCATATACAACAATAGAGAACATATTGTTCAAAATCACAAAAAACATTTTTTATTTACTTTATAACACTTAAATTATTTAAATTCCAAGATTTGCAAAAGAAATATATGACTTTAATAAAATTTTTAATAAATTGATATCAATTGGTATCAATGAAATATTTTTACATACAAACGGTTAATAAAATCAAACATTATATTGATTAAATTTATAGGTATTTTTTCTGTTTTTATTTTCTTTAAACATTTTCTTAACCATTTATAGTACTAAAAATACATTTAAGAATTAAACTAAGAATATTAAATATTTATAACGCGGTTACTGGTAATGATACGTAAATATATTTACCTGCTTCGAACATTTTTAGTAGTTTTAACTATTCTTTCAATCAAAACACGAAATCATATAAATATTTAGAGACATCGTATTCATAAAACGTTCTAAAACAACAAAAATATCTAGAATGATAGTTAATGAATAAACAACATTCAATTGTTTTCTGAGAAGTTTAAAAGTTCATAAAATAAACAACACCTTCCTTAAAAGGATTTTTTTATAAATATGTAATGTGTGTAAGGAAGAACATGTGAATTGATCGAATAGATATGTTTGTTTATAGAACAGCATGTGATCTACATATCAAAATTCAGTCGCATAAAATATTTATATATATATATATGTTTTTAGTTTCTAAACATCATTTATTGGGGAAACTTCTAACTTTTTCCAATTTGAATAAGTTAATTCTTTTCTTTTCTATATATTTTCAATTAATTTCCAATATTTTTAAGGTAGTGTACTTTTTTTCTAAAATTTTTTACTATTTTTAACCTGCAGTCAATAATTTTATTGTACAACTATAATATTTCTTCTTAGATTATATCCATCTATTTTTATATTTACAACGCTTGACTACTGTTATGTCTGTTATTTACTTTTATTTTTGAATCCATACAATTATTGCTATTCTTCCTTCTTGTCATATATATATATATATATATATAAATATATATATATATTTGTACATATATAAGAAATAGAAAATATTTCAATAATAATATTATTATTATTAATTTGTGTGATAAACTAACAATATGAAAAGTTTAGCTGTTTCTATCCAACGCCAAATTCTTATCAATGATGCACAACCTAGTATTATTTTTATAAATACTTTTTTATACACAATTAGAGTCAAAACACTAATAACTTTTATCGAATATAGTTCTGGCACTGTGGTTAAATTTAGTTTATCATACATATATTTCACTTATCCCACAAATCATAAAAAAATTCTTGATCAAAAATGATTATTGATTATGAATGTTTGAATAATTATATATATATATATATATATATATATATATATATATATAGGAATTAATACATATATATATATATATATATATATATATATATGTACATGTATTAATTCCTAAGAGTATATTTTTATTTTCAAAATACATACAAAGAACATGCATTTTATAAAAATATGTAAATTGTTATATATGAAATATGCGATTTATATAAATACTCTATTTTTCTATTCGTTAGAAGTTTTTGAGATTCAAATTTAAGCATAAAACGTTTCAATTTCTCAGTCATAAAAACGAGCATGTCTATCTTTAGTGTAATTATGGTATAAATTCTATATCGATCATAAATATAAAACTATCAAGATTCAAGAATATGATTAGGATGTCGATATAATGCACCTTAGTGAATGTTATGTGCAATTTTTTACCGTTACGTTCTACCAACTTTCCATATAGCACAACTAGAATATACTGTTTATAACTACATAATAAACATTTATTGTTTAATCTGTTTGTTTCAATTCCGTCACGAATATTTTTTATACAATTTAAATGCTTACATCCTTGATATCAACGTTTTAACTGCACAAATAAATTAAACGTGTGAATATATCTTAATCATGTTTTCATACTGTTTATTAAAATGAGTGAACATAATGTGCCCGTTAGGTTTTACATTTACCACAAGGTGCAGTTTTAATATGAGAATAATGTGAAATTAAAACAATTTTTTTAAAAACCGTTAAAATTGTATTTTTTATATTTGATTGGCATTTTATAACAGAACAATTTGTGTTTTATACAATAGCATTGAGTGTGAATTTCATCTTCAGCTGCTTAAAACAATGGTCAATTATATAAAACCACATAGTTTGGCACTAGGTTACGATGTTTAACCACAAATGAATAATGTACCAATAATATTAAAGTATATGTGTATATGATCTTTAATAGCATTATCTATCTATCTATCTATCTATCTATATATATATATATATATATATACATATATATACATATATATATATATATATATATATATACAAATATACATATATATATATACATATATATATATACATATATATATATATACATATATATATATATACCCTATATATATACATATACATATATATATATATATATATACATATATATATATATATAATTATGTACACACATATGTCGGTATAAATATGTACACAACATGTAAATGAAAACTATAATGTTTCGGTACTTTACAATATGTAATTAAACCATTAATAAAAAATGTTGAATACATAAAATATGTCTCTTCACAATAAAAAAAAAATAAATGTCTGTTATACAAGAAAAATTTTGCATTTATTTTATTTTAATATCTTATAACAGCTTTTAACCGTTTATTTCAGATATTTCATTTTAAAATTTCATTTCTGTAAGAATTTTCGATGTTGAAATTAAATATGTTTTACGTTACAATTTTGTCTTTAATTTATATGTTTCTGTATGTTATGACAAATTGCATGTTTTTTTATTACTTATTTTATTATATATCAAATGTAATTATAATTAGTAAATTATGAAAAATTCACATTTAATTCTATATAAATTGAAGAGAATAAATGCCAAAGTATAGTATTTTATAGCGTATAACACCACGGCCAAACTCTCGGCAGATTTGTGTTCCCGTGGCGCTAGTGCATTGTTGGGTATTTCGCCATATAATACTATAAAAATACTGGCATTGCATTTTTTCCCTATATTTCTCTATCGTGCACATAGCCTATATAATACTCATACGAATTGCCTTACATGCAGAGACAATTAAAACATTTCAATAACACCCTACACAACATTTAATTCTTAAACGCGGATAACCAACGGCAACGGTAAGAGCACCGCAAAACCTTTATAAACATGCCGGCCACACAAGGTCATGTACACTACTTTGTAATTAATAAAATTGTTTTTGATTTGATTGATTTGATTTGCCTTACACTTCACTAGCGTCTCTATCGGCTGGGGGAACACGATCACGTCGCGTAAAGCATAGAAAAATATACCTTGTGTCATAGGCCTGAGTACGACGAATTAATAAATTTTATTGTTTACTCAAAAGAGAACATATAAACTTTTCTTTAAATACTTCTCGATTATGTTCGTCTCTTTGAAACAAATACTTTATATTTTCTCCATAATCTAATAAGTATTTAATTAGTGTTTGTTTAACTGTGCTATATAACAATAGGAACAGTGTTTTAACTTGAACGAAATCTAACAATGTACCTTACAAATTTTGAACTTAATCTTTCTATTTTTACCTACTTAGATTTTCATAATATTTATATAACTTTTAGATGTCAGAAAATGCACCAAAAAAGGCTAATTTCGAAATAAAATCCAAAGTTTGGTTGATATGAAATTTTTATTTTTTTTCATGACTAAATGTATTCGAAACGGTCAATCAGTAATAAGAGAAGTAAAAACAATTTAAATTACTTATTAAAATTCATGTAATTTGTTGTTATCTTCTCTATATAATAAAAATCCAAATTTCTCGTCACTTTGTCCACAAGACAAAGTCCATGATGACGAAAAATGTTTATCTATGGCGACGAGAATGTTTGCTTTTCCAACAGGAATAATTGTGTACTATATTTTTTCTTTCATCAAAATATTCAACAATTCATTAATGTGTGTAGTATTTTGATAAACTGATGCAGATTTTTGTGGCAATATCATCATTCTCAGAAGTAATATTTTTTCACATTTTCTATACACTCTTAAAAATACACATCAGTTTTTTAAAATACATAATTACTTATTGAATATTTAAAGAAAATATAAAAATGTGTAAATAATTATTTTGTAAGAGTGAATTTAGTAAATATTAACTATTAATCGCTTAAATATTTTTGAGGACTAAGACTCGTCTTGCACTTGTTTTGCCTAAGTGCAAGATGACGAGTCTAAATTTTTGTTCATTTTAGAGTAGTTGGTATTAGTTGCAATAGAAGAAACAATTACAGTATTTCGATGAATTTTGTTTGTGATACACTGCCCCATAATGTCAGAAATAAGGAATATATTTCAAGAAAGTGACTGAGCAATCTGATAAATAATTTTTTAATAATTCTGTAATTGACAAATTGAATTAACTGCACAACCAAAAAAGGCATTGTTTCTTTTCGTATTGTTGAGTAATTTCTTTGAGCAAGTGTCATTGCTAAATTATAATTGTCGTCGACGTCCTTCTAATACCGATACAGCACTTCGCTTGTAGACGAAAAATTGGTCACAGTTTTCTGAGAATATTCCATCAACTGAGTCCAAGCAACACTCTACAAAAAGGGTGCCATGTTTGTTTAAGCATAACATTAAAAAAAGACTACCTGGCAGTGCAAACAATGCCAAGTGCCACGGTATTTACCTACTTGCTTTCAAAAATACTTCACTCTTCAAAATTATTAGTAATTTACTTTTTGTCATACCTTGAATATATTCGTTTTCGTTTTGTGTTTTTATTTATTTATTTATTTTTGTTTTACAATTCTAATTACTTGAAGTCATCTCAATACTATGTATATCACTGATTTTTTAGAAATAAATGAATTCTTACATATAATCTATTACTTTTACATACTACTCCAGTACCAAAAAAATAAATCTGTTCGATATGAAATTTTTTTTCAAATTAATCGGTACCAGGAGGGTTAATTTCAAAAATACTATTGTTCCACTTTTAATACAAGACAACTCAATAGAAAATATGTTTAAAAAATATCGATATTTCCATTTTACGAAATCTCTTCTTCTTTCTTATATATAAATATCAACATTTCTCGTCACTTTGTCCGCAAGAGTACTAAGGCGACGAGAAATATTTACTTTGTTAACTAATATGTTTCAAGTTTAATTCATTAAGTTTCGTTCTTAAGTATGTTTTAAATATATTATATTGTAAAAACTAATAAAGAGTTTTTTCCCTTCTATGTTTTTTTCTATTTTGCCGTCAATTTTGACGGGTTATATACTAATTCAATAAGAAAAAATGATTTACCGAGCAATATCTCATTGTGAAGAAAGCACAACGAGAGCAATATCTCATAAGAATTATTATTATTTTTATGCATTAATTTGAATTTTTTAGTAGTAAAACAAATCTGTATATACAGTTATAATAATATTTCATAACTAACGAATAAAAAAGAAAGACTATACTCATTTTAATAAAAGATTCTGGAGCTGGAGAAGAAATTGAATTTTTCATATGCTAAAATTAATTCGGTGCCTTTAAATTGAATCTATCATAACTCCGTTTTAAATTAAAATATTTTCCCGTCGTTTTAGAATTTGGAAGTACTAATCTTAATATTTAAAACACTATATATCTTAGCCAAGCAATTGGCATAACTTGATAAAACAGTAGAGAACCCAGTGGCGTCCGAAAAGCAGTATACTGCAGGTACTGCATACTTTTCACATTCTAGTTTAAAAAGTTACTGTCGAACCCACAGGAATGATTTATTCAGCTTTAAGGAGATTTAATCAGATTTAATCAAAAATGCATTGCAACTTCATCGACTCAAAGTTGTTTTTTTTTCGACAAGGAATTCATTTGTTAGCCGATAAATCAAGCAAAATTATACAAAAGGAAAGAGAATTTTTGAGGATTGAAATGTATTCCATTTTTCCGTAAATATTCATTTTCTATGAAAGAGATACTGAATTAATTTGAGACCTGTATTAGGTCTACATACCATACTGATTTTATTGATATTTACTAGTGATAACTACTGATTTAAGATATTTTAAATAATTGAAACTTAGTTTAGAACTATAAATTAAATTAAAAATACATACATGTATAATACTTTAAACACCTACTATATTTATAAATAAGAAATTTCTAAATTTCTTATTTTTTCTTCATTTCATATTTAAAAAAAAAACTACTAAGAACCAAAAATCTGTCAATTAATAAAAATATATGGCATGTTATTTTAATTATGCATGAAAGAAACGATCAATAATATTTATTTAAAGAAGCCATCTTACATCTATTTAATGGTAAACATTAAAATTTCTAACATTTATTTATGATTACGATTTTTATATGAAAAAAATGATGAATTAATTTGTAATAAAAAATCAGAAAACATTACTATAAAAAGTTTTTTTTATGTCTTTTTAGTTAAATTGTTTAAAATTCAATTTCATGGATCAAAATGAATGACATTTATTCAAGAGATATTCGTATCGATTGGAAAGGATCATGACATATGACCGACGTTCATATAAAATACTACCTTCTATACTCAATATATCTTTCTGTTTGATTTAAAATACCGGTTAGTAGAAATTGGTGTTTTAAAAATGTACATTTAATTTTATTTCTTAGATTCTTAATAATTAGAAAAATTCTCAGAAGAAATTTACATAGAAATCTAAAACAATATGTAAAAAAACATATAATAAACTATTTAAAATTATTTATTTATAAACTTCTCTGTAGTAAAATTTAATAAATCCTTATAATAAATTAATTAAGAGAATACTCTTTTATTTTATTTTATTAAATTTTACTGTCAATAAATAAGCAAAAAGGTTCATATTTGAGTTTCTTGAATAACTGTGAAATAATCTGTTCTATGTATTCAAAACTTTATGCCTTAAGGGAACTTTTCAATTCAGCATGGATATTTTGGACTTAAATTTATGCAGATTCTAAGTTACAAATATACATGTCTTCATTAATACAAAATTCGTGTGAATAAATTCTACTTTCAACTTGTTACATTACAAATCAGTGATATCTACCAAAACCATTATAAAACGGATCGCCTTTATGTAGATTCAAGCATATATACTATACATATACATGTTTTTACGCTCTTTAAAAGTATTATACAAAGTTAAATCTGGTAGATAATTATTTTCATGATACAGCATAATTTAAATAATCTAAACATCATTCATTTTATTATTACAATTTATAAAAAGAGAATTTCTTAGTAAAAAAATTGTCTAAATACTTGAAAATACTTAAAACAATACGATCCATGTTCTTTAACGAAAATAATAGAAATAATTATGTACCTTCTTTATAATATTTCACAAAATACCATAAATAGGTTTCACTTGTAAGTAATACTTTGTATACCATTAGATCATTCATACTTACAAACGATTAATTAGTGATACTCAATTGCAGGTTTTAGTAAAAATAATAAGCATAGCTCTATATTTATATGAATGAAATTATTTTTTAATATATAGAACATTTGCATAAATCTTATTAACAATTGAAAATATTTTATTAGCTAAATATTATATTCTTATAATGTAATATAATCATATGCAGGTAAAATGAACAGAGTTGCTTTCTATTCATAAAATTCCTATTCCAATTAAATTACTTTATTTGAAGAATTATAAAATGTTAAATATTTATTTAAAAAAATCTTTATAAAGCAGAAAATATTTGTTTCCATATTCAAAACGTACAAAAAATAAAATAATATATTAAAAAAATACTATAATACAATTTCAAGTATTATAAAATTATAAAACATTTTTTTAAACTTTCAACCTGTTCATTTAATCAAGTTTTATCCAAATATTTACATACAATAATATTTTATTATTTGTTTTTGAAACAAAATATTTTTAATATAATTTCGTGAGATTTAACTTTTAACAGGCTTAAATTATTATGTTTCAACTGAGTATGCTAAAAAAATAACAGTAGTTATTATAAAACAAGGTTTTTGTACAACTTTGAAGCATCTATATTAATAAAATGAATACAAATATTTAAAATATAATTTATTTCGCTAAAAGCATCCGATTTCTCAATTTCGATTTTTATATTACGATGACCTGTAGAATTTTAAAATTCTCACGGTTTCATTGTCATATTTCCAATATTCTGTATTGATTTTGTTTTTTTTTCTTTATCGAATTTATTCAGCTTTACACAAAGCGACATTCACTTCACCGCAATAATTAAACATTTCGCGCGCGTACACACAAGAAAAAGAAAACGGAAAATAATTTATCTGACTGACAACACACTAAATCAAGTATGACATGCATCTTTGCTTCTTTGCTCATTGAAACCGTTCTGGGCAAGTTCTAGCATAATCCATCACTGACCGCAAGAATACAACTTACGAATGATTGACAACAAATTATTTTTGTTCAAATACACATACAGCACGCGTGAGTAGAAAATAACTTTTTACGGTATAGAAGCATGAACTTGTATTTATTGTCCCAGTAAATAATTAATTGACGTTTTCATACAACTATAGCGGGAAGTTAACTTTAGGATAAAAATTCTGTAGGTCAAATCAACACTTATTTTGTTTTTATTGAGTTAAACCGTGATGAACATTGCTTACGTATTATTTATACTATATATATATATATATATATATATATATATATATATATATATATATGTATATATATATATAAAGTTTAATTGTACCGTTATATTAAACTTAATATACATTCAAGGGAAAAGCGTACGAAAAAAGTTCTAGTTTTATTTAAAAAAAATGATTTTCTTTGTCTTTCTATATATTTCAATATGTGGAAAAGAAAAACAAAAAGGTAAAACAACAAGAGTAAATGCCGCTCTTTTTTTATTTGGTCCATAATAATATAATATAATATATATATATATATATATAATATATATATATATATATATATATATTTGGGATACCGATAAGTAATGTCGTTTTTTGATACTTATAAAAAACTTTATTTTATTTAACATGTACTACAGATTAATCTACAATATAATCTCCATCATTATTGATAACCTTCTTCCATCTCTCTGGCAGACTTTCAATTCCCTTTTTATAAAATATGGGTGGTTTCGTGGTAAAATATTCTTTGAGTGCAGTTTTAATAGCTGCCGTAATAGGAAAGTTTTTCCTGAAGAGAAAATGCACCATTGATCCGAAAAGGTGGTAGTCCGACGGAGCAGCATGTGAGGAATATATAATATGTCGGATGAGACAGGACTTCCCAGCCCAACTCCTTGATTTTTTTTCTTTGGTGATTCTGGTGCTATAAGATCTTGCATTATCATGCTGGAGAATGACATCCTTTCAATTAATCACTCTTGGACGTTTTTGGATATTTCTTTGATGTTTAATATATATATATATATATATATATATATATATATATATATATATATATAAAAGTTAAGTATAGTATTAATTTTTGTTAGCGCTTGTGGCATAGTTTAATGACTAATATAAAACTTTGATAATTTTTCATAGGAGGGATTTTATTTTTATTAAATTAAATCTAAATTAATTAATCTTTTTCTGTTTTTTAAGCTACTTTCATAACATTTATTTCGTAGTTAATTTTACTTATTAAAATATGAGTGTAATAATACTTATTACTAATTATGTCATCCATGTCGTGAAATTATTCAAAATGAAAAACTGACAACAAATTCCTTGAATATGAATCCTGTATAATAAATTTTCCCTGTAGAAAAACTTAGAGTTTGTTTTAAACATGCAAATCTTTATATTATATTATATATATATATATATATATATATATATATATATATATATATATATATATATGTATATATATATATATATATATATATATATATAGAGAGAGAGAGAGAGAGAGAGGGAAAGATTCTGTATTTTTATGTTCTATATATTGTGTACTATTATTATCTTTTCAGATATATTTAATATAACCTCTTCATTGAAAAATCTGTCCTATTCTTTTTTCGTACCTTAGCATTAATACTAATTCTTTTTCTTCTAAAAAAAGTTTAGAATATTTTTTATGAGAATTATAATCAATTATATATATATATGTAAATATTAATAAATATAATAATTTAATTATTAAATAATAAATTACATTTTGCATTTGATTATTGTCTATATTATTATTATAAGTATATTTTAATAATTAATAAATTGCAAGTTTCCAATTTTATGGAATTTTTATTTTTGTAGAAAATGCATTCTTTTTACATTTTTATTACAAGAATAGGTGTTTACATGATAATGGTTTTAATTATTAAATATCCATATATTAAAAGATGTATTAAAAGCGAACTATCTTTAATGATACACACTTTTGATAATAAATAATTTAAAAACGGAATATTTACCGTTAATATTTCTTGGAAAAACAGAACATAAACACAAAAATTGGGAATAACCTGATAAAACTAGAACGTAAGGTGAAATAACTCTCGATACAATATTATTTATTTTCTTAAAATAAGAAAAACACAATAAACACACATTGAGTTGACGCAATATACATTTTTTTCAATTTGAGGTAATTCCCACTACCATTTTGTATCAGTTAAAATAAAGTTATTTTAAAGATTAATTGTATTGCATCGTACATATCTTAAAATAACTTTTATACCAAGAAAATTATTTTACTCAGTACTAGCTTCTCCCCCTGATCGCTTCACTCGAAAACGCCGGGCCATGCAGCGCTCGCCCACGTCTTAATTATAAGCCTGTACATGCAACCAATAGATACAATAATCATATTTTTTAAAACTCATGCTTATATAATTATTATCAGATAGCAATTATTGAATCATTATTAATTATATAATCGTTATATATATATATATATATATATATATATATATATATGTGTGTGTGTGTGTATGTATGTGTGTGTGGGTTAGTATGTCTGTATAAACATGGCAGTAAATTATTTTTTGCAACCTTTTAGTTTTTGTGGCGAAGTACTATTTTATGTATAAAGAAAGATATATTTTAGCATAATATTTCTCAATTTTAAAGTTAATTCTATTAAAAAAATATCTCTTTTTTCTCTTCATTTCTTTATCATTCTCTGTCTCTCTCGATGCATATATGTATATATATATATATATATATATATATGTATACATAAATATATATATTCTCTCTCTCTCTCTCTATATATATATATATATATTCTCTCTACATATATATATATATATACATATATATATATATATATATATATATATATACATATATATATATATATATATATATATACATATATATATATATACATATATATATATATACATATATATATATATATATACATATATATATACATATATATATATACATATATATATATAATATTTTCTTAAATTTTTCTACACATAATTTCAATTGTGCTGGAAAATTTAAATAAGAGAATAAGAAAATATTAAAAAAATATTTATCATAATAATGAATAAGAAAAAATAAAAGTATTTTTTTAATATTTTCAACTGATGTTTTTTAAATATTTGTTGTAATAAAAAATGGATTAGTTTATTTAAGTGCAAATATATATATATATATATATATATATATATAATTAATATGATACAAAATATTTTTTTATAATTTCTCTATTGTCAACATGTATCCATCATTTATTATAATTTATTATTATTATTTTTTCAATAAAAACTCAATTAGCATCGAATACTGATTTATATTAGGTGAAACTGATACTGAAGTAAATAAAAGTTAGACAAATATTTTCTTATGTAAATTTATCATGTTTCTATGATTATATTATTAAGAATAGTTAATGTCATAATGTAGCACATTATGTTTTATTCCCAAACGGACTATATCTATTAAATATCTATTATATCTTATCGTGTGTTATTAGTATATTATTTAATGTCATAATAGAAATTATATGACAAGCATAAGAGATTCCAATTACAGATTTTATCTTTATAAGTTGTTAGACTCGTTTAACTTATTCTGTTTCACTTGAATGCATATTATATATTATATTTTACACAAAACATATGATGACAATATTTCATTGACACTTATGATACACCATTCGTTCTTAATAACAGTAAAATATTACTTACTTTTAACAACTGGACGTACTAATGGTAATATAAGTGTTAAATTAAAGTATAATAATTTTATAAATTCTGTATTCGATTCCCATAATAACAAATGGCATTCATATATTAATGTAAACAAGTTAAATTAAAAACAAAGAACCAGTTCACTGATATTAATGCAATAAAATTGCATTATACTTTTCAAATTTATTGTACATATTAATAACTTTCGAAATCATCCTAAATGAAAAAATATTTACATAAATAATGGTTGTTCAATTAATCCTTATATCTGCAAGTGTAGCTATGCTTTTTTAATTATTTTTTGTAAATTATTCAAACAAATATATTTTCATGTAAATTAATCAATATTTTCTTTAGTTTGTTCTAAGTATGTATAAATACATAGATTTAAAGTTTTTAAATTGTGTGATTTATCTGCTTGAAATTTGTAATAGATTATTCAAAATAGTATATTTTACAAATATATTTTTTACTCCCCAACCAACCAAAAATCCTTCTTCCTTTCAAAAGATTTCAATAATTAATTGTTGATTAGTCTGTTTATTATTTATACGCATTTTGATGACGAACCCATCATCCTCAAAGATATACAAAATAAAAAAAAAATTCCTGTATTAATATATAATACAAGAAGAAAATTTATTTATTTATTTTTTTAAAATTGCTTTAATTTTGATACGTCGATAAGGAACGAATAAGTTAAATAAAATAAATGTTCTATTGGAGATTATTTTGGAGAAGTGATGAAAATTTTTAATTAATGTAATTTTCAAATAAGGAATTTTATAGAATCTATCTTAGATATTTAAATATTTTCCTTTAATTTCGTAATTAATTTTATAAAGAAATGTCTAATAATGAATTAAATCAACTACTATTAACAATGGATTTTTTTAGATTATGTATTATTAAATTTTGTTCAAACACTTCGTCGTTATGTAACAAGTCTATAAAAAACATAATAAATCTGAGGAAAGTAAAAGAAGCAACCGCTTTTTATTTTAAAATGTCCGTTTTAGTAACACGAAAGAATGCCACACGTTTCTCGGAAAAAATCGAGTAAACAACCACACATTTACATAATAAAAAAATTAAAGAACATTTTCCTCATGTAAATGTATATTTTTTAAAATCACTAAATGTATGTTATCAGATTATATTCTTTAACCTTCGGATCGTAATTAAGTGAAAAGTTATAATAAATAAATTCCATATAAACTAAGAGTAAAATTAATTGTGGTGCGGCATTCTGTTTAATATCAATCTATAAAAATGAATAATAAATGATTTATTTTAGTAGAATTATTACCTTTGAGGAAAATTTGATGGTAAACATTAATAATTATAGATGTTTATCTCTGTAATTCAATATGTATGTAAAGTTGAAGATAAATATAATGTTGTACATTGTAGTCTCGTAATTATATCAGATAAGTTTTTGATCTATGATCTTGTATTTATTCTGTATGCTTTTAATCCTTTGGGATAATGTAGAATGTTTCAATTTATTTAATAAGTGGTTTCAATTTTTAGACGGATATCTACTTGTAAAAAAATATATATTATAATTTTAACGCTGTGGCTAAACTTTTTTTCACACATGATTTTAACCCTACATGCTACAACATTTTTTTCTAATTAAAAATATTCAATAAATTATTCATTTTTGATTATTGCTTATGCATATTCAGAAGGCAGTGAAATCATCTTCAGAGAGCCAATATACGGGAAAATCAAAAAAAGATAATAAAGTATGCATTGAAATAAACATAACCAATAATCCAAAATGATCAATAATAATTTGTTAAATATTTTTGACCAGAAAAACATTTTTTTTTTGAGTTTGCGAGGTGAAAAATATGAAGTTTTTGAAAATGAAATAAAAATAACGTTCTCAAAATTAAAAGTGCAGAGAATTTTGACAATCTATAAGATTGGTAGGAAAATAATTGCGGTTTTTTTTTTTCGAATTCTAACCTTAATTTTTTCAATGAAAATGTTATTTCATCGTATTCATGATAATATCATTTTAAAGTGCATTTTCGGTCTGTATTTTGGTAACATCGACTTTGGTTTTACTATTTATTTTGCTTGAAATTAAGCTATTGAATTAAAGATAGAAAAGTATCAAATAGGAAAATTTTTTTGTATTAATTTAAAACAGGCAGTAAAACAGCAAAAACTACTCGTAAACTAAACGATGCTGTTAGATAGGTACTGTTAAGGAACGTACGGTGCAATGGTGGTTCCAAAAGGTTTGTGCTAGGGGCGAGAGCCTTAAAAATAAAGAAGGTCGAAGGTCTCCTTCAGTTCATAACGACCAACTGAAAGCTTTACTTGAATCAAAACCAAGCACAACAATTAGAGAGTTTGCACAAATGCTAGGCGTTAATAATCCAACAATTCTGGATCACTTAAACAATTTAAATTAAAAAATGTGTCTAAATTTGAAGGTCTTAAATCGCAATTATTTTTATATCAACGTAATATAATGGGTATAATTTATAATTCTTTTTCAGAAACATAAATAAAACAGTAATGAAGATAAATACTATCATGGAATTGCTTGAAATATCTCAAAAGTATCCAAATATTATAAATCAGAAAAAGTTTATGCTTCTGCATGACATCGTTTGATTATGCAATAGATAATAAACAAATTTTAAAAGAAACTCTTTTTTCTTAGTATCACATTTGACGAATTAATCAAATTAAATGACCATTAGTTCTAACTCTAAAGAAAATAAATAATTATTTACTATATTTACTAAAGCTTTTAAAAACATTTATATGAAATTGTTATCATTTGTTTAATTTTGCAGTTTCAATTTTTTGAAATTAAAATCTGTACCTGTAGATTACAAATATATATTAACAATAAGTAATACAAAACGATGGTGACACAAATTAAAATTATATACCTTATATTTCGACGTATAACGCGACCTACGTATAGACGAGGTCGAAATTTTAAGATAAAATTTACACATTTATCATATATAGGTCTTATAAGACGATCCTAAATTAAACACCTCTTTCACATATAATAAAGCAATTTTATGTACAAAATTAAATTTAGGGGAATTATATTTTTCGATTTAAAATTTCAAAAATGAAATATCGGCTTGTTTTAACACTGTGTACTTACACATTGTGCACGAATTGTATCTAGAAGGCTTACACTGTGTATTTTATTTTTAATTTTTTTCCTTTAAAATGAAGTATTCAATAAATTTATGTTATATAACAAAGTTGAAGTTCCTTTTTTTTTAAATAAAGAATTTAATTTCTATATAACCACAATAAATTCTTCATGTTATTTTAAAGGTTCTGTTTTTATATTGGGCGTATAAGACGACCGCCTATTTTTTGAAGATTTTTTTGCATTTTAAAGGTCGCCTTATACGCCTAGATATATAGTAAATACATATGTGAAATATCATTAATATTTTCATGACCTTTCCGTATATTAAATACGCAAATCTTTATTTACATATTATCCTCTTATAAGAAATATTTTTTGAACATGTTATAAAAATATGCACACGGATATACATATATATATATATATATATATAAGCAAATAAAAATTATTTTTATAATACTAAACGTTAACTAAGTGTAATTAATTATTTAACTCATTAGAGTCAAAGAATAAAATTCAATTAGTATTTCCACGATAAAATAATAAACAAATTATTAAACGGTTTATAATACATTTATTATGAAGATTCCTAAAAAATATGCAATTTCATTTGAAAAATGTGTGGTTGTAAAAATTAACAAGCAATAAAATTAAAAATTATAATTCGGCATACAATTCGAATTTTTTTACTAAACAACACAACATTTCGATGGTCAAATGCCACTGAACTTTACGTTAGTAAGGAAAATATTGCATTATATACCAAAAATATATAATTACTACTCATATATATTGATTAGAGTGACAAAGTAATAAGTAAAATATTTAATATATAAAAATTGAATTATTTAAAATGTTTCAAAAAATAAGTGAAGTCAACAAAAGTGTCATGAAGAAAACAACTTCTAAATCGTACAATTTTCCAATATTACAATTTTTGTTAATCTAGTTTCTTATTTTTTACTAAACATTTTTATTATGTTTTTATTTTTTTAATCTTGCAGATCACGATAGAAATATCCAGCGATCTATAAAAGACATTTGTTTAAAAAATATTTTTATTTTTTGATACTTCATATTCTATTGATATTATTCTATGTATATATATATATATATATATATATATATATATATATATGTAATTCAAATAAATGTTGTTCGAACATGTTCTAATATTAATCCAGATTTTATTTTATTTTTTAACTACATCGCAATTAATATATTTTAACAACATACATGTCATGTATATTTATTCGAAAACAGTAAGTTGATAAGTATTTTTAAATATTACATTTATAGAAATATTCGATGATTTTATACACGTGTAAAAGCAATCATTTATAGATTTAATTCAAAAACAAGCTTTTCTAAAGCAACCGATTTTAAAGAATCATGTATACAATAAAAATTGAGTACAGATATATTAGTATAATTTTATTTCAAATATTTATAAAGGCTTATCCTAAATAATTAATTTCAGTTACGGAACATTGAAGTTCAAAATAAATATTTCAATAATTATCAAGTCTTGTTATTAATTTAACTGCAATTAGTTTAGTTAAACATATATTTAATATTCCTTCACAAGTGTCTCGATAATATTTTATTGAGTCTGACGAATACGCCCATGTTAATAACCCAATTAATTAATTCGCATTTATTAAAGAGCAGTGGGTTGAGCAAATAAATCTTCCTTACTTATTGTACAAATACCTATTCGCATGCAGGGATTTTTACGGTCACTGACTTTTTAGTGAAGTGTTCGCATACGTTTTTTTTATAAAATGTATACATTTATGCAGTCTATGAGTGTATCTACAAATGTATAACCTCTATACATGTGCATGTGTTTCTGTCTGTGATAAGTTACGTTGCACACCAAATGCATTATTCTGCATTTTTTAGTAACGTCGTTAATTTGAGACTCGTCTTACTTAACTGTATCTTCAACCTATAAATGGTTCAGTTAACAACCATTCTACAATTGTTTTTTTTTTGTTATTTTATTATTTTTCTTGTCTTTCATTCCTATTCAAACTTTTAATGAGATCATAAGAAAACATAGTTAATTGAAATTAAATTTTTACGCACGAGTACCAAGAAAGGAAAATAAAAGTTTTACTATCTAAATATAGACTCGTTTATAAATAAAAATAATATACTGTGTTCAGTTGAAGATTAACAATTTTACTATATAATTAAATTAAAAATTGAAATGTATTAAATTACAATTAATTAAATATATATATATATATATATATATATATATATATATATATATATATACATATAATTATTTACGCTAAGTTTAGTAATTCAAAGCCCCAAATAAAATACACATATTGTTTCTATTTTTTTAATTTTATTTTCATTGAAATTATTTATAATTAAAGGATTAATCATGTATTTTTATTTTTAAATACCTAGATATACACTTATTTATGTATATATATATATATATATATATATATATGTATGTGTATATACTATATATACATACATGTACATAATACTAATTTATTAATAAATATATTTTAAATTACGTTTCTCTAAAAAATATGCATCAACCTTATGTATACAACTCAGATTAATGGCTTAATCTGTTTTTTAATGTATTTTGTTTATTTTGTAGTCATAATATTCTAGCTAGTATTATATACTTTTGCAGATGTTTGACTTTTACTAATTACTTCAAAAAAGTTAAAACGCATTCAGTAACATTGTTTCACGATCAAAAATTATCGAACTATATTAATTTCTTGTATACGAATTGATCAAATTTTATTGATTAATTAAAACGTATGTACAATAAGAAATGTTAATTAAAGAAAGTCATAAACACAATGTATATTTAATGAGGAAAATCAAGAAACTATATACGTTTAATATATATATATATATATATATATATTATTGAATAAATATTTAATATTTATGCATATATGGTAGATTACAATTCTATCAACCTTGATGATAATGAAAATTCGGTTGTTATTACATAAACTATAAATCTAGTATGGTTTTTCATTTAAGTTTATTTCAAATCCTTCCATTTATACTGACTTTAATCATATGGACTAAAAATATAATGAAGTACTTTCACAAATGAATTATTTTTCATCCCACACAAAATCTTTCGATCAAAAATATTTAATAAATTATTATTAATTATTTTTGATTGTGACTTATGTGTATTTTATGGCAACGCCATTAGAGCGCAAAGTAACCGAAATAATATATTTTATGATTCCCAATATGAAAAAAAATGACTTGTAAAAGCGACATTTATTAACAACGAATCTATTATATCGACGATTTGGGTGAACTAAAATAAATTAACAAAGTTTTAATCTGTTTTTAGTAACAATAAGAAAATGTTTACTTCTCAGCAAAAGGATACTGAAGAAGCTCTTTGAAATGATTTAAACACTAAAAGGAAAAAGTGTGCTATAACCAGATGAAATTATAATTAAAAACAAAAGAATTGGGGAACCTTCTTTGGAACAAATAAATTTCATTGAATCGAAAGATAAAAGTACCAATTCCGCGTATTAAATAACATCGTCTTAAGAAACATCTTTAGAGAAATATCCAACTTCAAACTAACTGACAGTGGAAACTGAATCCAAATAGTTTCGTTAAAAATTGTACTACAAAATAATATACTGTGTTTCACATGCATTGGTAGAAAATATATTCATTATTAAATTGTTCTTCCTGCGTTTTACTTCAGTATTATCTTCTTGCTTCAACCATTAGAGGAAAGGTTTTATATAATAAGCATTAACAGTTTTTTTAGAAACCACAGGCCTCTACCCCCTATTTGCTACACTCACCGATTCCCAGAGGCTCGGCCCCCACTCACTTTGCTCACTCCACCGGTTCGCTTATCGCCTCGGTTTATAATCGGTAATGATCACACGTCGAAAATGATAAAGAATGGAAATGGTTAACGTGCTACTTTTAGAGTGTAACGGGGTAGTGGCGTTGCGAAAATGTGATCTATACCAAAAAAAAATTTTGTTTTGTACAAATATTATGATGGAATTATTTTTTATATATAAAAAAATAGTAGTTTTGAAAATGATACTTAAATGAAATAAATCACATAAGCATGGAAAAAATTGAAAAGAAATTTGTTCAAGTTCATGAAATCATGTCAGTTAGTCAGTCGTAATATATATATATATATATATATATATATATATATATATATATATATATATAAGATAGAGAGGAAGATATGAGAATTAGTAAATTTAATAACTTTAAAATGTTAAACTATTATTTGAAATCAATTCATAGTGACTAAACATCACTCATAATCAAATATATTTGATTACTCTCAATGTTAAATCGGTGGTAACTGCCCAGATTAAAGCACTATGAATAAATACATCAATCGCTATACACCTGTACTATAATACCATATTACTTATTACTACTAAGGTTGTTTTAAGTAGCCCAGAACTATTGAATGACTAATGCCTAACTTTTGTGCAAGCTTTCGAATCGTTGTGCGTGGTTCTAAGTCAACTAACGCTTTCAATTGGCCGTTATGAACTAAAGAAGGACGCCAGCGACCTTCTTCATCTTCAATGCTCTCGTCCCCAGCACGAAAATTTTAGAACCATGATAACACCGTACATTCCTTAACAGTACCTACACCAAAAGCATCATTTATTTTATGACCAGTTTCTGCTGCTTTGCCACCCGTTTTGAACTCATACAAAAAATTTGCTGTTATTTGCTTCTTTTCCATATTTAATTCAATAACCCAATTAGAAGTAAAATTAATAATAAAATCATAGTCGATGTTACCAAAATAGAGACCGAAAATGCACTTTAAAATGATATTTATATGAAAACGATGAAATGACACTTTCGTTGAAAAAATTAAGATAAAATTCAGAAAAAAAACTGTAATTATTTTCCTACCAAACTAATAAATACCCTCAATAATACATTAATGAACAAGTGATATAAAAATATCGATAAATGTATTGAAATATACAGAAAAGAGAACCACTATATCATTCTATTTGGACGTAAAAAGATGATTATACAAATAAAAATCCAAAAATATTTTTAATACTATTTTAATTAAAATTTAATAATTTATCGTAAAAATTAATTGACATAATACTGTATAGTCTTATCTAAAAGTAATATTTATTATGATATAATATTATTTTAATTTGATTAGATACATGAATAGTATATAACAAGATAATCTTTTTAAAACACCAGAATAAAAATAATATTCTATACACATTAAAATAATTTTGAATTATTTGTTAATAACAAAATTGTAAAAAAAATAAATTTTCAGAATTGAAGAAAATTACACGAAAATATAACATTATATTTTATATATATATATCTTATTAGAAAATGGTTTTACTTTATTAACAACCATTTTTTTACATTTAAAATGGACAGCAAGAATTTTCTATATAAATGACTCATATTTAAATGAAATATGATTTCATCTGATTGAAGTACATAAAATATAAAAAAAACTATTATCAACTGCTTGGAAATAAACCGTGTGAAATAGACACATATTTCTAAAGATATACATTAATTATGCAGATATATAATATTTCCAAATAAAAGAATATATGTTTGTGTCTCTATTATAGTACAAAAAAAACTTACAAAATCATTAAATTACTTATCGACATGGTGATTAAAATTCTAAGTAATCAAATTATATAGTCAAAAATGTGAATATCATTAGAAACGGTATTCTTCAATAGAAAAAAGAACGTAAAAAAACATAAGATTTTATTATATATCTTACAAATGAGTATAATGTTGAACTCGTTAACATCTTTTGTCGGTATTCTATCACGTAAGTTCATGTCAATAGGTTTGACTTTAACGCTAGAAAGAGAATAAAACTACTACAATTTGTATAAATACTGTACTCTACATATTTTTAAGTTATACTTTTTTAAATTATTAACGTTATAAAAACGATATTTTTTCAGATTTTTATTTTATTATTTAGTTTAGATATGAATTTTATTTCAAGTGATTTTATTTAAAATTAACAAGCTCTTTGATATTAAATGAGTCATTCTAAATATACACTGATCGAAAATTTGCGTTTATGATGTATCAGATGTATTAAAGGTATTTTGTAATTTTTATATAATAAATGTATTTATTTGTAGTAAATCTATTTAATATTTATTCAAATAAATATTTATTCAACACAAACTAACATATATAAATAATTAAATTTAAAGTATTTCATAAAACCGAAAATAGTTTTACTCTTATTATAGTATTTCTTATGACAATTTTTATTAAATACTGTAAAATGATAATGCTATTAATTCATTTTAAATGTAAATTGTCCAGTCAAATATCCACTTTAGAAGGTTTTAGGCATTGTTTAAGATTTCTCTTAACTTTTAATTTGTATCATATAATTTTCAATTCATTAAAAAATACATTTTTGAAATACATATTTATTTATAAAATAATTATTTTATGAATTAGTATATTGTTTAATATTTCTATTAAATATTGGAAAATTTTAATTTAAAAAAGATGAAAATAATTTGTGTATTAATTCAATACGTATATTATGTATCAATTTTTTATGATTATTCTTGTTCTGAAATCGATTCTTCATTTCCAATAATTATTTAGGAAAAAAATCTTCTTTAATAATATGTTTTTATTTCTCTGATAGATAATTGCCGTTCGTTATTAATAACGAACTATTTTGAAATATTTCTATAAATTTCAAATTTTAATAGCAAAATTGATTTTTATTTTTGATTTAACTGATTTTCGACCATACTTTTGACAACGTTTAGTGTAGACCAATATGAAGATGGGCAATTATGGAACATAAATGATGAAATAAAATACAAAAACTACATTTATTATTGAACATATTATAATTATTTATCAGTTATGTATAGATAATATCATAAAATTACAATCTAAAAAGGAAGAAAATTTCTACGTTTTAAGTATTGCATTCAGCATCAGAATTGGGTTCAAAAACACAGTTTTTAGCCTGTTTCTCTAATGTTTTTGTAAAATTCTCAAAAATGAATATTTTAATATTTTTCACTAGTATCACTAGTTTCTTGAATACAATATCGTCAACTTTCAATTTAAGAGAATTAATCTTCACTGACCCAACTGACACGATTTTTGACTTAATATTTTCGACATTAATTCTTTTTAAATGAAATTTGGATTGACAATAATAAATCGAATAATATCAGAAATAATTTTAGTTAAGGAACACAATTTGTAGAATTAAACTGAACGTATCAGTTTTTAAGTTATTTAATAAAATATTTAATTAAAGGATTTATAGTCACAATCTCAACAAAAAAATCATATTTTCACAATGTAGTTCTGGACATGTGGATTTTTATTTTAACAAATGATTTTGTCTATATCAAAATCATAGATGTAATAAATATGGACCTATGATATAATATATAAGTTTGTATAGTTTTTTCGAA
>CM068316.1:30694070-30716570 GCA_034766995.1 Acanthacorydalis orientalis
CTTGAAAATGAAGAAAGTCGTGGACATCCTTCATTAATCAGTTCATAACAACCAACTGAAAGCATTAGTTAAACCATAACTGCACAGAACAATTCAAGAGCTTGCACAAAAATTAGATGTTAACCATTCAACAGTTCTGGACTTAAACTTAACTAAAACTATTTAAATTAAAAAATGTATATAAATTTGAAGATCATAAACCGCAGTCATTTTTCTACCAATCTGATACAATTACATGAATGCACAGCATATATTTGAAGCAGAGATTGTAATAATAATGTACTTAGAGGAAGAAGTTAAATAAGGAAAGTTTATTAGTGTCCAATGATACTCAAAAATTGTTACATTTTCAAAATTTTTATTTACACAATTATTTTTAATATCAAAACCAATCTATAAGAATAAAAATCTTTTTTATGCCAAATAATGAATGTGACCTTGCTAGATAATGTATTTTTATTAAAATAAAATACTCTTTTAGAGATTAGTTGTACCGAAACTAGATTTAACGAACATTTTTTTAAATGTGACAAAGTAAACTTATTTGCTGATCAGATTTTTGTCACGCTTTTTAAAAATTATGAGGAATTTTTCCAGACAATGAATTTTTAAGTGTTTTTAAGTGTAAGTTCTTTCTTTTTTAAATACATTTATTCGTTTAACGTTATTCGACAAGTAATAAATAAAAGTGCTACTTGACGTACATATTTTTCATAAATTATACTTTTATTTTTTTTAAATTAAAAATTTAAATTATTTGCTAGAGCAATGAACAACATATTAATTCTTCAAACTGTTTTTTTACGAGATTAAATTCACTTTTTCATGAATTTAAAATTGTATGTTTAATTAATATAATAAAAATAACAGTAACATTAAAATGTTAAAGATCTTAACTAGATTTTTAACTAAAATAATTGCTCCTAATTTACATTAATAATTTATTAGTCGTACTATTATTTTACATGATAAAATTGAAATGTTCATTTGAACCACATTAGAATGAAAATATTTTTGATTTTGTAAAATCCTCTAAATAATTTAAAATATACGGATATTTTGAAAACTTATTTTTTTCCAAAAGAAATATTTCTAAAATGATTCACAGTTAATTTTTTAATTCTATTGATTTTCAACACTTTCTATTATATTAAATTTACTATTTATTCATTGTACCTTATTGTAAGTAAAATTGTTAAATTATCTTTAAATACGTAGTTTTATCAAAAAAATAATGTTATAAAACTTTATTTATAAAAAATATTCTGAATGAAAATGTTCCCTTTCGAAATAGTCTCTTTCAGCAACTACATGCAACTGATAACGCATTTTCCACCTCTCTTTTGGAAATTTCAGCTTCCGAATTTTCTTCTATCTTTTCAATCACTTGAAAAATGTATCTTTTTAAAAAAAATCTTTAATTTGACAACAAAAAGAAGTTTGAATCAGAACATTTGAGAAGACTGATTCGTTTCTCCATCTTTCCAAAAAATATTTTGAAATTTCTACTCATGTTTTTTTCTGATCTTCTGTTAAGTGATATACTTTATAGTAACACGAATCATGCCTAAAGTATTGGCAGAAATGTTCTGGAAAGACCCGTATGATATTCTCACTTGTTCTATAGTCTCTATAACAGTCGATCACGGATTGGAATGAATAAGTTCACAAAATTCTATAACATTGTCGTCAGTTTTAAAAGATGAAAACCTACTCAGTATTTCATCATCTCTGACTGAATTTCTGTCTTTTTTATAGTGCTTAAAACACTCAAAACACAATCCGATTCAGAAAATCACCAAAGGCTGATTTTAAAAGTTAATGTTTCTGTCACGATATTTTCCAGTTGAGAACAAAATTTCACACAGATGTGCTGCTTTTTAATCAGTTTGATCTTAAAAATAGCCGAGATAAAGAAAATTTAATTACGAAAACGACTATAATAAATGACTGGTGGCCGCATTATATCGTATCAATAGTTTCTCCCTCCGGTTACCAAATATTGAGCTGTGCACGCAGTCTGGATATTGTTTGATCAAATCTTATATTTTATGATTTAATACACGTGGGTCGTTTGATAAGTTTGGTAAATTTATATGATATGGCGCCACCATTCATTTGGTAACGTCACGGCTATCAAGTTTTACACTTTTCAAATTAGCATAGGCGAAATTTCAGTCAGAAGCCACACGTTATTCACGTTCTTTAGATGTTTTAAGCGATTATTGTAGTAGTTGCTTCAAAAATGGAAAAAGGAACAAGCCTTTTTGTGTCGATTCGTCACCATGGATGAAACATGGATCCACCACTACACACCTGAGTCGAAGTAGCAATCAAAGCAGGGGAAAATGACTGATGAAAGTGCGCCGAAGAAAGCGAAGACCGTTTTGTCGGCTAGGAAGCTAATGGCCACTATTTTTTCCAAGGAATTTTGACCTCTGGGATTCCCAAGAATTCTCCTGATCGACTACTTAACGAAGGGAAAAATGATAACAAGAGCCTAATATACAATATTGTTGGACCGTTCAAAAGAAGATCTGAAACAAAAACAGCCAATATTGGCGCCCAAAAAAGTATTCTTTCACCAGGATAATGCGCCGTCTCACAAATCTACCGACGCAATGGCAAAATTACACGAATTAGGCTTCGAATTGATTTCACATCTAGTGTATTCTCCGGACTTGGCCCCGTGCAACTTCTCCCACTTCCCAAACTTGAAAATTTGACTCAGTGGCTAGAAATTCGCGGTCGAATAAGGATCTTATCGCCGCAGTCATACGTATTTTGCATACTTTGAGAAAAGTTACTTTTCCGACGGAATGAAAAAATTGGAAACTCACTGGAACACAGGTTCCAAAAATTTCGTAATGGAAACGAAAGCTTTGATGATGAGGAAGGTCGTGGACGTCCTTCAGCTATAGACAATAATGATTAAAGAACCATTATTGAAGCGGACCCAGGTAAAATAACTCGAGAGGTGGCAGAAGAACTCAATGTTGATCTTTCAATAGTTTTCAAATATTTGAGCCTAATTGCAAAAACAAAAAAGCTTGATAAATCGGTGCCGCATGAAATTAATAAACATCAAGCAATTCGGACATTCAAAGTTTGCTCTGCGCTTCTTTTGCGTAACAAAAATGATCCCTTTCTTGATCGCATTATCAAATGTGATGAAAAGTGGATTCTTTCCAACAATCGGAAATATTCATCACAATGACTAGACTGTGGAGAAACACCAAAATAGTTTCCTGTATCGAAGATTCATGAAAAAAAGATTATGGTAACTGTTTGTTGGTCGGTAAATGGAATCATTCACTACAATTTCTTAAATCTTGGTGAAACAATAACAGCAAAAAAATATCGTCATAAAATTGAAAAAATGCTTGAGAAGTTGCATCGTTTACTGCCAGCATTATTCAATTGAAGAGGACCAATTTTTCTTAGACCTATCTCCGAACGATTATCATGTTTTTAAATATTTTAGTAATTTACTACGAGAGAAGGTTTTCAAAGATCAAGCATCAACTCAAAGCACTTTCAATAAACTCGTTAATTCCAGGACTCCAGAATTCTGTTTTGTAGGAATAAACAAACTTGTTTCCCATTAGGAGAAATGTGTGGAACCCAATAGTCTTATTTTGATGAATAAATATAATTTTAACTGATATATGAGTTTTTATGCTCTATACGTAAAAAACGACATTATTTTTGTACCAACCTAATATTTCCTAAATTACTTTATTAAATTGTTTGATGCATACGTTTGCTATAAAATAATGAACACGAAGTAATAGGAGCAAGACACAAAACGTTTAAACTTGAATCACTAATAAGTATATGATACTTATTAAAACATAAATGTAATCACTTTTGTACGAAATAAAAATAATATATCAAAAAATCAAGCTCAAATACTAATCGACAATCCAATGTGCTCGTCTATTATTACAATTACTTTATAACTTTTTTATTGGGATTACTTTACATTTTTATGTAATAATGAACTATTAAATTAAATTGTTTTTACTATTATTTTAATAAAAATAATTTTAATTTTTATGACTTCAATATAAAGTTATTGATTATTTTATTTATATTTCTATATATTATAAAAATGTAGAATATATGTCAAAAATATCAAATTTAATATACAATTCAATATAATTTAAAATACAACTTTTAATAATGATATACAGTATTGATAATTAAATAAATATAACAACTAGTAACAATATCCGCTAATGGAATCTTTTTTTACATACATTTACAAAAATACTAGTTATAAAGATCATTATTAGATATCTTTAAGCAAAAATTATTCAAAAAAAAATAATAATTAGAACGGTATTAACTTCTCGCATGCAAACAAACAAAAAATAATAATTATTACATGTATGTATGTATATCCTAATATTTACTTTATATTAAATTAAGTTTTCAAATTTTCTTGGTCTGCTGAACATAACATTTGTACAAATAATATTTTCCTGACGTAACTATAAAACCTAAACTAAGCATATTAAACTTTCGCATGAATGATTCAGTGGAATAAACATAAATTAAATATATAATTACATGTCATACGTGTATACTTGGAAAAGAGATGTGCACGAAATATATCATGACCACAGTGCATGCACTTTATGTAGACATTTACTTCTCTCGAATCTTTTTTACACGCATCTCGTTTAAAAACCATTGACCACACAAATGATTATGCGAGAATGAACTAAAAGTGAAGTTCATAAGATATGTTCATAAGAACCGCCTATTAATTAATTAAATACACAAAAGTGTTCAATCTCCTCATGTTTTATCATCGTTATTGTCCGTTATATACAGTCACGGTACTGACTGCATTCATTTGCAGTTATTCATTGTCAAGATTTTTTTATTTTAATAATTTTAATCTTATTTAAATATCTGCTACCAGAATTTTGACTTCCAATGTAGTGGTTAACATATATATATATATATATATATATATATATATATATATATATATATATATATCGTATATTTCAATTAAACAAAAGCATTTGCATAATAAAGTGTTACACTAAATTAATCAAATTAAATATTCAAATCTTAGGACATTATATTAAAATAATGAGGTTTTTTTTAAAAAAAAATACGGTCTATCTTTCATTTCGTATTCATATTTTTCCTCGTTTTTTCTAAAAAAAAATGAAAATAATTTATTCGTTTCTAAAAATAATTTCCTAGAAGCTAATAGTATATTCTAAAAAAAGCACAAATCGATTTTTAATTACATTTTCAAACTTATTTGTGTAAAAAACGATGCAACCATAAAAGATACTTTAAAAATCATTACACGCCTTTGTACTTTAGTTGAATGAATTTTATCTGCAAAAATGATTTCTTGATTTATTTAAATAGATTTAATTAAAGCAGTGAATTTTACTAATAAACATGTGTACACGCAATATCATCAATCTCTTTTAACACTGGTATTTAGTTTAAATGTATTGACCACGGTCTAGTTACAAGTACTTCAGATTGCTAATAAATCAAATAATCAATTTTGCATTTTATATTTTTTTATAGTCTAGGAAATAAATACGAATAAAATGATATTAAAATAAATAACAAAAACAATAGTTTACAAAATCATAGTGATATAGCAATATAACTAAATTGTTATTAAAATTAATTAATTTACTATGAAATTTCAATGTCGAAAATATAAAAAGATTTTTGATATAAAGGAAAGTGAGGAAATCATTTTTATTATCTTATATTGGTGGTGTCAAACACCCGGACCGTAAGGCTCTAGAAAGCTGCCCGTGTTTCAAAGCTTCAAGTTGATTTTATTAAAATAATAAAATGAACTTCAAAAAAATATAAAATACATTTTTAAAACATTGCAAATTATAGAAGTATATTGTAAGGAACACCGTTTTATGATAATAATACCTAAAATGAATATTTTTTTTAATTTTTATTAATTCATTAAAGAATAAATAAACGTAAAATTTAAATGAGTTATTTTCGAATATAAATAAAAGGCCTTTTTTCACTCACTAAATTTTTTGCGGTAATTTTTAATGCTGCAACCCGCAGATTGACTTAAACTTAATTTGGTGGTCCATGTTCATCTATGAGTTTGACAACACTGTCTTATATCATAATTTTATTTTAGTCTTATTATATTTTATAACCCTATCTTATCATATAAATTAGAAAACTGATCAGCGATATCCACTCCATAAGAATAATTAATTTCATTTACAATACAAACCCATTCATTTTTTAATTTATATATATATATATATATATATATATATATTAATTAGCAAATTTCTACTTTATAATTGGTAAAAAATATTAAATAATATTAAATTAAAAATCTGTTCTAATACCATTAATGCATAAAATTTATCACTGCAAAGTAAAGCAGATCTCTATAGCATTTGTCAACGTTCTTATTTAAATGATTTAAATATTAATCTATAATTATAAATAACAAAATATCTGAATACTTAATGAATTAGTCTAGAGATTAAAATAGTTTTTTTAAACTTCAGCCATTTTATAAAGATTCAAGATAAGTAACATAGTAAATAAACAACAGTACCATTTTAAATTAGCTTTTGTTGAGTTGGAAATAAGACATACCAATATTGAATGATGACAAATGAAATTTTGATTTTTATTCGTCATAATGAAGCACATTTGGTTAAATTATTCTTTTGAGTAATATAATTACAGCAATATTTCTGAAATTATAACATTCCATTTGTAAATATAAGCTCAATAAAGACTTAATTCTCCATCGTTTGGTTTATTTTATTCTGTTCATTTATTTTTTTGTAATTCAGTAATCTAAATTGAACAAATATTGTCCTTTTTATATACTACTAAAATAAAATGTTTCATTTTGAAATGTTAAGAATGCAAATATATATATATATATATATATATATATATATATATATATATATATGACTTGATTATAATGTGATCATTTTGAAATTATATATATATATATATATATATATATATTGATTCAATTTAGGCTTCCACATGGAAGTATTTAAAAAAGGCACAGGTTTTTATGAAAAGTCGAGTTATTTTTTATTTGATATTTTAATTTAATTCAATACTAAAATATAATTGAACTAAAACACTAAATTGGAGATAACATGTTTTTTTAATTTTTTGCGTTTTATCTACTTTTTCTTACTTTTGTGTGGAAACCTAAGTTGAATCACCATATATATATATATATATATATATATATATATATATATATATATATATATATATATATATAGATATAGATAGATAGATAGATAGATTGAGAGAGAGAAAGAGAGAGCATTATATCGACTTTTTTAAGACATTTTAGAGTTTGAAAATATGTATCATATTAAGAAACATTCATATAAAATATTTTCTTTCATATAATTAAACACACACCATAACTTTTATGTGTAATAATATTTTTTTATGAAGTGGTTTATGTTCTTCTATAAGCTTAATTGTTTGTATGAATATTAATGCAAACTATATTTTAATTTCATTTGATGAGTTAATTTAAGACAGTATGATCAAATCATTTTTAACTATAAACAAAAAAAAAATCAGTCATATTTAATACACTATCAGGTTAACAATTTATCTCTGTAATTTTCAATGAACCGAAAATTTTAAATATTTATGAAATAAATTACTACAAATATTTTTTATTATTTCACAAATGTATTTTTTACTCACATCACAACATGTAAACATTTTTTCTGTTGAAAATTGTTTTAGAACTGATTATTGATCATTTTGATTATTGGTTATGCAAATTTCGATAACGATAAATAATTTTCAAATCACTCAGATTCAAAAAAATTAGTTTTCAATTTTCAATTAACAAAAATGATCAATAAAAATGTTTATATCAAAAAAATTTTTATGATTTTTTTTGTGATTTCTGAGGTAAGTATAAAATGCACGTGTGCAAGTGAATTTACCAATACAAACTACATGTCTGACTATAATAAATTAATCTATACTTACTCACTCACACACACCATTATATATATATATATATATATATATATATATATGGATGTGTTTGTGTTTCTGAGTATATATATATATATATATATATATATATGCGTTCTTGGATTTATGTATGTATATTACATTTTTGATACATACAAGAAGTACCTCTAAAAATATGGACAAATATAATTTTACACTCTTTTAATTAAGTTTTAACTTTAATTAAAACTTTCCAATTACTTAATGTGTTTCATATAATATGAACACAAAATGATATATTATACTTACAAATGCTGTATTAATACCATATATAACTACATATAATCCATGTGTATTTCTTATAGAAATAATTAAACAACTTTAATGATTTACATTAATTTCTATGGACTTATTTCCAATACAGTGTCTTAAACTAATTAATTGCACATCTCAAACTAATTGTTGTAATAAATGATAATGTATTTGTTTCATTTATTCTACAAGGCTGAATAAAAATTCAATTAACCTTGTTTAGGAATGCAGTTTCAATTAAAAATATATGTAAGAAGTTGTTAAATTTATACTTAACAATTGATTTACATATCTTAATTTTTTTAATTAATAAAATTTTGACTTTCTAATTTTCGATTATTCCCATTTTAATCGCAGCCAAATAATTGTTTATTCGTATAAATACACGCTCACAATATGCGTACCTATATATATATATATGTATATGTATATGTATATGTATATATATATATATATATATATATATATATATATATGTATATATATATATATACATACATAGTTTTTAATAAAGATGAAACAGAAATGAATAATAGTTACTGTATTTTTTTCTTTAAGTAAATATTTCGTTACTTTACCTTTCTATGAATAGAAAAACAGAAATCGTTTTTTTTTAATTAGTTTTTAAATATAATTGGATACATTTTGCATCTCGTTATTTTGAAAGTACTTTTGTTTATCAACAACAATGTATTAACAATAAATCTTTTTGTATTTTCTGTAGTTTTATTTGTCTTACTATTTCATGCATGCAGAAACTATATATACATACATACATACATACATACATACATACATACATACATACATACATACATACACACACACACACACACACACACACACACATATATATATATATATATATATATATATATATATATATATATATATTGATCAACCTTTAAATGTAATTATGTTTATGATAATTTTGTAATGTAATTTTGTGTCTATATCTGTGATTTCGTTTGTATGTTATACTGTCCTGATAATTTTGGTTTTGATGTATCACTTGAGTAGATTGTTTATTGTAACTACGAGCCAATAATTCTCCATAATGTATTTTTAAAATGTCATACAACAATTGAGACCTTACAAAGATATCGTTTTCAACAAAATATCCTTGATTTTCAACCCACTTAGTTCAGTGCCTCACATTCTTGTTAATGTCATCATAAAATATCCCTTTTGCTGAAAGGCAAGCCATGTATTCACCGCTTCTTTCAGTTCTTGTACAGTGACAAATTGACGACCGCTTAAAGATGCTTTGAGAGAACAAAACGTGATACAAACAAGTGATAGTCCGAAGGGGTGAGGTCAAGACTATACAATCGATACTCCAATGTATCAATGTTTGTTTGTTAAAAGGTATCAACAATGTAGGGAACAGTGTGACTACAAAACGCATTCAGACAGTTATCTGTCATTTAATTTCAATTACTTGCTTCAACTTGTCTCGCAGCATTTTACTGTAGAGCTTCTTTCCTGAGAATGTTCCATGATTTGTCCTTGTCAATCCCAAAAACAATGAGTATCACTTTTCCAGATATTGGTTGTTTCTTACTCTTTTCTGACTGATGATTGCGGACGTTTCCATTCTATATTTTAACTTTCAACTTTAACTTGTAGTGATGGATCTATATATTGTTCCCAGTGTTAATTCTTTTTATAAAAGGGTCATAGTCGCTATCATAACGATCCAAAAGGCGTTGATAGATGTTCAAATGATTAGGTTTGTGCAATTCTGAAGGAAGTTTTGAGATCCAATTTGCACAAACTTTACAAAATTTACGTCTGTTGCACGTTGTTATTAATAAATTCTTTATTACTGAGTCTGTATGAATATATTTAATGACTAATTTGTTTTTAGATCTGAAGCCACATTGCAATTACAGTGCAATCACAAATGAATTTTACTAAATCACTCAAAATGTTCTGATAGCGAATAAAACTACTTTGTAAATTTATATACAAATTTAAGATTATAAAAATAAATAAAAATTAAAGACACACGTACGAGTATAGTTTCTAATACTTTACTAAAGAGACGTATGATAAAAGATACACCAAACTTTCTTTCCATTAAAGAAATAGTTCTTTACTTAATTTAAAATTAAAAAGATTATATTATTTCATATAAAAAATGTAACACCTCAATTAAGAAACATAGAGCATTAAATAAATTTATGGTAACTAAGGATTTTTTTTGATAATAATTGTCATTAGTGTTGGTTTGGAAAAGATAAGACGCGTGTGTGTATTGTTTGAACAGTGAGAAAGTTAAATATAAACTTTTGAATTTTTACTTCCTCTATATTATTTTGGTAAATATCAAAGAATTTTAAAAGCGGATAAGAAATGAATATATTCTCCGTAAAAAAAATATTGACATAATATTTCGACAATCTATAATTTCAAGTTTATATTTTAGAAGAAAATTAAATAATTTATTAATAATATATTTTCCATGCATTTCTTTAATGAATCATTTTGTTTATTAAATAAACTATTAAAAAATAAGTCAAGTAACTTTCATTATAGAAAGAAGTAAAACGTCTAGTATCACTTTAATAAAGTATCGAATATCATCACACTATACCTCTTTGTTTCTTTCACTGTCTCTTCTATATAATATATATATATATATATATATATATATATATATATATATATATATACATATATATATATAATTATTTATTTGACATCAATAAATCTATACACAAAACGAAACACTTGTAATACATAGGTATAATAACAGCTTGCATAATGAATAAAAAAAACAATAAATTCAAATTGTCAGTCTGATAGTTAAATTAAATTATGTTACAACTATTATATTGTTCAATTATTTTTCCTAGTACAAGTTCAAAATACGGCATAGTAACATAAATTCGTAACTAGATTAATAGTAGAATAGATTAAAAAAAGTCTATTGATACAAACTTCTTTGTTTCAGTTCAATAAAAACATTACTGCAATCACTGTCTGCCATACATTATCTATCCGACCACCCATCTAGCAATCATGATGAAAACTCTGCCTTAACACCTCTCGGTATTTAATATAAAAAGTGTACTTGTCATGGATCGAATACCTCCATAATAAACGAATTTTGCATATATTTGTAATAAATCATGATTATCTTGAAAACTATTTTTTATTTTGAACGTTTTGTGCTTAAGACAGTTTAACCATATACATATTCTCATTAAAACAAGGTTTTTTATATTCTTTGAAAATGCATCATTCATTTTTACTATGCATAAAATAAATAAAATTATATGTATTTCCTTACTTTAAGCATAAATTTACTACTCTATTTCATAATAAGTATGCAAATTCCATTTAAAAAATAAATAAATAAAAATATAACATTTTTCAACAACTCAACTCGCACCATTAAATTGACGCTTTGAGTTAAATGTATGAACAAGCATTAGTCTTAAAAAACTATATCAACCATTTTTATTAACTTTAGAATAATGTATTCAAAATAGAAATTCTTAATAATTGTAACACTGTAATAATATCTGTATGTTTACATATTACATTCTAAGTATTATAATGTATTTTTTAAATAAAATTTGGTTGAATAAAAAAATCTTTCAAGTTCTTTAAAATCATAAAAATCATAAAAAAATATTTAAACTGAACACAAAATTCATCTTCTATTAAAATTCATACACATAATAGAAAATGAATTATAATACAAGTTAAATAAAATGTATGTGACTATGTAATATAGTCTAAACACTACGATATTTTATAATTAAAGTTGAAAAAATTCTAATAATAATCCGTATTATATTCAAATAATTAAAATTCAGTTTACAGACAGACAGACACACACACATATGTCATCATTACCATCAGTCTCTGTCAATCCATTGTTTGATAAAAGCTTCTTCCATGATTTTCCATTTTGTGCGATTGAATGCCTCTTTTTCACTGATTTCCAATAAAATTTTAAATTCCTTATCCCATCTGTTCATTGGTTTCTTTTTTTTCTTTTTATATTCCTTGGCTCTCAATTAATAATTACTGTTGTCCATCGGTTGTTCTCTTCTTGCAACATGCCCCGCTCATTTCCATTTTAGACTCTTTACTCTTCTTATTACATCTATGACTCCTGTCTGTTTTCGTATCGATTCTATTCTTTTCCTACCTCTTCTTGTTATTCGTAGCATGTATCTTTCTATACTTCTCTGTGTTATTTGGAGTCTGAAGGCATACACTCACGCGTACACATACATACTTAAACTAAAAATTTTTTCATAAAAAAAAATCTAGTTTTTTAATATGAAATTAAAAAGAGAGATTCCTATTTGATATAGATAAGTTGACGTCAACGTCTACGTCAAGGTAACGTCGAAAAAAATTTCGAACGAAATATTCTAATTCTGCGTAAAAATTAAAGGCGATCACACTTACAACTTTTTTTTAAAGTCAAAAGTAGAAGTGAAATCCGGGTGTAAAATGTTAAATATAACATTTTGTATATATATTTATATGTATTGTGTGTATGTGTGTTTTGAAAATTTATGTAAAAGAGAGACATTGAATCATTTGAACTCAAAAAATTTGGAAGAGGCATTCATCCAATAGTGGATCGAAATTGTGTATGTAGATATTTTTCTTAAAACTATACATCATATTTGATATAATTTCTATATTTTTCAATATAATTAAAGATTTACCTTCCTTAAAATTCAATTTCAATTACAATCAAACACAGTTTCATATTCAAGATCGTCAAAATTTCTGTTATTTTAATAAGACTGACCATCTCAAATTACTAACACTTTTCTTATTATAATTTACTAAAATATCATTAAAAATTAAAAAAAAAAAATAACTGATGCACAAGCACAATGACCGCTTGAGGAATATAGAAGCGACGACACGCTGAGCCAAGGTACAATGTTTTTATATTATAAATGCCGTTATTTATCATCTATTATCGTTTTTAATGCCTGTCTGTAAGTTATATCATATATATGTATGTATATATATATATATATATATATATATATATATGTGTGTGTGTGTGTGAGTGTATGTGTGAGTGTATGTGTTTTATGTGTATAAAGGTAAATATAATACATGATTTAAAAATTATTCGTATCCATCAAGTAACAATTACTGTTATTACATTTTTATTGTTTTACCACTAGTTGGTTTAAATTTGTCATCAACATTAATTTACTTGAGTTTTTGTACTGTTCGTTTTTGATTTAAATTTAATCATCTACAATTTAAAAGCCGATTCCCAAATGAAGCATTTATAAGAGTGTAAATTATTCTAATAACAACAAATTGTAAAAGACAGTTATAAAAATGTTGTCTGGTAGTAAAATCATTCGTTTTCATATATATATATATATATATATATATATATATATAAATACTCGTTCGTTTTCAGGAAAATTCAGTAAAATAGTGGACGTTTCATTATATTTACATTTAATTTAGTAAAAGTTTAAATATATACCTTTATTAAAATATATTCATTGAAAATAGTCCATTTTAATAATATTAGTTATTAGGACACTTACTTTGGACAGCAGATTTGGCAGCAGGCATTCTAAAACAGAAAAAAGAGTAGTTTTTACTAATACTGCTCTTTAACCTATTATTGAAAATTATTAGTAATAAAAGAGGCGAATTTAACATTTAGGGATGCAATTCATTTCAGGAATGAAAGCCTTCATCAAAATTTAATATTGATCCACCCGTTTCTTTATATATTTTTAATTTAATTTTAACATTTTAGTTAATTTTAAACTCAAAATTAACTAAAATATATCGCTACCAATGTTTTTCCATACTTACAAACACCAGTAGTCCTTCTCAATCGAAATCAATGTTTTGAATTTGCTTTCATTTTTTCATACTATCAAGTCAGTTTCCTTTCATTTATTGGAATTTCAAGTTTTAAAAGTAAACATAAGTCAAAAAATACTAAATCAAGTTAAGAATATAATTGTAAAATAATGATTTTTCCATTTTAATTTAAAAACTGACAGAAAATAAGATTTAGAACATGTCCATTCACATTCTCTCTACGTTTCTTATCGTTTTGGTTTTATTTCTCAAATGATGTTACCAAAATATAAACCGAAAGATGCACTTCAAAATGATATTAACATGAGCACGATGAAATGGCACTTTCGGTGAAAAAAATTAAGGTTAGAATTCAGAAAACGAAAACCGCAATGACTTTCCTACCAAACTTATATATATATATATATATATATATAATGTACAAAATTCTATATGTCATGATTTTATATAAATCTGATCATTTTGTTCATAAGTGTACATAAGTTTTTTAAGGAAGTAATTTTGAAAATAAAAATTAGTAGAAAATAAATTTAAGAATCTCAGTTCCACTAAGAAAAATATTTTAACTTAAAATTAAAAAGTTTTAATAAACTAGAAAAATAATTAAAACAGAACTTATATATATATATATATATATATATAAATTTGTGTGTGTATTGAAGAGGTATATAGAAATATAAAGACAGAATATATGAATATGTGTGTCCAATTCTTGAACACGTTTTTTTTACATTTTACATTTATGTCTACGGTGTCTTAACCACGTCTAGATGGATATCTTCTAAGTGATAAGTAACAGACAGCTCAAATACAATCCGATTAAATCATACGTGTATAGAATCGTTAAAAACGGAACATACGACACAGATGTTAACTCATAAGATTACTTACTAATTACTGTAAAGTGTTTATCGTTAATTTAATATGCAAATAAATCTAAATATTGCAAGTACACATATTTCATTCTCTAATTCTTTTTATGATAATGGTTTTAATTATTATTTTTTTATTTATTGTCATACGGCTTTAAAATATAATTTCTGTAATAAATTTATATATGACCTTATTAATGATGAATAATTTTCAACAATAAAATCATTTACTTTCATAAATAAGTTTTTTTTAATCATGTCCACACAAAAGTGTTAATTATATTTACTATTACCAAGATTGGTTGTATAAATGGACGATTCCTTATGTACGACCTCAACGTTGTATTCAGGGTTGAGTATCGAATATTTAACACATGCTCAAACAACAGTATTACGGTATTTGTATAACAAGCAGTTACTTATTGAAGTAATCAAAATGAACAAATGGATTCTAAAAAATCGAAAATGTGAAGTGTTTATCTAAATGATTCCATTACAAATAATCATATTAATAATTTAAGAGAATACATTTCTTAAGGAAATATGTTTATTTTTATTAATATTAATTTTATGCTAAAAATGTATTAACAAGCAATTGAAACTAACAACTGGTCAATTACAATTACCTAAAAAATAAAAGGATATTTATTTATTTTTACATCGATTAAAAATAATGAGATATCGTTAAAATATTTGAGTAAATCTTTTTATAATTACTAAAACATAAACTTCATAAAAGTTCAAAAAAATTATTATTCATAATAAAAGAAGAATTTTTACAATTGTTTTTGTTAAATAACTAATCTTTCTCGATCAAAATAAAATGATAAGCAATACACATTGATATTCAACATTTAAAACTTAAAATAAAAATTAAAAAGCGTTCCATATCAATAATGATTTAGTTTAAAATATTTTGTTACATAAAATGATTTTTTTTACTGAACAAATGATAACTCCAACTTCTCAGTATTTCAACAATCAGAGTTCGATTAAAGTGTATTATATATATAGGTACTGAAAAATATATCGTAATCACAAAAATATAGCGCTGATATGAAACTTACTTGATTTCTTAACCTTTTTATATCCATGGCTTTTAAATGAAAACATTTGAAGTATTCATAGTTTTTAAATTTTAAAATTTCATGTATTTTTCGTTACCTATCATCAGTTGAATGACTATTTTGAAAGATAAGGTAATTAATCGTATTATCGATTTATTGTTTGCAAAAGAAAACCATGACTTTGGAAAGAATCATTTTCAAGTTCACTAAAAAAAATATCACGTGTTTCAGCCTGATGACTTTTTAAAACTATCCATACCGGTACAAAAACAGAATTTTCCGCTTATATATTTTTCATGAAAATTATTCTTTATAAAGGAATAGAAGGATTTTTAATTAGGTGAACATCAAAGTCAATCTGTACACTAGCGATTAGTATAAATAGAACATGTGTATTACAAAAAAAATAAAGAAATATAATTAAAAAGATCACTCTACTTCCTCACGGCAAACATTTGACGATCAAAACTGACATTTATTGAACAACGCATGTGTACCAAAGTTGAGGCTGATTATGAAATAAAAGAGAGAATTAAAGCAATGTTTGCGGCAGACATCATTATTTTTTAAAACTCATTAGTAATAGTACCAAATAACAGGGAATAACAAGGAATATCAGTCTTCTGCGAGTAACAGAAAAAAGAATATTTGGAAACAAAAACATGCGGTTAGTTGAGTTTACTGCATCGGTATGGGAGAGTTAAAACAGTTTTATAGATGTCAAGGATCTTATCTTTAGGAATCATTTATTTCGATTTATTTCGGTGTAAACGTGCGACACTTTCTAATAAGATTTTAGAAATGCAGCTTTAGTTTTCTTACATCCTACATTAATTTCATTTTTATTCCCGTTCGGAAACTATAAGGACTGTCACGCATATTATATAAGAAAAATGAAATACATGTTAAAAGAAAACTATATGTTTAAATAATCAATTTGTATTCAAACATGTCAAGAAACTTAAATAAGTAATTTTTATAATATTTTTCAAACATTATAACTTGTTATAAATTTTTTTCGAGATTTTTAAAACATTTCGAGTTATAAAACATAGATTTATCACTACAAATCCAAGTTAAAATAAAAAGTAAAACATGCAATGACATCGTCGTTGAAATCAAGCGTCCACAACATTCAAAACTCAACCGTGTGTCGGCGATATTATGACAGCATTTTCTGGGATGAAGGAAGAATTCTGTTTATCGACTGCCACGTTTTTTCTTTCATTCTCTTTATGGAAACTTTTTATCCCCTACATATATTTTCTAAATTTTATAAGCATATATTCGTATCTCCATTTCAATTGTTTCGTCAAACATTTTCAACCTACAATTATTATTATTATAAATTAATGAAAGTTAATAAATAATAATATGACGCAAAAAATTATATTTAAATTTAAAACGTATTTCCTATTATATATATATGTGAGTGTGTGTGAGAATATATATTTATTTATGTGTGTATGCATATTTGTGTGCACGAATTTATAATTTAAGAAAATTTATAATGCTATACAGAATTATAATAAATTATTATTATTAATTATTTAAAATATTAAACATAAATTATTGTTTCAATACTGTTTAGTAGTATTTAATTATAATTACTAGTATTTAAAAAATATTGACAGTAATTTTTATTACTTTATATATTTTTTGTAAAATTTCTTTCCAAATTCTGAAATTAGCGTCTTTCCCAAAATATGTCTAATGTTAGCAATGCTTACCTAGTAAGCATATGAATATCCTATGATTAATTTCTTGGAATTATTTTCAAATTCTTTCAATATCTTTTATTTTTAATCATTGGATTTATTGGTTTTAAGTTATTATTTATAAATTTGTTGCTGAGACTTTTAGTACTGACCTTGATTTTTTAATAATCTTTCATGTTACAATTACAGTTACAAATTGCTATTAAAAATTAACATCATTTAAATCAACGTACCGAAAATACAAAAACAATAATTTTGGTATGTCTTTGTACGTATTTTTGAGAATCGAGAGGTGTTTACCGGTTCTTTGACTTGTTAAATTCGTTTCACAGACCATAACAATTACTAGTTAACAGACAAAAAATAACATGATCGTACGACACTTCACAGTCCATTACTGGGATTTCCTTCTTTTAGAACAGAGACAACCTTGACAAGATTTCAATTGGAAAATACAGTAGATAGAAAACTTATGAAGGATTTCCGTCATTTATATCTTTGTTTTACTGACAAACACATCATTTTGAAATTGACTAACTTCATAGATGTTCATCACCTGACAACAACTCAAGCATCGAATAATCTCTGTATTTCTTCATGTGTGACAAGTGACAGTAAAAAAATACAACTAAATTAATATTTTTATGTATCCACTAACAGTATAATTTTTCATAGAACTAATTTTAAACTAATCCTTTAAAGGATTTAATACCTTTTGAATAACTTTTTTAAGAAATCCTTTCATATTTTAGAGACAATCTTTAAATAATTTTTAACAATTAGGATTATTTATAATTTTAAATAAAAATGAACAATTTCTCACTTTATTTTAATAAATTCAATTTAACAAATACTTCATTGATATTTTTCAATGAAATATATATATAATAAAGCAATTTTGGAATACATACTTTTGTAACAATAACAGCTAATAATCAGTCCAGAGAAACATTTATTTGAAACAATCAGTATATAGGGAGGCTTTATTTTAATATATTGTTTTTTTTAATTTATTTTTTAATTATATTTAAATTGATACGTAAATTGCAATAAATAAAATTTAAAAAAACTTAATTCGCTTATAAAATTTAATAAAACTTCTACATAGAATGAAAATAATTAAGATGTATCGATTGAAATCGATTGAATTGAAAAATTAAAATTTGTTACTATTTCATAATATATATATATATATATATATATATATATATATATGTGTATATATATATATATATATATATATATATATATATATATATGTTAGAAGAAATAAAGTAACCCGAGTGGTAAAAATATTGCACTTATAAATCACACGTGAATATTTTTATTATATTCCATTTTTTTATGAAAATATACTGTTTACTATGTATAACTTACATATATTTAATAAATTTAAAAATAGATTTATTTTACACAATTCTATTTGTTTATCCAAAGCTAATAAAAATAATTATGCTGACAAATATAAAATACGTTTTTTTATGAAGCTAGACAGATAAAAAAATGTTTATACTTTTTTTCTAATTTGAAAAAAAACAATAATATAGAATAATATAACAATATATAATATAATATAGTAAATATAACATTATAACTAAAATAATTATAATATGTAAAATATTTTTAGTACTTAGTACTTATTTTCACAGTGCAACTTACTTTCAAAATAATATTTATATTATAGAATTAAAAAAATGATATACTTTATAAAAATTCCGTATTCAATTTTAAGTTAAAACATTTTATATCTTTTAAGAAAATGAAAATAATTTTACAAAGTCAATTTAGGTAACTTATTTATAATTATATTATTATTATATTTATTACTTTAATACTAAATCTAAAGAAAATGGCCAAGACAATTCATAAGTATTATAATATATTTTGGAAAATGAATAGGAGGTTTATTATTCCAGTGAATTAATCAAATTCTGCTATTTAAAAATCTAATATAAAATCAAAATGTAACATTTTTAATTATAACTGTCTGGAAAAAAAACTAGACTTGGATTAAAATATGAACATGACTTTTTATTCCTCATATATTCATATTCTCAAGATTTGAATAATATATTCTTGTGGTAAAATAATAAAATTAAAAAAACTGTATTGTGTTTCAGTTGAATCACAGTATAGTCATACTATATTTTTAATAGAATTAATTTAGATAAAAATTAATTCTATTACAAAATTCACATACTCGTATACATATATATATATATATATATATATATATATATATATATATATATATATATAAGTATATGTATTTCCATATTTTCATAATTTTCATGGTATATATATATATATATATATATAAAAAAATGAAAATTATCCACAAAAACTTTATAAAACTACAATGTTGCAAAAAATAATCTGTCTGCGATAATGTTTATATACACAGACTAACATATCGACTTTTTTATTTGAATTTTATTATTTAATTGGTTTATATGTAGAGGTTTATAATTGACAACTGGGCGAGCAGGTTTGGGCACCGTGGGTTGGTGAGTACAACAAGCAGGGGGCGAAGCTCCTTTGTATATATATATATATATACATTATTTAATGTATATTTACGCTTCATCGATTTATGCAAATTGGAATCAACAAGAACTGAAATAAAAATAATAGTTGTTGCAATGAAATGTGAAAGAATTAACATATAAAAACCTATTAAAAATGGAACAAAAAAGTTAAAACCAAGAACTTATGGTATTCTTTTACTATCAGAAGAAACTAAAATCAATAACTTGGTTTTCTCACTAAAAATGAGAAACTTTCACAAATTAAGTGAAATATTCAAATATAATTAGAAGTTGCGTTAAGACTATGTGTATATATATATAAATAATTACCACCGATTAAACCAGATTGATGAGACCGCGTATTCGTGAAACCTTTATGGGGTTAATAAGCTAGCCATCAGCCATTTTGTCTCCCTCGAATTTTTGTTTGATGCCACGTGTGAGTGATTTATAAAATGTGCAACAATAAATAATCCCTCCAGCTACGAGGTTTGTACTATGGTTTGGTTTTTGTTGGCAAAAAACATTAGTGCAGTTGAAATTTACAGACAACTTTGTGGGGTGTATTGTTCAATTATCTTAACAGTCAATATATAAATATTTATATGGATTCTTTTTGTAAAATGGAACGCAATGGAACTGACAAAGTCGACAGAATCAATAAACAGAGTTGTGACTAAAGATATAAATAAGTTGATTAAAGATTATATTAATAAATTGAAATGTTTGTTTGAGCGATTATAAAATATAATTATATATGAATCTGTGGGTGTGTATACACTGAAATGTGGCATTTATAAAACAGAAAGTATTTTATACATATTTCATAAATTATTTCACAGCACAAAGATCACTAACCACGCTCGATTCAAATTAGACAAGTAAATATTTATTTAAATACAATATTTATTAAATGTTAGCTAAATATAATATTTATTTTAAATTATAATAATAGAGAACTAATTTTTAAATTTTGCAATTGAAGCATAACTATATTTTATTATTCATTTGAAGAGCATACGGCACATACATATTAATTCGTGAAATATAGGAACAAGTAGTGAATTAAGAAATAAAAGTATGATTTAATCTTCACATATAAAAATATATCAAATTTTGTATCGCTATTTTATAATATTATTGTTTATTTTTATTCCAATACTTCTACTCATTTTTTCGTCCTATTATTTTTAAATATTCTTGATTAAGTACTTTATAAACTCGGTTCATTAAATTTGATACACTGTATATTATATATATATATATATATATATATATATATGTGTGTGTGTATGTGTGAATATATAAATCATTATTTCAACTTTTACATTATTTTTATCTTTTTTTCTAGATACCGTTTCATATTCTCAGAAGAATAAGTAAATGATAATTTTAAAAAACATCACAAAACGCTAATTCTCAGTCCATAATAAGAAATAAAAAGATAAAACATAAATATTTATTTTCTCACTTTTAAATTATGCAGTATAATTGAAAAAAAAAGATTATTCGCTTGATAATAAACATTTATGTCAAAATTAAAAAAATGAGATATCTTCACATATTAGCGTTTGACATAATAAAAAAAAAACTCTCAAAATAAAGTTTTAGATTTGTACATTGAACTGCATGGTATGATAATAACTGTACTTCGCAACGCATTGTTTGATTGTTGATATTATCATCAAGATCACTCAACATAATAAATTAATCATATTCGTCAAAAACTTTCATACACAACACGCATAAATGTCATATATGAGTATATGTAAGGCATATATATATATATATATATATATATATATATATATATATATACATATATACATATATACATATATACATATATACATATATATATATATATATATATGCGTGTGTGTGTTTTTATATGTAATGTACTTATAATAACGGTAAATTTTTATCAATAATTCCATCAATGAAAAATATTTTTGTTCATAACACTTCTTCACAATTTTAGGTGTTTTTAAACAACTAAAATACTTTCACATTTTTTCGGTTTAATATTTCTATATGTACAACTAAAGTGCAGATTCGCATACTTATATATATTTTTTTTTTTTCAAAAAAAAAAACAGATAGTACATAGGTATGTAATATAATTGTACAAACAGCTTTTATAATATTAGTTGCC
>CM068316.1:30721570-30724070 GCA_034766995.1 Acanthacorydalis orientalis
TAGGTACGCAAAAGAAGTGCAGAGCAGACATCTTATCGCCGAATTTCTTGATGTTTGTTTAATTTATACGACACCCATTTATCCACCTTTTTTGTTTTTGCAATTAGGCTCAAATATCTAACAACTGTTGAATGATCAACATTGAGTTTTTCTAGTTGATTCACTAATTGACTCTTCGCCAAAATAAATTTTATATTTCGACCAGTTTCTGTTGCTTTATGTCCCAATTTAAACTCGTACAACGAAATCGCGCGAATTTGCTTTTTTCCCCATGACTAACTTAAAAGTTTATATCCAACAGTACCAAATAATGAAAACAATATAAATTGAAATCAGTAGTGCTAATTTCATTGTTTACAATGACATATCACATGACTAACAAAATATAAAGGTAACTAGAAAAATCGGCACAAAACTTAATATGATATAAACCGCAATTATTTTTGCACCAACCTAATATAAAAAGATATCGATTATAAACCGAAATAGACGAAAGTGTCTATTTAAAAATCACCGATTAGAATCCTGTTTTGTGATGTCTGTTGATTTATGCATGCGATGTACAGCTTTGTTTTCAAATACACTCTTGCACGCATTTCTATTCTGAAAACTGATTAAACACGCATATACCATTTTAATTGGTTATTTAATGAAACCAAAAAAATTAAACCTCAAACACAAATAAACTCATAAAATAAGTCATATTATACATATTTTAGACCAAACATTTTGAAAATGTTTGTGAAATTTTCAATTATAACATAATAAGTATTGTTTTTATTATCTAATTAACGGAGATGAAACCTGGATGAATCACTTTGATTCTGAAACAAAAGTGGAAGTCATCGGAACAGACCGATGCGGTGGCATGGAGCAATGAAGCACTCGCTCCAGACACCTCAAGTATGAAGTGCCTGTTAGATATTTTTCAATTTATTATTTTGTTTTATTATTTGTATGATTTTTGTTTATTTATAATGAATAATAAAACTTAGATAATATATAGTAATAATATAATACCGCTTCTACAAGTCGGCTTGTATCTAATTTACATTTATAGATTTCATCTTCAAATGTATATTATATATATATATATAGTCATGTTAAATTAATATGTAAGTATGTTTAATATTGTAGTAAATAACTGTATTTGATATTATTATACACCAAAACATAATAAATTTCTTATTAATATAATTCAGTCTGTATGTATTATTATTGGAGTACTCGTTGTACGACGAGGATTCCCCATAACGTTGGGACAATTTCACAATAAAAACAGTTTTGATTATGAGTCTAATAACCAACCTATTATAGATCCACAACATAATTATAAAGTTTATTTTTTTGTTTCATTCTTGACACTGCGATTAATTCAATTGGCGAAAGATTTGAACAAATGATATTACATGTTGATAAGTTTAACATATTATATAACATTTAGAAACTATAACATAAAAATAGATCAGAAATGCTAAAAAATATGTACGGATTTATTATTGACTGATAATGATAATAGAGATATTGATGGTCTTGAACTTTATGAAGAAATTATGAATTTAGTTGAATTATTGTCCTCTCAAATGGAACCACTAAAAATACTTGACTATTTGTAAACAAACAATATGACTATAAAATTTCAGAATTTGTTTATTTACCTACGAATAATGTTAACTTTATCCGTATCAGTTTCTTATGGACAATTCAGTTTCTCCAAATTAAAAATTATAAAAAATTACTTAATGTCAGCAATGGGACGAAAAAGATGATTCAGTTTGATTATGATGTCCATTGAAAGCAATGAATGTGAATCGTTAAATTATGGCGATTTGGTTCAAAATTTCGCGGAAATGAAATCTAGACGTGTAAATTTCAAATAATATACATAACTATTTTGTCTATTAACCCTTTCCACTCGACTGTCTCCTGAGTGGACATCGTAAATCTAATAAACAATTTAATTATTTTTTTATAAAACATGAATTAATAAATGTATTTTTGAATTTTTATTGGAATACAATGATATATCATTTTATATAAAGTTATTTGTTAATTGCTATTTCGTTAAAAAATATGGTTGAGTTATTGATAGGTGAGGCGAAAAAATTCTGAACAAAAGTAACTATTTTATAGTGTATTATTGCAACTGTTCCCTATTTGTGTTAAAAATGTTGAAGGCATTAAATAAATATATAAAATGATGTACTGAGTTTTTTTTTAGTTTAAGTAATTAGTCACTTCAGTATAAAACAAAGGCGCTTTTTAAGAATGTCTGCTCCAGGCTCTAAAATACCACCACATGGCTTTGCACTAGAATACCATTGACATTTCATTTTTTTAAAAAATAAAGTACATGTATCTTGCAGCAAGGTTATTGCAACAATCTTCTGTGATGGACAACGTATCCATTTAGTGTATTTCTTAAGAAAAGGATCGACTGTGAACTTACAACAGTAAATTGAAGCCTTGAGGAAGTTGAAAATGTATGTTTGTTGCATTT
>CM068316.1:30729070-30774070 GCA_034766995.1 Acanthacorydalis orientalis
TCATCATTCTTAGAGCTCTAAGGTAAGATTTTTCTGCATTTGAGCATTGTAAGAACTATAACAGAATGTTACTCATGTATCATTTTTATCTCTTAGTCAATAAATACGAAATATGTTATTATTATAAAAACTTATATAAATATCAACAATTATAACTTTGGAATGCATAATACTATTTTTTTTTCTAGTTCCAATTATTGAATTGTTGCAAATACAAAATCAGTACTCCATACATATTAGTATTCATAAATTTACTTACAAAATTATATAAATAAAAAATTATTAAAACTGCGCATGAACAAAAAAAAAACATTAAATGTTAGGTTAGTAGGAGAATAATTGTGGTTTTTATTTTCAGAATTATAACCTTAATTTTTTTTCAATTAAATTGTCATTTCATCGTTTCATATTAATATCATTTTAAAGTGAATTTTTCGGTCTTTATTTTGGTAATATCGATTTTTGTTCTATTATTAATTTTTCTTCAAATCAGGCTGTTGAATTAAAGATGTAAAAAAAGCAAAAAAGAGCATTTTTTGTACGAGTTCAAAATGGGTAGTAAAGCACTAGAAACTGCTCGTAAACTAAAGGATACTTTTAATGTGGATACTATTAAGGAACGTACAGTGAAATGGTAGTTCCAAAAATTTCGTGCTGGGGATGAGAAACTTGAAGATGAAGAAGGTCGCAAGCGTCCCTCTCAAGTTCATAACGACCAATTGAAGGCGTTAATTGAATCAGAACCATGCACAACAATTCGAGAACTTGCACAAACGTTAGGTGTTAGTCATCCAATAGTTCTGGACCACTTAAAACAGCTAGGAAAATCAAAAAAGAGAAAAATGTATATGAATTTGAAGGTCATAAACCGCAATTATTTTTTTACCGACCTAATACATTTAATTATATCTAAGCATCTCTTTATTTTTAAATTCCCTTTAATTTTACAATACTGGTGCAATTTATAGATCACATTATATAGATGACGTTCCTGTTCATATAAAAATTATTATTATTACTATTTTTGAAATATCAAGAATATATACTTATACACAAATACACATAAGGAAATGTATTTTTAAGGAAATATTAGTAATATATTTATAATAATTGAACCAACCTTTAAAGATGAATGTAGACACATAAAATAGTGATAACATTATATAAACAGAGGTTATTTAAGTCCTATTTGTCGGAATATGTTACAAAGATTTCAATAACTTCAATTAATTAAAAACAAAATTATCATTCATAAAAAATGATCCACTCTATCATTTGATAACTTTTGTTTAGGGCTATTTGAATAAATATATTTTTAAAACTGAATTAAATTGAAAAGTAATATATCTGACTATTTGAATAAATATATTTTTAAAACAGTAGATTAAATTTAAAAGTAATATTGTATGATAAATAATTACTAGATTTCTAGATGTATCTGGCTTCTATTTACATGAGACGTATTTGACTTAAAAGTATGTTAAAATGAGAAAAGTCATTAAAAGTTATGTATGAGAATTGCAACAATGTGAACACAGTAAACCTTTAAATCCAACAGGAAATGTTTAGAAATGCAACGGAAATGCTCTGAGTGTGCAGTGATATTTATAGTCTACATGTTGAACCTGACCATCAATTATTCTGTGAATATATGGTGTCTATCATTAAAACCAATATATAGTTTCACTTATTTACCTGTAATCTCATTAAAATAGATAGGATTTTAAAAAAAAAACTATATATATTGAAAGATACGTAAATTTACAACATAAATAAAGGAATTTGAGTTGTTTTTTTCATTATTTTTTCAATAAAACATGAAATTTAAAAAAATATTTCGTTAGCAATGTCGTTATTATGTCGTTACACACTTTATTTTAGACATATTTTCTAGTATTGGCGCACAAGTCTTCAAATATTTATATTCGGGTAACATAATTTATTAATTATTGACATTTAGTTTTACGCAAATAACTTTTGAAATCAAGTGGTAAATATTCTTAGAAGCCAAGTATGTAAATATTTTGTAAAAATAAATGTCAGGAATTATGTCTCGGCCTTTCAAGTGTTTATATTGTATTTGCAGATCAAATAATTAGAAAAGAAATCTTATTATTGAATGTCATTTATTTTCAGGTTTTTAAAATAGTAAAAGAATTATATTAAATATCTAAAAATTATGTTTTCCAGATTACTTTCATGATTTAAATAGAATATTTACACTGCAATTAAATTTTGTCTAGTGCACTATTAGTTTTGTGTTTAACTATTTTAAATTTGTTCACATGACTTTAAAGATTAACACAATATAATAAAAATATATTTTTATAATTCAACAATATGTATTGAAGCAATGTTTAAGCAAGTTACAAGACAGTTTTTAAGACTTTGTATTAAAAAATGTAAAAATAGTTTCGTTCATTTACATTCTTATAAAAAAAATATACAAAAATAGTCAATCACCTTTACATTCATACTATTGTTTAATAAACAAGTTGAACATTTGTTTACTGAAAATACAGTTAACACATCAATTGTATATAATTTTTAACAAGATCTTTTATTCGATTCGCTTTTATGTATTACCAATTTGAACGGTTCAATTTGAATCGATAATTAATAATTTCAAATTTCATGGAAAAAAGTTAACAAACAACCAGTACAATAGACTTGTATAAGGATATTTCAGTAAATTTAATTAAAATAAATTATAAAAACATTTCCATCATTTATTCTAAACCTGAATCAATTTTGTTCTATTTATCTTTCATTTGGTTAACTAATTCTTGTATATTTGAAATATGATATTTTCTCACTAGATTTCAATTTACTTCACAAGCAGTCAATATAACTTAATCTGAACACGTTTACCCATAGCACACCATAACATATTTAATAAATAATCATATTAATGTTGAAATGTAAAATTATTTTCAAAACAAATATTCTTGCACTTCGCACAAATTTGTATAATATTCAAATATATGCATTAACCTAATAAACTGTTAATTATCTACCTATGTATAGAAATATATTTCATATATTAAAATTTCAAAAAATGGACAAAAAAATGGGAAAATGTATTTAAAAAACGTGTAGAGGTTTTGTATTAAATAATTATTAACGATGACAACCGAAGTTACACGAAATTTTCACGAAAAATTATAATATTGGTATCATAATAACTAAAATGAAATGTGCTACTTTATAAAACTACTACGTTGCAGTATAACTACGAGAATGATTATATAGACATATTAACATATATTTATATATAAAAATATATTTCTTATATAAAACAACTATGTTGCAATATATCTGCGAGAATGATTATATAAACCTACAAAATTATTGTGTATATATATATATATATGTGGATCGTTTGATAAGTACGGTAAAAATGCAAGTTAAACACTGTTTTTTGGAAAAAAATCGATATTATTTCTCAACATAGTCTCCATTGAGGGCTATACATTTGGTCCAGCGAGTCTGCAAAATACGCATTAATGGTGGCGATGACATTCTTATTCGTCGAGAATTTCTTCCCGCCGAGACAAATTTTCAAGTTTGAGAAGAGGAAGACGTCGCACGGGGCCAACTCGAAAGAACGGGGAGAAAAGAGTGAATGAGGAATCAATTCGAAGCCTAATTTGTGCAAATTTTCCCTTGAGACGCTTAATTTGTGAGACAGAATGTCATCCTGATGAAATATCACTTTTTTGTGCGCCAATCTTGGCCGTTTTGATTTCAACTCTTTTTTCAAACGGTCCAATAATGTTGCATAATATGCTCCTGTTATCATTTTTCCCTTCGTTAAGTAGTCGATCAAGATGATTCCTTGGAAATCACAAAAAAAACAGTGGCAATCATCTTCCCAACTGATAAAACGGTCTTCACCTTCTTCGGCGCACTTTCACTAGTCGTTCTGTATCGTTTTGATTGCTGCTTCAACTCAGGTGTGTAGGGGTGGATCCATGTTTCATCCACGGTGACCAATTAACACAAAAAGACCTATTTGGTTTTTTCGATTTTTGCGTCCACTGCTACAATGCTCGCTTCAAATACCTGGGGAACGTGAACAACGCGTTGTTTCTAACTGAAATTTCACCTATGCTAATTTAAAAAGTGACACTTGATAGCCATTATGTTACCGAATGGATTATAGCGCCACATCATAGAAATTTACCAAACTTATCAAAGGACCCTCGAATATATATATATATATATATATATATATATATATATATATATATATATATATGTATACATATATTACGATATAGAGCGAATATATGTGATACGAGCGAAGCGAATCGGTGGTACGTGGGAATCAAGCAGTGGTAAAGATCCCTGGGGGTCGGAAAACATAGTGAGTTGAAGGTAGAGTCCTCTGATACCTAAAAAACGAATATAATTTACTGCCATACATTTCCATATCACCATATCCACAAAGATTAAAATTTGAGGATGCGATTAGTTTATTCTAGTTGTAAAATGTATTTACTAGAGAATTTACTTGCTATTAGATCCAAAAATATTTATTTTTGACTTTTTTCATGAAATCATACGATTTCAAAACTGAGAAGAAAAATTTGAAAAATCTTTTTTAAATATAACAAACATTTACTTTATTCATGTTGGCTTCTTATTTATCAATCTGCCATAAATACATCAAATTATCATAACTTTTTGTACGATTTTACATCTTACTATCTTCCAGTATTTTATTGAACAAAATGATAGTAATATCGTTTATAAATTTTTTTTTATATTCATTACATTTTCCCCTTTTTCAAATCAATAGCTTTAACAAAATATATTTGCTTTTATTTGTAATATTTTTTTCGGCCTTGCTCTTTTTATTGTACATCATACTACATAATTACTCCATTCCGGTACATACATATTTTCTGTACCGTTTTGCATTTAGAAAAAAATCATTTATCTTTTTCATCGAGCCACATTTATCTACTCTACTTTGTTTTCACTACAACTTTTAACTAAGTTAACTAGTTATAAACGCAAATATTCACTTCAATACTAGTTCGACCATTAAATGCTTATAATGAAAACATTATGATTTACCATAATTAGAGAATCTCTGATTAAATTATATATTACCTCTTTTTCTAAAATGTTTACAGATTTCTGTTTGTTAAGTAGTTTAATATTTCGTTTTTGTTAAAATATGTCTATTTTATTACTATAAATATATATATGAAAATAGTAATTATGAACTACAAAAATTGACTGCTAAAAACGTTTTAATGTTTGTTTTCTTATTTATAATAATTAATGAATTACGCCTTGTAAATTAACTTAACCAAATACTTCTAAAAAGAATATTACATATATATATAATATATATATATATATATATATATATATATATATATAATTTAATGTTTAACTATTAGGTTGGTAGAAAAATAATTCCGATTTATAATCTACAAATTCATATTCAATTTCATCTTTTTTGGTTTTCTAGCTGTTTTATGTGGTCCAGAACTATTGAATGACTAACGTCTAACTTTTGTGCAAGTTCTCGAATTACTGTGCGTATCTCTGATTCAACTAACGTCTTCATTTGTTCGTTATAAACTTAAGAAGGACCCCTGCAACCTTCTTCATTTTCAAGTTTCTCATCCCCAGCACGAAATTTTTGGAATCACCACTACACCGTATGTTCTTTAACAGTATCCACACCAAAAACATCATTTAGTTTACGAGCAGTTTCTGCTATTTTACCACCCATTTTCAACTCACAAAAAATTGCTCTTATTTGGTTCTTTTCCATCTTTAATTCAATATTCCAATAAGAAGTAAAATTAATAATAAAACCAAAGTTGATGTTACCAAAATACAGACCGAAAAATGCACTTTAAAATGATATTAACATGAACACGGTGAAATGATATTTTCTTTGAAAAAAATTAATAGTATTCAAAAAAACAAATTAATTCAAAACTAATATTATATTACCTATAAATTATTAATTAAAGATAAATAAACAAATACCAAAAAAATTCATGTTAAACCTCTAAAAATTATTAAATAATATTAACAAGTAAAACAGCTAAAAATAAATAAAAATAATTTTTTTCCTATAAATGAAAATTATTTATTCAAATTACACTGTTAAACTATATAATAACAATCATATAAGAAAAAATGAGAGAAAATATATTGAAATAGAAGATAATACACTGTTATATACAAAATATTTACAGAAATCGAGTAAACTCGTAATACTAAACGTTCCATTGAAAGTATATGATGCTATAATCACACTAATATTGTTACTAAATTAATTTAATACATTAAATAATATTATCGTTTTAATACGCCTCGTGATACTCCAGCTGTGAATTATCATATTTCAATAATAAAGAATCATTATTTTAATCTAACACTATGATAAAAAGAACGATAATCAATCTTATATGAACGTAATGGATCATCAGTTTAATGGAGAGAATAAGCAGTGTGTTATCTTTTATTGTTTTTTCCATGTTTGTACGTAATTACACTAGTTATTATTACATATGGGTTGTATTCAACTATAAAATAAATCTGCGTAATATAATTTCAAAATTGACATCTAAAAATAAAAGTATAACTTATCCTATTAAAATTTGTATTAAATAAATAATAGAAATAATATTAATTCAATTTTTATAACAAGCCATAACTATTTTGTTGATTAAAATAATATTCATCTTCTTAAGAAAATATAGAAAATGTAACTAAAGAATGCACATACACACACACACACACACATATATATATATATATATATATATATATATATATATATATATATATATATATATATTTCTTATCTTTAGAAGGGAAAAAGAAATAGAAGAGTAAGAGTGTTTATTTATGGAAAGGATAAAATTGAAACAGTAAAAAAACTATAATTATCTCGGAATCCCATTTTCAAGCTCAAAGTTGTTTTTACAAGTAATAAACAACGCAATGTTAAAGAAAATATTGCAGCACACAATGTAAAAAACATCTTAATAAAATCAAAAACTGATTCCTGAGAGTCTAGAAATCGAATTTTCGGCGCCGTAGCTGTTAGTACTGTCCTTTATATGAGCGAAATTTGGGAACTTACATTAGATATTTATACTCGTATAACATTAAAAGGTACCATACTAATGTTTTTAAATCATTTCTCGATAGCCATGCTCAATACCAGAATATATCATTAGATTGGAAACTGGGAGATCGAAACTAGCAAATTTCGTCCTTAAACACGCAATCTCATGGTTGATAAAATTACTCCATATGAATGATAGTAGATATGCTAAGATGTATTTTAACAGACTCAAAAATTTAGATAGCTCTCCTGATAATGTAATTAAATATAACTGGGCAACGCAACTTAAAAACGTATTTAATAATTTAAATTATGAGAATATCTGGAAGACAAGTTCTGCAATTGTTAATAAAAAATAAAAAATATTAATGAAATACGAAAAAGACAAAGGACTTGGATAAATAACATATGTAAACATCGAAATATTACCCCAGATATCAATACATAAAATGTAATAATGGAATAGAACCATATTTAAATCTACGAATTCAGTTTGATAAAATCAAAATATTCAGTCAATTAAGAGTTATTATCAATAAACATTTTAAAATAATATCAAGAGGCATTAAGTATACCTGGGATCCTACTTTAATATGTACAAACGATAGCTCAGGCAAAGTAAAAGATTTTCATCATGTAATACTTGTCTGCCTCTTATATAAGCCTTTTCGAACTGAGTTAATTTTAAAATACCTAAATGAAAAATTCAATAACAATATCCATATGTACATCCTTTCTAACATTTTCAAACGGAAAATTGACGATATCTACTATTTTATCATTTCAATGTTAAAAACTAGAAGTATAAGTATGAATGAATAATATTTTATTCTACTTACTCCCATTTCTGTTGTTATATCTCTCCTGTTATTATTTACCAGCTAGCTAATTAAAAACGTTTGATTGCTCAAACAAGATGTATTGTGTATTGTAATGAATGTATCACTGTTTAAAATGTATTATTAAATAAAACGGTCAGTAATTAAATAATTGTTTATATGGCCATTATGTAAGCGTTTATATGTAAGAATTTTACATAAGATAAGCAGAATTTGTATATTAATTCTATTGTATCCGTATGTACAAGATAATGTATTATATAAGTATCAATCTACTATAATGAATATTTTATTTGAAATACAATACTTTACTTACTTACATATTATATATATATATATATATATATATATATATATATTATATAATATATATATATATATATATATATACATATATTAATATATACATATCTATACATATATATATATATATACATATACATATACATATCTATTAATACATTCATATATATATATATATATATATATATACATATGTATGCACATATATATATATATATATACACACATACATACATATATATTATTTATAAAACTTTAGTGAATTAAACACGTCAGTATGAAGAAGTAACCTTATGTCACGCCTATAATCTTCAGTTCGTTCATCTTCCTAATGATCGTTTTCCTATCTCCATATAACAACTCTCATTATCAACCGATAAAGTTATAAATCTGTGTCTGGTATTCTAGACAAGAATATTGTGCGGGTTTACTTTTCCCTCGCCATTCTCGACTTGTACCAATACAAATAATAAACTATTAGTACATTTAAACCACAGTTCTCTCATAAACAATTTATTAATCTTTTATAAAACTATTTAACAATTATTTTATAAAAAAAGCATACACACGTTCTAGTATTTCACAAGGGTATTAATATTCGCACCCACTATTTTATTAATTGAGAGTCACTTTAACGACTGTAAAACTGACTCGATATTAATGAAAACAACGACACAACATCGATTACAGATTCTATAAATTTAGTAAATGATATATGGAAGAATGTTTCAACTGCAATGAAAACATATTAATTATAGATGTTTATACAAACGTAATATTTAAATTTGACATGAGGGATATTTATGAGGTCAGTATATATAGACAAATACAGGGTGGGAAAAAATAAGCGATCTATTTCATGTCATAATTTTTTTAAAAAATAATCATAGTATTAATGTAGACCATTTATTTAAACATCGTAATGAAGTATGGAATACAAAATCTAATAGATTTCTATCTCTGAATGCTGCACAAACACGAACTCTCTCAGTTATATTTGCATAACTTTTTCGTAAGTCTCATGGGGTATATCGTCAATATCTTCATGATCTGTCTCATTTAGTTGCACAGTTGTTGTCAGTTATTCCTATACACAATGTCTTTGAAATAACCTCATGAAAAAGTCAGGCGCTGTAAGAACTGACGATCTAGAGGTCCAGACTATACCTCCAAAACGAAAAATTAATCGTCCTGGAAACATTGTTTTTAAAATTTCCATTGTTTCCGTTGCTGTATGGCAAATTCTGCTGTCCTGTTGAGTCGCATGTTTTGATGATCACGCCTCTCGTGTAAATTTCTCACCAAACCCATAACATGACGAGGATGTAAAGGGCGTTCATGAATAGCATAAAGATTTTCTAAGCCCCAGATACGACTAACTTGTTTATTAAAGAATCCGTTTTGGTCAAAATGTGCTTCATCGCTCATTATCAATTTATGCCAAAAAAATCACTCATTCATTTCATTCTAACGTCAAACTCATTCTTTTAATTTTGCCACGTATGCTCTCCATTACAGCCCAACGCACTACTGACAGCGACGCGTCGAATCAAAATGGCAGCAAATTCACATCAGTCAGTAACATATTGCCCACGCAGTATAACGTGTAATTTTTGTTCTTTTCGCAAATACTAAAATACAGTACTTGGCAGTTACTTTTACTTATTTGTCTAGTTTTGTACATTTATTGTTGATTGTTGCATATTAAATATTACTTTACGATGAGACATGGATAAACATTATGTAGTTTCTATATTGTACCACGTTAATATTCTTTTCTGTGAATTTCAAACAGTCTGTTTTAATAAAAAATATCAGCATCTCTGTGTTATGCCAACAAGATCGTAGATAAGTTAATTGATCTCCTTTTCCTTTATATATATATATATATATATATATATATATATATATATATATATATATATATATATATATATATATAAAATATTAAATTTTGTTACAAATCTGTCATTTGACTTTTGGTACAGAAGTATCATATATGCAAGCAACAACCAATCAAAAATAATAAATTAAGTACGAATACGGTAAATTATTGCGTATATATACCAATATAGTGAATATCCCTGTTTATGTCTTATAGTACTATATTATTTGCAACATACTATTGCTGATTATAATTTGCATACAATCGATTTAAATTCTATACACATATACACAAATACACCCACAGACTCATATATATATATATATATATATATATATATATATATATATATATATATATATACATTATATATATACATATATATACATATATATATATATATATATACTTTTATATATATATATATAGTAGGAATCTCGTTGTATTTTTAAACGCTTAAAAGTTCATAAAACTCTCAAGTTAATTTATACATATTTAATAGTAATAATTCATATAACAAGTGTACATTTGTAAAATGATGTCCCGGAAATCGAACTTGAAATAACATGTCTTCGAAACTGTAATATAATTTATACACTTAATTTCACACCTAACCTAGCACGGACAATGAGGCATGCGCATCCAAATGCATGAAGTGTAAAGAACAGTCTTTGAATATTTCTGAAATTAAATTAACAATTACGGAAATAGCTGCGAACGAAAAGCGATGTAAACCACTGCAACTAATGTACAGATTAAGGAGGAACTCAATGAATCAGATACAGACAATTATTTTACAGATAATTCATATACATTTATTCTTGCTCTATTTGGTTTCGAAAATAGGTCCACATTACGATGCATGTGAAGTTGATTGAAAATTGTCAGATTATATTTATAACCGCAGTACATGCAGGTTCAATTTATGGCTGGTTTCTTGTGGCGAAAGTTACAAAGGTCGTGAAAGGTTTTTTAATAGTCGATTTGTGTCGTTATTATCTAAAATGTATATTATCATCTGCATCGACTATAAATGATCGTGTCTCGAAAGAAACATTAACTGCAATAAAACATTTCTCTAAAAAATAATAAAAACAGTAAACAATTATTTGAAAACAAAATATGAACAATAATACAAAACTATAATTGAATCAATAAACAATAAATGTTAAACATAAAAAAAATTTGTTTATTGTCTAAAATATATTGTTTATCATTTTTTTATTTCTTATTTCAATTAATTTCATAGAAAACTATATACATATATATATATATATATATATATATATATATATATATATATATATATATATATATAAGCTTTGGGAATGATTTCTGTTTTCTCTACCATCTCTACAGCATTTTTTTTTATTTCTAGTTTCTTAGCACTATCTACAAAATCATATTTGTACTTAATATATATATATATATATATATATATATATATACATATTTAAAAAAGAAATTCATATTTGCGATAAACACTGAATATCAGTTTAATATTTATGTAATAAATCGTTTGATTTATCTTCTATGAATTTTTGAAGTAACCGAAAGAAGCACTATTTAAAATACCATCTTTTTTCAAATATTAAATTTATTATAATATTATAGATATAAATACATATATATATATATATATATATATATATATATATATATATATATATATATATTTACATATGTATATATGTTCTTTCTAAACAATGCTGCGAATATTCGAAAACAAATCATTGATAATCTATACAGTTATGTTTTAGCAATTCATCCCTCAAATACTTTTTAAATTCTAAAAATTTTACCTAAACTTTACAAGTACAATCATTTAACAAAATCATTGGTTATCTCTTCAATAAGTTTTCAATTTATTCTAAAGGTTTTACTCAAGTAATACATCTAAACCAAACAAAAAGAATACAAATTAGATATAACTAATCACTCAATTATTTTAAACAAAGTGATATCTTGTTTTTTATTAGTTGTTAACAAAAGAAAACAATTTCAATTATTTGCAAATTATAATGTTATTGTTCAGTTATCTCACAAATATATTAACAAGCTTTTCTTATAATGCAAACAAATATTTACTTTGTTGGTATGGGAAACATTTTATTACAAACTATTGAAAAATATCGTCGCTGAAATTCAATACTAACGCCTAATAAAATGTAATAATAATTATATGTACACCTGCTTCGTACAGAGAATTTATTGATAAGGATTCCAATGAAAAATAAAGACAATAATTGTTACTAATTCTCTTTTCTAAAATATTCTTGTAAGAATATAATTCATTTGAAGCAATATTGTGAAAGATTAAATACTCGCATTACTCTTTCCATTAAAACAAGAAGTTTATTTGGTCGCAATCATAGTTTTGGCACTGCGGATAAATTCATTTTCACAAATAAATTTTCATGTTTCACAAACCACACAAAAAATCAGATCAAAATGTTCAATAATACAAAAATAAAATAACAATAAAATTACAATTTGTAATTTTTTTATTCAACTTTATCTCCAAACTGCAAAGAAATTAAATGAGTAAAAAAAATAAATTTTCATGTAAAGTAAAGAAATATTTAATTTTTATAACAAAGTTAAAAGTATCATAAATATTTTTTAATAAAAACCAAAAATACTTTTATCAATTCTATGTTATCAAATAAATAAAAAAAAAAAAATATACAATATATACTTTATATATATATATATATATATATATATATATATATATATATATATATATTATATAATTTTAATTAGAAATAAAATAAAAATGTTTTTCAACCAACTCATTTAACTTTGAATCCAAAATATTTTTAATTACTTTTTATGTAATGAAAGATTCCTGTGTTTTAAGTAATGAATTATTTTTAAAAAATGATTTATACCCGTACATTTTATTTACAATAAGATGAAATAGAGATGATATATATATATATATATATATATATATATATATATATATTCATATTACTTTTAGTCAAAATTGTTATTTTAACTAACAAATAATTACTTTGAAAACTTATTATTTTTAATTTTTTCATCTGATCTCAAACATTTTCTGCATTTAAATATATATTTTTTTTTAAATATTTACAAATTTTTAAATATACAATTTTATTCTGTTAATGAAATTACAATAGTTTTGAAATCAAATATATCTGTAATAGAAACAAGTGACCATAAATTATTAATTTGAGACTATTAGTCATTATCAATCTATCTAAATACGAATACAAATTAATTGATATGTTCTAAGTCTACATAATTATTCTTCCTTTTCCAATCTATTCCATCTGTCAATTTATCGCATAATTTACGGCTATTATTCCACCTAAACGTATTTAAATTTACATAATGTTTATAAATGCACACATGCATGTTGTGAATTATTTATGTTACACTAAGTGCACATGATGCAATACTTAATTATAAAGTGTATCAATACCTTTCTTATTTTTGAAATATTACCTTAACTTTAACATTTTTTTCTTAAAAACAGTGTGATTGTTAAAAAATCACACAGAAATTATTATTTTGGTGAGTTAAAAAGACATTAAACCATAAATCGCAATCCAAAATTTTCAAGGAATTTATGACAGGAAGATTTTAATTGAGAAAATATATCTGAATTAGAAAAAAAATATTAACTCTATAGTTAAGCTGATGGACCATGTTGAGGGAATTATGTGTTATTTTAGTAAATAAATTCAATTTCTAATCATGAAGAAAACACTTTATAGAAAGTTGTATGTCACAATTTAATTCATCTTATTCTCCCTTTTAGTTCTATTTTTGATCAAATTTTTAAAAAGTCAAACTTTATCAGATGTATTCCACTGCTACGATCGAAAAAAAATCAGAAATACATAATATAATAAATGTTTTCATTTACATTAAATTCTATATGTATCTTTCAATAAAGTAAATTTCGCCTTTTTCATTTTCAAAATGCAAGTCAGCAGAAATCAATACAAAATATAAAAAAAATCTGTTAGATGTTTATTAATAGTTTTATATCAGTGCTTTTATAAATACTTTTAAGTAAGAAAATTTAATCATTAGTTACATTCTTTTTTTTATAATATCGATTCTGTCCTATATTCCTCACTTTTAGTGATCAAGCAAGATCACCCAAGAACCACACAATTTTATCTTTTTTTTATTTCAAAAGTTGCTCTTTGTTTCATTCTCTCTCTTCGTTTTTCTTTTAAAATTATTAATATATAATTTAAATTTCTAAACAATGGACTATGAATATACCAATCCATTTTTCATCGTCCAAATACTCTAGTTATTTCCATCAAAGTCCTCTTCTAATATCATTGTTAGATTATTATTCGTCCTTCGTAAACGCGTTTGCGCTTACAGAGGATAAGTTTTTTTTTATTGAAAATGGCCTAGATTATAAACTTAAATAATAAGTTTATGGATTTTTACAGTCCACCAGATCACAAAATATTACAATACGTATTTTTACTTACATTTATATCTACAATTCTATAACTGTATCAACTGATAATTGACAAGATGAACCAAAAAGAAATGCATCTACAACAAAAATATTTAACTAAAATATACATATGAGTCAAAAAATAAATCTTACTGATCTGAAAGATCAACGGAAGATACTAAGCGTTTATAAGTTGAATATTCAACCGCAAATTAAAATTTTTTGATAAATCATAAAATTAATCTACTTGATAAAACACATATTGATTCCACAAGAATAATATATGTTTAAAATAAAAGTTAAGACGTTTTTCTAGAATATATTTATTAAATTATTATAGTAGGTATTATTTCATCATTTTATAATAAATTTATTTCTAAATTTAACAAAATAATTGAATAGAGAATAGTTTGTTTATGTAAAAAAAAATAAGATATCTATCTATTATTTTTCTCTCAAATTGCAAAAACTTTCAAAAACTTCAAATTATAAAAATTATATTGAAATTAAATTCAAACAAATACAATAGATCATTTAATGAACGAAATTATATTCTAATATATTTTTTATAAGATATATACTGGATTTTCCAATAAAGACTCAATTTTTTAATTTGAACTGAAAGATTTTGCGCTAAAATTTCCAGCTGCTTTATTGTAAATAAATAATAAGGGGTACGCCATTTATAAATAAAAAATAATATTGTGCGAGACCACCACATGCCTTTTTACAAGTAACCATTCTTTTGTTAAAATTTTCAATAGCATCTTAATATACAACTGAGACTATCTCATCAATTAATCTTTGGATTTCATCTTTTAGGTCAGAAATTATTTTAGAATTATTAATGCACACCTGTTCTTTAACGTGACCTCATATAAATTAGTCCAACGGCTTTCAATCGCAGGATCTCAGGAGCCAATTAATGTTTCAATTTCTGGAAATAACGCAACCAGGGAAATTTCGGACTCAATAAATCAATTGTTTCGCCAACTGTGTGGCTTGTTGCACCGTCCTACTGGAACCACAGGTCCTCCAGATTAATATCATTCAGTTTTGTCCACAAAAAAATCGGTTATCATGTTTCGGTATCTTTCTTCTTTTACAGTAATTGCTTTACCAGACTAATTCTCAAAAAAGTAAAGACCAATGACTCAATCGGACCAAAGTGCGCACCAAACAGTCACTATTTCTGCACGTAATGCCTTCTCAACGATCACCCTCGGATTTTCTTCATCACAGATTCGGCAGTTTTGCTTGAAAACTTAGCCAGAGAGTTGAAAATATACCTCGTTGCTAAAGATGACATTTTCAGAAAAACTGTGTTGTTCCAGTGTTCAGTTAACAAATCTCAGATGCAGTGAATGTTCTTCTGACTTCAATTTTTGTGTTAATTGCAGCTTGTAAACCTTCAGCAATAAATCTTTGTGCAAAATACGCCATATGGTCGTCTGTGAAAAGCCCAATTCCCGTGATCGTCGTAGTCTTTACATTCCTGGATCTTCCGATACAGTTTCACAAACCAAGTCAATGTTTTCTTCAGAACAAGCATTACGAACGACGTGTTGATGTTTCTTTATCTTTAACCGATCTAGTCTCTTCAAATTTATTCAGTGATCAAAGAATTGGTAATTCAGATGGATGAGTATGTCAAGAATAAATATCGCGTAAATTACGAAATGTATTTTTTATAACGGGACCATTTTCATAATACAATTTTATTATTTCAATACGTTGTTTCGTTGTATAGGAAGCCATAACTAAAAATATCAATGTTAAAACTTAACAAAAGTCAATAAAAATACAGCTGTCAGTTTGACGTCTATGAAATATAACCTCTTAAGTAATTGGGTCGCTATTGGAAAACCCTTTATGAGTATAAAAACTCAACACTACTTTCAAAATAAAATATTATTTTCAATCATTAACAAGTGGCTTGAATGTATTTATCAATTTTCAATTAATTTTTCAATATATGCCTTTTTTATCTAATACTTTTCTTTTTTCTTAATAGTAATCATAAAAAAATCTATTACTTTATAATAACACATAAGTAAGATTATAATATTTAGTTCGATGTTTACAGTTTTAATTTTATTAATTGATTTTTTTTTAAATACCACGATTTTGTAGACGTTACTTTACATTCCATATATCATTTTACTAGTGACAGTATATACCACATTATTGGAACATCTCATTTTTATTTCATATTTTTAACTCATTTATTTTATCACTTTATATATATATATATATATATATATATATAATCGTAAAATATTTAAGTACTAATTTACGAACTGAAACCTTACACATCAACAGTCAACTAGTTAAGTTCAACGATTTCACTTCAGTTGTTACATTAACTGAATTTCATATAATCCCAATTTATTACAATTTTACAACATAAATTAAATGGCGCATTTAAAGCTTAAACAATGACACCTTTAATCTATTTACCATGCTTTATAGCCATGAAGTATTCAACATTAAAATGCAAATGTCTGTCTGAACACAATTCGAAAGATGTTATTTTAACCCAATTTAACTAGCGTGAAATTCACATGATCCGCGTTCAAATCACTCACACACCACCGCAAACGTCACATGCAGTACCTTTTTAACGGTAAATTCAATTTTGAATAATTCAAAAAAAATACTTTTGCAACATCAACATCTTGGAAAGATGTGTTATCTGCTCGTGTCTATAGTTGGAAAACCTTAATTACATACAAATGCCACTCTAAACAAATTAAAATTACACTATTCTCTTCATTCAAAACTATATGTAACATTATGTGCAGAACAATTCAACTTAACAATTGAAGAATACGTAACATAATGAAAACTGTTATTCTAATTAGATCATTGTCGTTAATATTAAAATAGAATGATTTTAAATATAACGTATATATATATACATAAACTGCAGATTATTTTTTTTAATTATTACGGTTAAAAAATTGCATTTTATTTATTAAAACACTAACTAATTTGAATAGAAAAAAAAGTATATTTTCTAATTTCATACAAACATACTTACACATACATCCACGCATACACACACACACACACATATATATATATATATATATATATATATATATATATATATATATATATATATATATATATATGTATGACAAAACAGTTTTGACTATTTATACAGTTTTTCAATTATATAATTTTTGGTGTATTTGCCCACTTCTTCTAATACAGCTTTGTAAAAATATATCAGAAAAGTCCACTTTTATTTATCAAAATTCATTCTACTTAAAACTCTAATTGTGTACTTTTCCTATTGATATTTCCAAACCATTATTTATTAAATGTGTTTTTAACTTTCTCAAGATTAAGACTTTCTATAAAGCATATACCTTGAACTTTATATAGTTTTTACTTTTTCACAAACTATTTCTCAAATTATTTTTATTTTCAAAATGAATGTTGCATACCATGTACTCGATATTTTTACTTCTACAATATCTATCCAGATAATAATTCTATGTATAATAACTAACACAACTATACACTTATCTTTAAAAGTAAAGCATATTTTTTTATTAGAGAATTTTACCAAAATTACTATGACACTGCTTTTCATGTATATTGAATTTTATTTAATATTTTGTCATGGTTACGAAATGATTTATATTCTTCTGGTAAAAACAAAAAATACAAATTCTTCGCTATGTGAGTTATATTACTTAGTGTGATGACATGTCATTATATTCATAACATTACAATTTCTCCTGAAGGTTTCTTTTGCAATATATATTTATATATGTTTATATATCTTATAATATGCTTATATATACATACACACACACACACATAATATACATATGTATATATAAATATACATATGTGTATATATATAATCATCATCATCATCAGCCTCTATCAATCCACTACTGGATAAAGGCCTTTCCCATGATTTTCCATTTTGTACGAATGAATGCCTCTTTTCCAATAAATATTTTAATTTTCTTATTCCACCTGTTCATTGGTCTCTTTCTTGGTCTTTTTATATTCCTTGTACAGCACTCAGATAATAATTTATGTTGTACATCGGTTGTCTTTTCTTCTTACATCATGCCCCGTTTATTTCCATTTTAGACTTTTTACTCTTTTCATTACATCTGTGACTCCTGTCTGTTTTCGTATCCATTGTATTCTTTTCCTATTCTTCTTGTTATTCCTGCCATATATATTTTCATACGTCCTATTTATTTATTCCTATTATTCCTATCCTATTATTATCCTATTATTCCTAGTGTGCATCTTTCCCTACTTCTCAGTGTTATATATGTTGCCGGCACAGTCCAACAACCAGGCAAAATCTGACTTGGCCTAGGAAAACTGCGATTTGCCAGCCCGCCGTCAGCCAAAGTACGACTTTACCTAATCGTCTGACTTTGCCGAAACATGTTATAGGCAAAGTCCGACTTTGACTAGTCAATATATATCCTAATTTATAAAATTAAAATTAGATCACCTTCATCCACATTTTCATCCACACCTTCACCCTCACCTTCATCATCATCCTCAGACTTTTTAACCCGGCAAAGCGCACGTATACAGCCTGGAATAGAGGTTTTACTTCTGACTTTGACTAATCAATATATATATATATATATATATATATATATCCTGATTTATAAAATTAAAATTAGATCACCCCTAATCATCGCCCTTTTTTGACCCGGCGGAGTGCAGATATACAGAGCTGAGTAGCGGTGTGTGAGTGAGGGTGAGGATGAGGGAGGATGAGAATGACGATGATGGTGAAGGTGATGGTGGACGTGATCTAATTTTAATTTTATAATCAAGATATATATGAATAATCAAAGTCGGAGTTTGATTGACGGAGGCCGGGCAAATCGCAGTTTTCCTAGACAAATTTTGACTTTACCTATAACATATATACATATATATACAAATATATGTATATATAAATATATATATATATAGAACAAAATGCAAAGAAAGTAATGTTCAGAGAAGATGTAATAAGTTTGTGTATATTTTTAAAATTTTCTTTTCAGTGAAATGTATGTCAGTGGATATCAAATAGGCACAGTAGCTGTATAAATATGTAACGTTGCGTTATATTTTAATTAACTACAAATAAGCAAACAGTAATTAATGTCTAATAAATATTTACGCACTTTTACAATGAAAGTCAACATGTAAAAACAAGAAGTAAATTAACATCACTAATTAAAATAATTTTATTAAATTGAACCTAATTCACTCCGACAGTTTTATACAGATAGAAAGTACAACTTGCAGAATAATTGTGTTTTTTGAATACTTGTACATATAAGCACAACATGTTAAATCTGTCACGGAAAAATGATTATTCATAGTTTTATATACACACACACATATATATATATATATATATATATATATATATCACTTATAGGTGTAAATGTTTTATGTGCACTTAATCTTTAATTTTTTTCTTTCTCTAGTGATTTCTTACCCCTATAAATCATTTTAACAATTCTAAAAAAAATAATATATAACATATATATATATACAACACACACATATCTATATATATACATATATATATATATATATATATATATATATATATATATATATATATATATATATATATAATATTAAATATTCTAATACTATAAAAGAATTCAGCTAGATAAATGAATTTAAAACGTAAATATACCTTAACTATACCTTTAAAAAAGTTTTAATTAGTTAATAATAATTTCACAGAAAAACATAGGTCTGTAAGAAGCAGTTGATAATATTTGAAAAAATAAATATTATTTATAAACTTGTTACGAATGGCAATACAATATAAAAAAAATAAAAATCATTTAGAAGAAAAACTGAGAATGATGTATATTGGCATACATACTTGCACACAATTTATTTACTTTCGCTTTAAAAGATATTTTCAAAAAATTAATAAAAAAATAATAAAAATCAGATCAAATTTTTTTGATAATATTCTATTTTAAAAAAGTTTGTAACAGTAAAATTAATTTAAAAATAAATTATACCTCAAAAAATAGTTTCATTTATTGGATTTAACTTATCAGAAGCAAATTAAGTAAAACCAAACAGAATGACAATTTTACAACATATGTTCAAAAATTAAACAAAAAGTAAAGAGATTAAAATGGAATGAAATTAATTCGGAAGAAAATGTTCAATATTACGTCAAACGAAAAATATATATTGAACGGTTGATACATTTAAATAATTTATTCTATTTGTTCAGAACTACGGAATTAAAAGATGAAAAATGAGCCGTGAAGGTCAAAATAAAGCTGTGATTAATTCAACGTAAATAAATATAAAGAATATATATATATAATATAACAAAAACGTAGGAATGAATATAACGGATACAAAAATAGATGACATACAGTACATAATTTTAAATGAAAATTAACAGACCATATTACAAGAAGAAAAATCTTTGATTCGACAAAAGAAATTATAAAAAGGTATTAGAAATTTATAAAAATCAAGACACTAAATCATTTAAAATAAAAAAATAGAAGTATATATATATACACACCCACCCACACACACACACATACAAAATATATATATATATATATATATATATATATATATATATATATATATATATACAATCACTTTTTAATAACAACCTGAAATAAGAACATTAAAAAGATGAAACGTCTACTCACGATTATTCATTTACAATCATTGAATATATATATATATATATATATATATATATATATATATATATATATATATATATATATATATATATTTATTAGATAGTGCTCCATAACTGAACAAAAATGTTCACAGAGATAATATTTATATTCATAAAAAGAAATTATTTCTCTAAGTTTTATTTTTTATTATTTATTTCCAAGCAAAATAAATTTTAAATTATTTCAATTAAATTATATATGATTAAACTCACGAAATCGATAAATAAACTAATACGTTTTCAATATTAAAAATTAAATGAATATATTACTTTTTTATTTAAAAAATAAATATAATCACATTGAGCACGATTCATTGTATATTTTAAGATCTATAATTTAAAAACTGTATCTATATGAAACCAAATAAAGTAGTAAATAATTTATGATTTACTATACTAAATATAACACTTTAATTTCTTACTTGAAATACTTGTTTTTATAAAAACATGTTTTAATTATAAATAAATCTCTTTCAAGTATTTACATATAAGTTACATCGTTAGTGTGGTATAAATTAACGGATCCACATATAATTTTTGAATATAATTTCTCATAATTGAATAAAATAATTTTGAATTTTACAAGTTATTTTTAAATAAAATAATATTAAATATATTTGTAAATAATCATAAAATAATTAAAGAGAAAAACATCTGAGTAATTTATTTTCAATCTAAAAGAAAATAGTTAAAAGACAAAATGAAGCGAGCTAAAAAATAAATCTCTACTTAATTTAAATAATTTTATTATTAAAAAAAGAAGTCATTAATAAATCTATTTATATTCAATCTTATATATTATCAAAGAAAATATTACAATATCTATCTAATAATTATTTATACCCTGGAAAATTTATTATAGATGATTTTTATCTCATCTAAACCCATTAATTCATTTTGTACTTCACAAGTGTTTAATATACTGATATTTAATTAGTATCAAATTGATAATATTTAATTTTATATTAATAGTCCGACAATCAAATTTATAACATAAATAAATAACAAAAATAGAATACTATTAATAATCGTGCACATTATTTTCAAGGTAATTTAACTTTCAGACTTGTCATCGCGATCCATGGAGATGCAAACATGGTTTCAAAACATTAAATGTAGAACTTATTTCAATACAGGTACATAATTTCTATGCATTCACTTACATCCAATCACATTTACATAATAAAATAATTTCAATGCAGCAAGTACTTTATTAATATATTTGCATATAAGTATGTGGGTGGTTCACTTTTGCATTTAATGATTGTACTCATGAATTTAAATAAGAAATTTATTACTTCGAAAATTACTAGTTTAATACAAAATGATTATATATATATGTATGTATATATATATATATATATATATATATATATATATATATATATATATATATATAATAGAATCGTGGAAAGACGACATATATGAAAATATAAAATCTATAAAAGACGATACTCCAAATTTTTCATGCTGTATGAATCTAAAATTGACTTTCGAAAGTCAGTTTTTGAAAATAATTTTTTTTAGAATTTTTACATTGTATATAAATGTATTCATATCTGTTTGAAAGAATTGAGTCTATTATTCTCATTGACTAATCTGTTTGTACCGCTAAAGTTTTCACTAAAATCAAATTAATTTTGCCTAATATTTCATTTTTTGAAGACACATTCGGCTTAATATAAAAAAGCATATATATATATAGTACGTGTAATGAAAAAAAAACAAGGATAACAAGTTTACAAACCAATGTGTTCTACCAGTACTGCCGGAAGAAGTATCATATGCAATAAAGAATATGAAAAATGGAAGAACAGCAAGGAATAATGGATTAATAGTAGAAATCTTCAAGTTGGCAGAAAAAACTGAAAAAGTTCTCGCCGATATATTCATATTGTGTATAGAAAAAAGAACTATCCCAAATAAATGGAAAGAAGCCATCGTGATTCTTCTGTACAAAAAAAGTCTATATAAAATCTTCACAAAAATAATTTCAAAACGTTTACAAGCGAAACTAGATTTCGCTCAACTAAAGAACCAAACAGGATTTCGAAGCGGATTTAGTAAAATGTATCACATTGAGAAAGTGAGGGAAGTAATTACCTGGTCAAATGAATACCAAATACCAGTGTGTATGGATTTATAGGCTATGAAAATACATTGGACTCTATTACTACATCATCGGTCATATCTGCATTGAAAAACCAAGGCACAGAGAACACACATCGAGTTGCTAAATAACATCTACAAAAATTCAACCTTTATAATGAAGCTACAGGAAGAAACAAAAAAGATAATAATCAAGAAAACTATGAGACAGGGAGATGCAATTTTATTATAGCCTTAGAAGAAGTATCAAATCTCTAGACTAGGAGGATAAAGGAATTGAAATAAAATGGGGAAGATTAAGTCTCCTACGTTTTGCTGATAATATCGTTATCTTCGCAAGTACTCCGTAAGAGCTACAAAGAGGATAGAAGAATTATATGGTTCCAGCCAAAAAATTAGCCTAAATATAAACCACGCAAAAAAGTGTTCAATGTGTTTGTCTGAAGAAAATTTAAATAAAAGGAACAGAAATAGAAGAAGTTACGAAGTATGTCTACCTACGCCAACTTATCAGCAAAGATTGATCATTCATTGAAGAAGTAAGTAGGAGAATAAAAATGGGATGGAGTGTATTTGGATAAAACGCATCGATATTTAAATCAACAATCCCACACTGTTTGAAGAAAAACGTATTTGATAAATATATACTACCAGTCTTTACTTACGGCAGTAAAACATGGGTGCTTAACGCCAAAATCATTCAGACTCCAAACAACCCACAGACGTATGAAAATATGTATGATAGGAATAACAAGAGGAATAGGAAAATAATAGAATTGATGCGAAAACATACAGGATTCATAGATGCAATAAGAAAAGTAAAGAGTCTGAAATGGAAATAAGTGGGGTATGTTATAAGAAGAAAAGAAAACCTATAGGCAACAGAAATTATTATTTGGGAACCAAGGAATATAAAAAGATCAAAAAAGAGACCAATGAACAGGTGGGTAAATAAATTAAAAATTTTATTGAAAATCAGTGGAAAAGAGAGGCATTCAATCGTACAAAATGTCAAATCACGGAAGAGGCCTTTATCCAGCAGTCGACTGACAGAGGCTAATGATTTCGATGATATTTTTTTGGCATGAAACGCCTTAGCAAAAGATATAAATTAAAGATAAAATATATTTTCCTTACATTTAATATAAAATACGTTCATTTTACTTTTTCTGATAAAATCTAATATATTCTTCGAGTAAGAAGTGCGATTAAATATTTTTTTATTATTTGTGATTATCTTGATTTTCCATTTTGTAATACACTCCGAAAGACTGATTCTGGGACTGAGACTGATTCCCCAACTAGGTTTAAATAGTTATCATTGTCGAACAATCATATAACGCAGATATGTTTGTAGTAGATCAAAATAAAAGAAATGCATCATTATGTTCTTATACACTATCAATTCGTGCACTTTTAAGACAAGTCTAATAATTTTCTTAAATTTCAATTTATTTTTTATCTATTTTTTTAAAATAGTTGTATAATGAAGAAATAAATACCAATTAATCGGTAATCAATCCTAGAAATGCTCACATTCCATTTTGAAGATCACTATTATAGCTTTGTACCAGGGTTATAAATATTTTTATATTAAGTAACAAAATCTATATCGAATACAAATTTATATATATATATATATATATATATATAAAATAAAAAGTCTATGACTGAACATTCTATCCTTACAAAATAAATCGACTCTATTTTATTGGCCTTCGTTATCGGTAAAATTAAAAAGAATTAAAAAGAAATTCGAGACAGTAACCATAAAAATGGTTGAACACATGTGAATTTCATTTTATTCCAATTGCTTACTACAGCTGTTCTATATCTCTATATATTGAAATATCTAAATATTTGAAACACGTGGTTTCAAATATTATTCGAACCAAATTCTTCACATCATACTTAATGACGTTCCAAACTTTCTATTAATTTTTCATATTACCTTTATGGCATTTCTCTAAATGAAAACTGTAAATATAAAATTTGAAGAAAATTTTTAATATAAATATATGACCAGATAGATTTACTACACAAACTTTTATATTTTAAATATAAACATCTTATGCACATTATATTCTCTTTTATACCGATTGAATATAAAAATAAAAAAGTCCTGTTATTTCGGTTAAAAAACACACCATGTTTTTCTACTAACAAATTGATTAAAAATAGTCTTCTTTCAGTTTCTTATATAATCTTACATATTTTATATACATATTTTCTTATTTCTCTTTTTCGTTTCAAGACAATACGAGTAATTTGAGTAAATTTCGGATTTTTTATTTAATTCAAATAAATTCTACTTATATAATTCTCTTATGTGCCAATAATTTTATCCCTTGCTGTACATATATAAGTGTATAATTAAATAGGAATTTAAATGACAATAATTTGATTACGAAAATTTCAAAAAACATGCATACACAAAAGAAGACATAGCAAACCGATCATTTATTTTTACAAATTCAATACAAAGTACACAAAGACCACAGGAAATATATGTACACGGTATAATGACGATTAAATCACCTAACGCTACGTACGACAGTGTGGTGTCTGCTTGATTAATTATATTCCTTAGATCAGATTCAGCAGGAATTATGGACTGAATGCACGAATAATAGAAGCAGGCAAATAAACATATATTTGATTACGATAGATTCCACCTATTAACTATTTTAATTTAAATAAAAAAAATATTCACCTTGGTATATCTTGAGAAATGCAGTATACATTATAACAGCGAGATCCATTAAACTGTAACAATAAAAAAAGAACAGATCATATTATAAAATCACATTAAAACAGCCACATTTGGAGTGTGAACTGGATGTATTAAATCGTATTAAGTACGCTTGGGTTAATTGTATTATAGCATTCGTTTACGGCGAGAGTATTCAGATTCGAATGTAAATTACAAAATTTATTAGATTTGTTGATTGATAACATTATGAATCATTATATATTTCCAGTTATCGTTTGAATTAATCTACTACTTGTCAAACTTGTCAACTCATGAGTGAAATTAAACTATAAACGACATAAACTTGTATTATAATTCTGAATGCTGGTCAAGAGAAAATAATATGTTGTTAGTTAGTACATATCGAACTAGAAACACAATTTTCTGTGACATTCTTATAATATTTTTAATATTATCCATACATTTACATCTAAATGTAGAGAAATTGAACGTGAAATTCCGTATTTATGTCTACTGTATACATTTAAAAAATGTTAACAAGATTGGCATGGGAAAAGTTTCCATTTAAAACCTAAATTAATATTCTTGATTCAGAAATGACATTAATTACTAATAATATAAACTAAGCATATACATTAATTCTTTGTGAACTGATATTTAAGAAATTTATTTTTCGACAATTCTGGTTGATAAAAAATGATTTGGATTCGGAGATTTTTAAACCATTCTCTCTTTTAGTTCAATGATTTATGGGTTTCATGACTCATAATATCTGGTTATATCATAAATCCGAGATTTTTGCAAAAAAATAGTCTTCAATCGTTTTTAGTAAAATCTATTTTCATCGTTCCACCAACAAAGATCCCACTCAATCACGAGAACAATAATCCCAACAATCACAAGTGTAACTTTTGGCGCCGTAAATAAATTCTCTTTTATAAATGAATTTTTATTTCACTACAAATAATATTTTTTCTCGACAAAATATTCAATGTCTAATTAATAATCATTTTGAATGATTATTAATGAATTTTTTAACATTTTCAAACAGAAAAGATGTGTTTTATAAAGAAATGGAAACTTATTTATGAGAATCTTAATTTTCTTATACATAAAGCCAACAAAGTTCATCATTAATTTGGAAAAAAAACACCGATTACTAAATAGTAACTAATTAAATTCAAAACTTATGTAGTGTTTTTGTTTGAATTCTATCCTTAGTTATTTTCAATGAACGTGTCATTTCATCATGTTCACATGAATACCATTTTAAAGTGGATTTCTTGGTCTGTATTTTAGTAACATCAAACTTGGTTTTATTATTAATTTTTCTTCAAATTAAGCTATTGAATTAAAGATGGGAAATAAAAAAGTAAGAGCAATTTTTCTATGAGTTCACAATGAGTGGTAAAGCAGCAGAAACTACTCGTAAACTAAACCATGTTTTTGGTGTGGGTACTGTTAAGGAACGTATGATATAATGGTGGTTGCAAAAATTTCATGCTGGGGGACGAGAGGCTTGAAGATGAAGAAGGTCGTGGGCGCCCTTTTTCAGTTCATAACGATTAACTGAATGCGTCAGTTGAATCAGAATCATGCACAAACATTTGAGAGCTTACACAAAAGTTAGGCGGTAGTCATCAAACAGTTCCAGATCATTTAAAACATAAAATTATTAAAAATGTATATGAATTTGAAAGTCATAAAACACAATTATTTTTCTACCAACCTAATAATAACAAAATTATTATTAGCACTTGGTTATATCCGTTATTTCTACAAAAAAGTACAAAACATGTCATAATTTAAACAGAAAACAAAGTTTACTGTAATATAAAAAATATTTCACATGAACGTTTGTTTCCAGTTCACAGCTAGAAACAAATTAAATAATATATACACTCATATGGTCAGACTTTCATATGGACTCTATATAAATATATGTACTGACAATAATGTGTTGTCTAATATAGAACGACATTTTTAGTGCTAGAAACTTTCATTTCAAACGTCTCTAAATATTACAAGAAAAAATGAAAAAGTGTTTCTCCAAACATAAACAAAAAATATTTGGTTTTATGTAGGCTAGTAATAAATTCAGAAATGTAAATTATCTATCAAAATATGATCTATTTTTTAATATATTTTTACTATGTACAAATATTTATGCTAAACAAAATGCATTTTTCGCTTGTGAAAATGAAAATATTACAAGTATTCTATATTTTGTGTACTTGAAAATATTAAAATAAAATTATCGTTTTGCTTATGTAATATTAGTATTCAAATATATAATAATATAAAACACACACACATATATATATATATATATATATATATCTTTATGCAATAAAAAAATTATTTTGTAACTTTTATTGTCGATGATTATTACTTGTTGAATACAAATATTGTGTATCTATAATTAAATATGTAAGTTAAGTGTTTGTAAAAATATGAATTTATTAGATATACATGTATATTGGTGTTCATGTTATTTTCTAAAATAAGAATATGTAGTTAAGAAATAACTATCCGTAATTTGTTTTTTATTTCACGCGTGTACAAAATAAAATTATTTAAATGATTCCTTTCATATTTTTTCACGTAATAATTGTGTTGATTTTAGTTCTTCATCGATTATCTAGAGATACTATATAATCATCAAAATCGTAATCACTCTCAAAGAGAAATTTAATCGCCTGTAACTAACAAATGTAGGAATATTAAAATACGCACCGCGAATACATTTGACCATCACATATTAGTATTATTTTTTATGCACGCACATATTTGTTTCGTTCCACTCCGTTTACTCTATGAACAAACAATGTTTGTACGTATGAAGTACTACCAATAACAACTATTTGCTTATTTAAATTAAGGTTTATATGTTTTTAACCTGAGAACATTAACAAATCGAATTAAAATCATACAATTCATTTTATAAATTAACAAATATAATATGGTTACCTGCGAATTAGTTGATTTTCATACTTCATTATCCTTCATTATCTAAAACTAATTATATTATTCAAAATTGTAACTGTTCCTAAGATATTTATTGTAGAAATGTTTCCTTATTTTTAATGCGAAATCGAATACATACCTTTAATTATCATTTCACTATTTAAATAGAATTATCAGATTGCAAATTTAACGCATCAAAAACTTCGAATAACACATGTTCAATTATTGTTTACTATTTGACAATCAATTTTAGAATTATTTCATCAAACTGATGAATTTATTGTGTTATATTTGATATGTACACAACACACTGCTATATTTTTTTATTTCTAACAATTCTGAGAATTTAAAATGTTCATTTATTTTTAAACATACTTAACATAAAGATAATTTATTGAATAATTACATTTATTTAATTTAGTTTTTAAACATAAATACAAAAGAATTAGTTATAAAAATATGTAAATAATAATTTTAATTACCTTTAAATTAAATAAATACTTTTTAAATTTCACGTATGTTAATGTAATTTGTTTATAATAGATATAGTTAAAATTTTAATACGTTAAAAATACAAATATTTCAACACAATATTCAAATAAACTTCGTGATTTATGCACTCAAAACTAATTAAATAAAGTACTTATAATTAACAGGACATACCATGAAATTAATATATTTTATAAATATACAATTATACTTGTCTTGAATACATATATATATATATATATATATATATATATATATATATATATATATATATATATATATAACAAGTTAACATTCTAAGCAACATTTAATGAATATTAACGATCCATAACACTGTCAATATATAGTCATGTTGACAGTAATATTGTATATTTTTCTTCGGTACATAACTGTATGAACATTTTATAATAATTTAGCCTGTTTTTAAGTATATAAAAATTGACTTTTAAGTTTCGTAAATCTCATTTTTAATGTAAAACGCATTTTAGTATACAAACCACGTTTAGATTTTTTCTTATATTCACATACATAACTTATAAAAAAGAACATGTATAAAACATAAAAAATGTAGTTATGTTACTTGTATAAATAAATGGTGATTATTTTGATACTATATTCTACTTAAACTATAATATAGTAAAGATGCAAAAAATTATAAACACAGTAAGATATCAATACTTATATGTATTATATATATATATATATATATATATATATATGTGTGTGTGTGTGTATGTGTGTGATTGTATTAGAACTACTAATCTCTTAATCTCATCAACTCTACCAGCCTCAATAACTGAGGTTCACGACTCGCATACCTGAAAAATCTTTAACATTTCCTGTATCAGGGATTATTACTTAGCAATGGTGAAATGTTTCAAGGGACCTTACGAGGACCTTTCTCTCGGTTGAGTCATTGCAACTCTAAACCATTACCGCATCCTCTTTATTTCAAGAATCATCATATATTTACTAAACATTACTTAAGCAATATTTTATTTAAACTTTTTACTGTTACAGTTTCAAGTAAAAAATAAATACCTGTACGTACATATCCATGACAATCTCAAGTAAGAAATACCTTGTATAGAAATATCCATGACTTGAACTTTAAATTATTAAAAAAATATTAATATCAATGACTCTATTAGCAGCTATTTTACTCAAAAAAAAAGAGGGATGATCATTTATCGCGAAATGAGCCCAATAAAAATTTAATCTCTATATGATGAGTCATGTGACAGTTTTTTCTTTTCAAATTGTTGTAATGTTAAAGTGTATACACTTTTTCCATCGTATCGTCCACGCATAGTAACCTTTAAGGAGCCCTATGTTTGCTATACTGTGCAGACTAGCCGTTGTGACTTTTGAAAACTCTTATTAGACCTAAAACGCTTCTTGAGATTTTTTTTCAGTCGAGAAAACAAGAATAAATCACAAAGTGCTAAATTTGATGAATGTTAAGAATATGTCAAGATGTCTACTCCAATTGTTTAATCACAAACTAGCCAATATTGGTTGTTTTGGGCCTTATGTTATAGTGATGAAGAAACCGCATCCCTTCATAAAGTTGCGGTTATTTCGAGCATTTTCATCCAACTATCAAAGTCTATCCTCATTCAAAGCTGTGCTCGTGAAAGTTTTTCAGGTATTGTAAAGATTTTGACTCGCCTGGTCTTGAATAATACACGACAGTTTCTCGTCCTTCTCTATCGTCTACGCTACATGAATACTACAATTTTCTTCAGACACTCATCGCCATAAGCGTCACTAACTTTTTAAATATTTCTGAAGCACTTAAACCACTTCTAATGCAGCTACGAACGACAACACGCTGCTCTTGCTATAAATCATTCATGGCACATCAACAACTTGCACACTGACGCCACAACCGTTGCCGCAGGCACTGAACGCAAAATAATGAGCAGACACTACATAAGTTAATCCAATATGATCGTTTAAATAGCTCTTAGCGGTTAGAGCTCGAAGGTCAAGCAGTATTCAAAAATATAGCGCCATTCCACAAATTAAATGATCACCCTCGTATTGAGGCAGAAGGGCAGATAAATTTCATGGGTACCCTACGTTACCCGCAGAATCATATAAATTAACTTTGCACTCTTTAATCACAATGATTCAGCCAGTGTAGAAATTTAAAAAGAACAAACTGTCCAAAAACATCCTCATATATATATATATATATATATATATATATAAGCTAATTCAGCTACAATTAGTATATATATATATATATATATATATATATATATATATATATATATATATAATGAGTTCATGGCTACTATGAGCAAATCTTCTTCTTAATACACCTTTAATTTTACAACCAATGGACATATTAGAATCAAAAAGTTGAAAGGTATTTAAAAAAAAAATTGTTATACAATGCCTTATCAATCAAACGACACAAAATCTCTCCGAAAATATATTAATTTTAGATGCTATGAATTTAGTAAATGATACATGGAAAATTATTTCACCTACAACCATATGTAATTATTTCTAGAATACATGGATGTATTATTTAAATTTTACATATATTTGATATGTGCATTAATTTTTATAAATTATGTTTGCTATTTAAATATGTGCAATTCTTTAAAAATAACTTATAAATATATAATTTGGTATTACATACATATAGAAAGTAGACAATATCTGAATGAATTTTTTTTCACTGATTTAACAGATAACAGTTATAACAAAGAAATATAGTGCTTACTAAATCGAATTCCACTGTATATATATATATATATATATATATATATATATATATATATATATATATATATATATAAATATATGTCTATATCATTCAATAAAAACCTTCTGGCATAAAGTTCACATCATTTTTAATTTTATTTTTAAGTTATAAAATATTAGTATAATACTTTATTCTATAACGTTAATTAGCTTTACTTTAAGGAGACTGAAGTCTATTTCCTTAAAATATATAAACTCGTTCATGTTCATTAAATATCATATTACAAACATTACTTTTGAAAGACATTTAATTTGTTTATATTCGCAAATTCAAAGACAAATGTTCATCTAAGATATAACAACGATTAGCAAAGTATGTGTGCAATATAAATTACGTTGTTAAATACCTTATACTTCATGAATATATTCTTTGAGTGTTAATTAAAAAAATAAATATGAATTATGTTAAATGAGAACTATTTATTTGAATACATACATATAATACTACTAATTATATTATTCATGAATCTGGCAAAATACAACTTAAGAATTATTGAAACTTATTTCCAAGAATGTAAATATAAACATACATGAATAGTATTTTATTTAAATTAATGGTTTTATAAGTAAATGATTATTCATATTCGTAAAAACATATTTATTCCTATTCGACATACGCCTATATCCATAAGTATACATACTGAATAGCAACAATTATTATAGTTATGCAGAACTTATTCAGTTCAGTTGTTACGGTACAATTGTTACAATAAAAATAGTTCTATTTTGTGATAAATACTTTAAATTGGAAATAACTTTCTCATCTTTATAATTTTTTTGCATATATAATAATATAAATTTAAATGAAAAATTATACTGACCTGAACATACAATCTAGCACATAAAACGTAGAAGAAATCATTTTTTTTAAAAAAAGACTTATGTGTTTCTTTATTATATTTCTATGTATAAGTTATCAAAAAACATAGATCTTAGAAAATTTAAAACTATACTTTCTGCAGACCGTATGAAAGTTAAATATCTGTTATTCAATTTATATTGATATTAAAACGAGTTCCTATTGTTTTGAAAACAATTATAAAATTAATCTTCAATTGAAAAAAGTTTAATTTTTTAAAAAAATAATAGTACACAATCTTCTAAACAAAACATCTATATTTTAAAAAAATTATTAATATTTACCACTTTTTTGTATTACGTCTTGGAAAATTAGATCATCTTTACAAGAATGTAATGCGCTTTTTTACCACAGCTGTATCAAATGCGTTCTCCATAAAAAAGCTAAACATAATTAACATATCACTAAACTACAGGACTTAAAATGATAGTCAAGACACTTAAAGCATTTTTATCACATATTCGATAAATTATGAAATTTATAAACGTTATTTTACGCATAAATATAAAAGTTATATATATATATATATATATATATGTATGTATGTATGTATGTATTTATGCACGTATGTATATTTACTAATTTAAATTATAAAACCCATTATATAAGTCTATAAAATCTTAATATAAATGTACTAAAAGGCCCATAAAGCTAAAATATCTTTATATCTAATCATTAATTAAGATTGATGAATGCATAATCTATAATACACCTTTTATAAAATTTACTACAAATTCACATTAAGTATTTTTTTCATATTACAGAACAATTCAGAGAAAAATATCTTAATAATAATATTTGGTGTAGAACTCGCTGATAATTATTTTTTTCAATTTCGTTGAGATAATAATTCACATTAATTAAATATGAGTGTCTTAATACATATATATATATATATATATATATATATATATATCCATATATATATATATATATACACGTAGACATATGTATATATATATATATATATATATATATATATATATATATATCCATATATATATATATATATACACGTAGACATATGTGTGTATATATATATATATAATAAAATGAGGAGTTCAGAGCCAACTTATGTAACATTAAAACAATTTTTTTTACTTTTTACAGCAAATAAAAAAAATTCATAATTCCTATTTTTTGAGTATTTCTATGATTTTTAGTAACTATCAGGTTGATAGGAAAATAATTGTCTTTTTTTCTGAATCCTAACCTTATTTTTTTCAAGGAAATTGTCATTTCATCATATTTATGTTAATATCATTTTAAAATGCATGTTTCGGTCTGTATTTTGGTAAAATCTACATTGGCTTCATCAATAATTTTGCTTCAAATTGAACTACTTAATTAAAATGGAAAAGAAGTAAATAAGAGAATTTTTATTTAAATTCAAAAAAGTCGCTAAAGCAGCAAAAACCACTAATAAACTTATCGATGCTTTTGATGTGGGTATTACAAGGAAGCTATAAAAAGGAGACCGAACTCCAGTGTTTGGGGGCAGGAAAAGTGATTGTTCGAGTTCAGTCGGTGACTTCTCCGCAGAACGCACTGCGCATAGAAAAGCACATGACTGAGGTATTCTAGCCTTAAAGTCCTCATTGTCTTGTTTACGTTCATTTTGGTAGTACATGCTGTACTTAGCAGATATTGTGGTACCGAGAACTGTGCGCTTAGGCCTTCGCGCAGAAATCCCTTCATTGTGCTACTAGCACCTCCATCCGATAGTTGTTTCATAAATTGATTACAAGAGGCAATCGACCGAGTTCAGTCTCATTCGTATAGCCTCCTTGGGGTATTTTTAAGAAACGTACGGTGCAAAGGCGGTTCCAAAAATGTTCATGGTGGGGACGAGACTCTTGAAGATGAAGAAGGCGCGAGGGTCCTTTATCAGTTCAAAACGACTAGCTAAAGATGCTAGTTGAATAAGAACCACACACAACAATTCAAGAGCTTGCATAAAAGTTAGTTGTCAGTCATCCAACAGTTCTGGACCACTTACAACAGTTAGGAAAATCAAAAAAGCTATAAATGTATATGAATTTGAAGATCATAAACCGCAATTATTTTTCTACCAATCATATATATATATATAATATAAATAATATATATATAGAGAGAGAGAGAAAGAGAGAGAGAGAATCTAATTTACTTATAATGAACAAAAATATTGCATCAAATATAATTCTATTAGTACTTATACATTTCAGTAAAAATACTAACTTTTATAACCTCATTTCACAATACAGTGAAAAGGTGATTCCGTCTATTTTATTTCTCTTTAACTAACTGTTGGTAAATCCCATTTTTCAAAACCGGAAATAAGTAACTCTTGCACATTCTTATTCACGATATTCTTATATACTCTCTATAATATTATAACTTTAATTAAATTCTTTTAAAATGCATTTATTTGTTATATAAAATAATAAATGTGTTTTTATTGTTTATAGACAAATACGAATATATTATTTAAAATTTCAAATTTATTCGTTGTTTAACGTACACAATACTTTTCCAAGTAACAAATCATATTATTGGAATTTATATCAAAAAAGATAATTTCTAAATGAAATTTACCTATCGCTTATATGACGAGTAACATTAATAAAAGAGAAACACAGTTGGTTTCGAAGTGTTTGTTTAATAGATTACATATATATATATACATATATATATATAAAGATTAAATGTGGATCTAATTGTAATATTTAGCAACTCATTTATATTTCAAATACAGTAGGTTCGATTTTAAATTGTTTTTTTTTATAAAAACAATTAAAAAAATTATCAGTTATCTTCTAACAAAAACAATTTCTAGTTTTTTAAATAACAGTGATATATTACAATTATTTCTCCAACATTATATCTCTCATTAAGAGAAATATAGTTTTAATGGAATATGCTTTGGCGTTTGGCACTCACACTTTAGCGTTTCGAATTAAGGGGTGATTCGAACAGAAGTGCACAAACGGGGTGTATTTTTTAATTATAATTTGTGTTCGGGCGATAATGACCTCAATTGTCGAAGCGCACTAAAACCTCAATAAGCGTAACCAACCATCCAAAATTATATGCTCCGCTTTTTTACTTTATGATTTGATATTTTCATAAAAAAATATTTCCATATGGCTTCCAAATTTAAGTACTCGCACAAAATTTAATTCGATATATATATATATATATATATATATATATATATATATATATATATATACATATATATATGTGTGTGTGTTTATACATATTTGAAGCAATAAATTTCATGAGTATACAACATCTTTGTCTAATTTTTAACAAAAAAGTTTATATAGTTGAATAATTATTAATATCGCTGATATAGCTATTTATTTATAATATTTTCGATGACTTTCCTTAATTATTTTATTGAATTTTTTTATTAGTGGGATCCAGTTATGCTCCCATTATGCTCTTCAGAACTTTTTTTAGTATTTTATTATCAAGTACATTTATCTTAACCTTTTATTTTAACAACGTTCTTTTTATAGATCTTAAACTTTTTAAAAGAGCACAACAAAAAATTTTTTTCGGCAGTTTATTATTATGGTATTATATATATATATATATATATATATATATATATATATATATATTTATTTATTTATTTCTTTATATGTAGATGTATTGGATATATAACGTACATAATGGAAAAATTATTAAAATTTCTCTATCTTTTATTAAGTTTAACAATATATCTATATTATATTATATACAAATATGAACTTTAAAAACATATAGTGTACTTTTTTATTTACTAGATATTTGAACATGTATTATTTTGAAAGTAAAGTATATTTTTCCAAAAGATATGAATTTAAAATAATGAATAATATTTATGATTTAACCTTATTAACTTACTTATTTTCTATACTTCTGTAATAAAGTTAATAATAGAAAGTTATACATTATATATATATATATACTATCTTTCACATGTATATCTTTCACATGTCATATATACTAGGTTAAACATTCATTATGTATCAATTGAAAACCATTTTTTTATCAACAGCATCCTATTACCATCACGCTACAAATTGAAATGAATCAAATATTTACAATAACGACATCCGCTACCTGTAACCACTTAATTCGCTCTACCAGTAACCACTACTACCAGTGCTCTATTGCACGCTGACTTGCTGCAAACCACCTCCGCGATCAAATCCGTCACCTCCTCAATGTCACATCGCACGGTCATAGCTGTACTTGTTGCAGGAAAGAAACGCACAGGCTGATGACCATTTATTTAGTATTCAGAACCTGGTCGTGTCTTAACATACCGGAGCGGCGACATGAATGTAAGTGCTATATGCAGACAAACAGATGTTGCCCATTTAAAATAGCGTACTGATATAGAGGCATATGTTTTGAACTGTATGTCAAGGCCTATAACCGTTTATCGATTCACTACAACTTTACGTTACTTTCAACAGTTTTATAAAAAAAATACTATATTCGTACGTATTTATGAGTGCATACACTATTATGTATATATATATATATATATATATATATATATATATAAATTATATTTCATCCAATCAATAGACACTGGGAACGATCCGAAACGATTATTCTATATGAAATAAGTTGAAAAGTAATTTTATTACCAGACATTTTATTTATAGTAATATAAATAATTGTAAAAATAAATCACATCGACCCCAGCCATTTAAATATATTTAATATAATATTTTCCAATTTAACAAAATCAGTAACCTTAATATTTGCAATTATAACGCACAAATCATTTTATACTTTATGTCAATTAGTGTGCATGCATGGTACATTATTAGACTAAAAAACATTATTCGATACATAAAAAAATTATTAACTTGTTTTCTACTGATAAATGAAAACATCAATTTAATGGTTAAATAACGATTAAATACATTATAAAGAAATTTTATTATGAGTATATTTTTTTATAAATTTAATTCGCTAATAAACTAACATTAAAGAAATTTAATTTTTCAATTAACTTAGATTATTTCAACTAATTCGATTAAACTTGTAATTACTTATTAGTAAAAGTATTTCCTTACCTTCACGTATATTTACTTATGCATTCAATATACATACATGTCATATATATATACATATATATATATATATATATATATATAATATATATAATTAATATATATATATATATATATACACATATATATACATATAATATATATATATATATATATATATATGCATATAATATATACATATATATATATATATATATACATATTATATGTATATATATGAGTATATATATATATATATATATATATATATATATATATATATATATATATAGTTCAAGGTATTTCAATATGTAAATATACTAATATATTAAAGATATTTTATTGAAATAACAGAAAAACTTTAAATTTTAATATACTTAACATTTATAACGTTTTCATTGCAATATTTATTTTAACAGTATTTACTTTTTGTTTTTTATTGGAGCAACTATATACATACATATATATATATATATATATATATATATATATATATATATATATATATATATATATGTATATATATATATATATATATGTATATACTGTAAGTGTAAAAATTATTTTTGTACCTTTCAATTTAATCTATCATAACTCTGTTTTAAATTAAAATGTTTTCTCGGAGTTTTCAAATTTTGAAGTGGCAACCTTAACATTTAAAATCTATAAATCTTGTCCAAGCAGTTGAGATAACCTCACGAAATAGTAATGAACAGCAATTCGAAAAGCAGCATATATGAGTATTGCCTACTTTTCGCATTCCACTTAAAAAAATGATGCCGAAGCCACAAGAATGATCTGTTCCTGTTTGAGAAAAATGTTGTGAAGTATAAAATATACAAAAAATGCTAAAATAATGGAAGAGGTTCGAAAAAGTAATTCGATTTCATCGATTCAGAGCTTTCATCTTTTTTTCGACAAGAGATTCATCAGTTACCTAACAAATGGAGCAAAATTATTTAAAATAATGAGGTACATTTCGAAGATTGAAATGTATTTCATTTTTCCATAAACATTCATTTTCTATCAAAAAGGCACCGAATTAATTTATAGATCTATTAAATGTATATATATATATATATATATATATATATATATATATATATATATATAATCACATTCAATTTAAATATAAACTTTTTTCACTTTTTGAGTCATTTATAATAAAACATAAATTATAAATTATAAACTTTAAAGACACAAAAAACATCCAAATATATACCCGATATACAAATATGGAAGTAAGTACGAAAAGTAAATTATTTTCATATCATTTTTGATCTTACACTTTTTCTTATTTTTTTCTTTTAAGTCACTGTTAAATTGTTTTTCCTACTGATAGTTTCGATTTTTATGTTCAAGTAATTTTCGACTTTAACAATAACCTCAAATATAAAATTATTATATACAGACAACAATCTACAATACCACATAATTTAAAGTTATGGTCAATTTTTTATTTGGTCAATTTTATTTACAAAGCTAAAAAATCAGAGTATATTAAATTCATTTTATAAAATAAGCATAATAAATACATTTAGTTCATTAATCTCAGACAATAATATTTTATAAAAAGAAATGAACCGTTCAATCTCAAATAGGCATTGTATATTTCCACAATTTTATTAAGTATTACAATTTCGATTACTTCTTTAATCACGAAATATTTTAGTGTATTAAAAATTTATATTATAACATTTTTAAAATCATATTGCACATTTAATTATTGAATTCACTCGAGTGTCTCAAAATTTTCAATTAATATTTATTAAATGTTATATAAACACATCTTTTTTATTAATGTATAACTGATACGTATATAATGTGTGTGGGAGTTATAGACAAATTCCTTATATTTATATAAACTTAAATTCCAAATCAATAATGTTTATTTTATAGTTTAGACGTTTTATATTCAAAGAAAGTTGAGGAAAGATTCTATGAAATATAACTCCATATTTTTATTTTAGAAAACTATTGCTTTGGCCATTAACAGATACAGACGTTCTACATAAGCAACAACCGTTCTAGATAATTGTTTTCTTTATAAAAACAATATTTATATCAATCGTTGAATTGCACACTGTCGTGTCTTAGATAAATATACAAACTAATAATTGTTAGAAAATATTTAATTTACTTTTAAAGTTTACTAATTAACAAAAAGATGTCCGTAAATAAATTTAAATACAAACGGCTTTAATAATAATTTAAATTAAATGACTGCTTGTATTTCTCAATTAGTTAATTGTTATCATTTTGTAGTTTCAAAAAAATGATTTATGAATTTTTTTTCTTTTATATAAAAGAAACTATTTAATTTTTACTTTTCTGGTTATAATATAAAATGATTTATCAGAATCAAAACACACTAAGTTCAAAACAATTGATTAATTAAATGATAGCTAATATTAATAAAAGCTAACAAATCCTAAAACTTTTGAAATTGTAATACATTAAACAATTCAACATACTGACCTCTAAGTCACAATAGTATTACTTACTATAATATTATAATTACTGAACTGAAATAGAATAATGTTTTCTTTACCAATAAAATTAAATATTTTTGATTAGTCACATCTTATCAACAAGTAATCTTTATTCACTGAATATTAAAATATATGAATTGAAAATCATTAGCTATAAAATTGAAATTATATTTTTTATTAGTCCGTTATTTACTTTTATTAATAGTTTACTAGCTTTTTTAAATATAATATAATTAAAAGTTAATAATTTTCCAATTATAAAAATGGAAAAACAACAAAGGATAATTATAACAGTCCTTACACACGCTTCTATGTTTACAGTATATTTTAAAACATTCATAAATTATGGTTTTTCCATAGTCATCTGTATTACAATGTTTAATTATCGGTACTTCCATAAATCATTAAGGAATATAATGTATATTTAACATTACACTTAATAATTTTCAGTTAATTTTTAATAATATATTGAAACAAATTATTTTAAATACATGTTTCATACTTGTAACAAATGACAATGACATTTCATTTAATTTGAAAATAAAGTTAAAATATCTTCATTTACTGACATATGCCATTACTATATTTAATTACAGACAGACTTCTTTATCAAACATTTTCATTTACATATGTTTTTAAATCTGAATTTTTTTATAAAAACAAAAATATTAGACATTTTACACTTTAACATCATTGTAGATTCTTTTTAATTTTATATTAATATTTAAATTCCTATAAATGGACAGTTTTTTTTACAGTTATTGAAAAATTAATGTGATAAATAAAAATATACAATACTTCTGTACTTCTTCGAATCTTCTTATTTAATTTTCATGGGGTATTTAATTTGGTTTTGTATTATTTGTATAATAACGTCCATTGTTTTAATCAATATAATTACTTTTTCAACAGTTAAAATATTAAAAAAATGATATTATAAATTGAGTCTAAATAATACATTATAATTGTTTCTACATGCTTAATAATATTATAATATTTTTTTTCCCAATTTTCAAGCATTTTTCACGATTTGTAAATAGAAAATCCTAATTTTTAAACAATAATGTCTATTATTATTCATTTCAATATTAGTTATTAATATAACTTTTTTCTTTAATAATTCAAATATTTTAAACAAATTCTAACATTTTTGTAGCATTCGAGCTTACATTTGACTGGCTTCCAGAATTTAGTATAAAATTTAAGATTGGTTATAGATCTAAATTTTAATTTGATGTTAGGTCATCTATTATAAATTACTTTAAGAAAAATAGAAGTGTGTATTTTTAAGTTGTGTAACTCGTATTTTAAATATACTATAGTACTAAAATTTATTAATACATGTTATAAAAATATAGTCTACTGATTACCAGTCGGTAATAATTAGAACTGAACAAAATAATTTCATAATAAATTATTATTCATTATTTATTGATTTTGAGTTTTAATTATTAATAAATTTTTAAAAATATTAGTGTGAAATATTGTGAGCAACTATAAAAATAAATACAATTTATTTAATTCAGAACTGAAACACTTATTTTGGGGAAATAATAACTGATAATTTGTAATAAAACCTTAAATAAAACCAATGCTAATTATAACATTAATTTTAGTGTATATATATATACATACACATATATATATATATACATACATATATACAAACATATATATATATATATATATATATATATATATATATATACATACATATACAAACATATATATATATATACATATACAAACATATATATATATATATACATATACATATATATACATATACATATACATATATATATATATATATAGACATATAAATATATATATATATATATGTCTATATATATATATATATACATACATATACATACATACATATATACAAATATATATATATATACATACATATATACATAGACACATAAAAAAGTTTTACTTGTAACATTGAAATATTCTATCACATTAAAACGTATTAAAATTTCATATTATTTATTTATAAAATAATGTTAATTCGTGATTTAATCAATCAATTTTAGAAATTTAAGGAAATAATAACTATAAGTACTTTAAAAAAAATAAATATTTACTACCTTAATACACGAAATTTTTAAAGTAAATTTAAATTATAATTATACACATATTTATTACGTCTATGATTATAAAACTCTCCAAAGAATATAACCTAAAATATCATTCTCCAAAGAATATAACGAATAAAATCGATTTCCACGTAGGTGATTAATATAATAAAAAAAAAAACAATAATTAAAATCAAAAATAAATTAAAATATATTCAGGAAACTGGAAGAATGGATTATCTTCAGGATAAAAATGTTTTTGTCATAAATAAAATCACTGAAAAAAATATATAATATTAAACATCTCTGCGAACAATTTTCTTTATTCAATCGACGTCCAAACATATTTTAGTCTCAGTTTTATATTCTATTGAACTACTTATCAAAATAATAATAATAAAACTATTAGAATACATTTTACATTAACCTGTAAGAAAATAAAAAATTGAAATTTTCTTAAGAAATCTCATCAAAGATATTTTTCTTTAATGTGTGTATATATATATATATATATATATATGTATATATATATATATAATAAAAAAATATTTATAATTCAAACTCAACTATTTTCCGTATCTTAAAGTTTTTTTACTTTTAAATAATAATAATGAAAAGTTTCAATAATATTCAAAGTCTTTTAGTAGAACCGATGCTCTAAATATGAATATTACAGACTTTTAAATTAGTAAATAAATGAAAAAAATATTTTCAAACATATCATAAAAACATTAGATTTTATTTTTTGTTACAAAAAAAGTTATGATGGAGATGACGTGCAATTTACTAATAAACAAATAACAACAAAATATTGGAAACTTTAGATATAAGCTTACTTGTGTGTAATTGATACAATTCAGTCTTTTGTTATAATTAAATTCACATACTTTGTCGAAGTGTACAATTATCTCAATACTATGATTAAATTAAATTTTCTTTTCACCGGCCCTGAAAATTCATTTTCATAATTGCATGTATGAATGTAAAAATTAAAGTACAAGTCCTTTTCCCCCATTTATGGATAAGAAATTATACTTTTATGAAACAAGTGACTACTTGAAGCAGTTAAAATACTCTTACTGTTAAATAACTTTTATTTTTCACATAATTATATAATTTTATCAAATACTTTTACCCACTTATACACTAATACACACTTCACTACATACGTATATATATATATAATACAAAATAAATATTAAAATAACTAATTGTCAATTGATATAAAATCACCTAACTTTAAAACCATAAGTATATAAATTAATTAAAAGATAGTATCGTTACAAATAGAACAACATTACGGTATGTGCATTATCTCATTAAAATAAACACCTTATTTTAAATATTAAAATTTTCATTCATAATTTGAATAAAAAACTATATGAAGAATACATTATTAATATATCTTTGTACGTTAACACACCTTGAGTGACATTAGCAAAACTAAACAGTTCGTGAGTTGCATTCATATTTTGGAAGGGGTTATGTAATTGTAAGAAAAAAACAAAGATAAACTGACTAAAATTCTTTTAAGCTGTATAAGTGTATTTTCTTCGCATAAATGACTTGATTAACATTTTCTCACGCTTCTTGAATCATTGCAAGGTACCTAGGAAGGGATTAAAGAAAGCTGTACAACAGCAAAGAACAAATACTTAAATATCTCTCCATGACTATATAGTCGACTCTTTTCAATAGTTCGCGACGGCTAAAAACATCACGGATCAAAGAGATAGAGAATTGAGTAAATATTTTTCTGTAAAGAACAAGTTTCGAATACACAAGTAGTGGGTATAGTTCGCTCTCTGTTTAAGAATCTAATAGTAACTAGTGAGGTTTTTATAAATTGTTGGAGGATGAAAGAAGAATCCCATCCATCCGATATATGCATACTTTTCACTAATATATAGCAGCTACTGTCTAAAGACAATATCATTTCAAATGCATCAATTGTCAAGTGCAAAAGGAAATTGATGCTCAAAAATTAAATTGTCAGCATTTTTATAAGAATACCTTTTTCAAAAAATATATCTGATTTCTATATTACTTACTATTGAAAAAACGATCAGTGATTTCAAAAGTGTTCATTACTTTTTTGTGACAGTGCAATAAAAGTAGTTAATTTAAAAAATAAAGG
>CM068316.1:30779070-30814070 GCA_034766995.1 Acanthacorydalis orientalis
ATGTAAAGCAATAGCATCCATGGTCTTTGAAAATGATAGCTGAACTCTCAGTATAATGATATAAAATTTTTAACACTATTGTGTTATTTATTTTTATAAAAACATATTTTTTCCTGAAATTAACATTTTTAACTGAATTAATATCATAAAAATCTAAAAAATGTTGTTTAAAGAAATAATAAAGTTGTATCTTATACAAATTCACCGGTACTAATTATTATCCAGTCAATAATAATTACTTGTTTACGTGGCAGATACAAACATAGAATTTACAAATAAATTAAAATATTACTATCTTAATTCATAATTATACACAACGTTTATCTGAAGTATAGTAGTTAATTTAAAATCAAAAACATAAATCTAATGTCAGTGAATAAAAAACGTATAGTGTATTGAACACATTTTGAAATTAATATATTTTCCAAAACAAAAGAAATAAATTCCACTTCGTCTATAAAACTATAATTTTAAATAATTTTATATCATCAATATTATAAACATAGATATATAAATTAGTTTTCAAAATTAATTGAATAGGAAAAACAAAGTAAAAATAATTTCTTGCTTACATAAATCTATAACTGCAATTAATAGTCAGGATTTTATTTCAAACTCTTATTAATGCTTAAACAACCCTATGACAAACGAGATTCATTAATTTCTATTAACATCTCTCTCTCTCTCTCTATATATATATATACATATATATAGAGAGAGAGAGAGAGAGTGAGAGAGAGAAGTGTAAAATATTCATAACACTTTTCTGTATACATAAATTTTAATCCTACAATAAAAAACAAAAACTCGCAATAAATAAAAAATATAACAGATAAATTCTTAGTATAATAAACATTTTGGATAATTATTTTCTTTTACTAATATTTCTTTCTAAAGCACCGAAATTTATTATAATAAACATATGTTAACATACGAGTATATAACCTATAATTAACATAAACTTGGTGTTTGATCCATTAATGTTGTAGGTAAAAGTCGATGTTCATACAAGATTTATAATTTATTTAAAAACAGGGGTCTCTGCCCCTTACGATTAACGCTCCATCTTATAATCGATAATGATTCGAAAATTTAAATGATAACGTGCTACTTGTAGAATGTAGTGGGGTAGCGGGGGTAAGAAGAAGTGGTCTACACAAAAAAAAAAATTGTTTTATGAAAATTTTACAATAAAATTATTTTATATATATATATATAGAAAGATTATTAATGTATTTTTATTTGACGATCTAGTTGACGCGTTGTTCTGACCGTTTTCAACATTTTGGGTTGCCTTAAGCTTTCTTCTCCATTACTAGTTTCAGATAATTGAAATAATATATATATATATATGTATAGTTATATATATATATATATATATATATATATATATATACATATCCATTTGCAGAAGTAGATTTTCTGTGTATTAATTTATTATGTTACATACGTTTTAATTATTTAAGATTTTAAATTTAATTATATATTAACTTTTGTAATACTTTACTCATGTCTTGGTATAACTTGTTTATTTATTAATCATTAAGATGTTTTTATCTTTTTTAACATACTTATATAAATCCATATAAACATGTTGCAATAAATTATTAAACAACATTAATAAAGTACTCATTATTTACAAAATAATTTTTTGTACCGTTAACTATTTATGTATAAATAAACTATAAATAATATTCTACATTTATATAATCATTCATAAAATTTTCTAAAATCATATATGTCTATAAATATATATATATATATATATATATATATATATATATATATATATACACGTATATATGTACAAATACATAACTGTAGTGAATAAAATTTGATACATATAACCAATTGTATGTATGTAATCTAGAGTATTCAATAACACAAATTTCGATAGAATAGTGAAGGGTAAAAAAGTGATTTTTAACAGTTAAACAGTAAATTTCGAAAAAAAATCGCTCGTGACATTAACTGAACTGTACAAGAAGTCGTCCAGAGAGACGGTGTTAATTACTTAACATATCATTGGGATATACGGAACGGGTTTATTTAGCTCTTTCAACCGCAACTGATCATTCATACCTGGCTCAAGCCGATTAACAGTTCAGTGACATATGTTCACTGTTACGGTTAAATATGATATTTTAAATCTCTGTTACTCACTATGTCACAATATGTCACAGTTGTTATTAAAATTGATTAATTTTTGCAGTTTATACTTCGTATGAAATAATAATTGCTTAGTAAATAACTTCCGTACAATAATATAATTTTAAGTACTATTCACTATCATATTTAATTAACACGATACATTGACACACACGCATACACTTACACACACACATATACACACACATTCACACATATAAACATATATATATATATATATATATATATATATATATATATATATATATACATTTCTGACTATAAACCTGATGTTTTTACTACGATATAAAGTTATTTAAAAAAATAAACTAATTCTAATAAAAAACTAATTCAAATAAAATTACAAATTAATGTATTTATGTGGGTAAGTATGTTCCTGCAAATATTCTTATATATATATATATATATATATATATATATATATATAAAATTCATTTCTGACTATAAACCTGATGTTTTTACTGCGAAATAAAGTTATTTAAAAAAAATAAACTAATTCTAATAAAAAAACTAATTCAAATGAAATTACAAATTAATGTATTTATGTAGGTAAGTATGTACCTGCAAATATTCTTATATATATATATATATATATATATATATATATATATATATATATATATATATATATGTATGTATGTATGTATGGGTGTGTGTGTGCAGTTATGTGTGTTTATATGTGTATGTATGTGTTTGTATGTGTATTTGTATCTTTGCATATGTGTATGTATATGTGTTGTAATATATCATCATCCTCAAAGTACTATGTATTATGTTAGAAAAATCTAACAATAGATATCTTAGATATAGATATATTATATTTTCTGTATCTAAGAGTGAAAATACATAATATCTCTGTTATTAAGAATAAGCCTTAGATTCAGACGACTAATAGATTCAAATTACAGTGATCAGTGTTAGTGGTGAGCAACGATGGTCATAACTTTTTGATTTTCCCTCCATCTATTATACTGTTCATTTGATTTATTAGTCACCAGAATCCTAATCTGAACCTAAACCGTCGTAGAATTTTTCTTTTCGTTATACTCTTTAAATGATAGAATCAATATTAAAATACCTTATTAGCAAAATAAAAGATAATTAATTATTGAGCATTATGATCTAAGAAATATGTTTAGGCGTGTTAAAGTTAATTTGTTATAGTAATAAATCCATATTAAGCCAAACATTTAACTCAAACGAAATGTTTTCTCTATTTTCCTGTAACCAAAATTCATATAACTAAATGTATATGAATTCTATAAATCATTACTAAGTTAGTTTCAAATTTTCGTCACTTTAGGAGTTCACAATTTGCCTGAAATTGACAAAAGTCGAAGAAATGAACTCATTCTTAAGCTACAGGATTCAGACGAAAAATATTGTAGAAGTATTTGATTGTTTTAATACTCAAAATTATTTTCATAACATTAAAAAATAACCTAAAACACAAGTCATAGTACACACACACATATATATATATATATATATATATATATATATATAGTTTTTTCATATTGCTATAATGCGCAACAAAATATTTACAAATTAATAAAGTAGAGTACATGGATGCAACAATGATAGATTAGAAAATAAAAAGAAATATATTTGTTTAAATGTTAGGCAAATTTCCTCATAGTTAAAAAAAGTTCATAATTATTTACGACAGTAAAAGTATGCACAGATTAAGAAATTCATAAAAAATACAACAAACTTCCACAAACACACAGACATATATATATATATATAAATTTATATATAGCGCAAGTATATGAGTACAATCACATCAACATGAATTGATATACATTGTCACAAAATTTTATTTTATGTAGTCATTCTTAAAACGCATATAGAGAAAATCTTATCCTGCCTGCCTAGCCTGCACTGTATATATATATATATATATATATATATATATATATATATATATATATATATATATACATTTATATAGGAATTAACATCTAAATAAACATTAATAATTAAAATAAACCATAATTAATTACTGAAATATTGTGCATTTTTTAAAAGTTTGTACTAATTTATTTATGAAAAAAAATCCATTGATTTAATACAAAAGATATTTAGTTGGTTACTTAGTGTTTAAGGGGCCGTATCGAAAACTAAGGTCATTCGCACTAAAAAAATTTTAAATATCATTACTTAACAATTCATTAAATTAGTTTGTAATTATTTTTAATTAATTGTAGATAAAGATCGGAATTTATTGCTAAACGGCCTTCATCCTACGAAGAGTTTACACATTAAAAAATTAAAGTTACATATTTGATAAAAAAATTTTTACTTAACATGTATTTGAAAAGATAAAAAAACTTCTAATAGCTTCTAGTTTGGTTTTTCTTTGAATGACAATACTGAAAATCACTTTTTATTAATAAAATTCTATGCTACATTTATGTCCAAAGCCAAATATAGTATACAAAAAAAAATTTCGATTATTTTACACAAATAGACTTAACAAAATATAATTTAATAAAAATAATATATCACTTAAAAGAATTTTATGCTAAATAACGTATTAAAAATACATTATTTTATAACTTTTAATATTATCAATTTATGCCATCAGAAAAGTTTTCAATGTAATATAATCTTGTTCTTAAAATTGTCAAAAATATTTTATTTAAGTTAATAACTGAAATTTACTCAGATCTAAATCTTAATTATTATTAAATAAATTATACATAATGTTTATATTATACTTTTGCATTTGTATGCTTGTTTTCTATCTTTAATTTCATAAAGATTGCGATTGTTAAAACAGCAAAATAGTAAAAAACTTTTTCAATATGCAATACTTCTTTTTATAATTACTTAATTTCTTTAATAAATTCTTGCTTCCGAAATAAATGCTAGAACAATATATTATAAAGACAAATATAATATACTAAATACATAAAGTTTAATGTAATATATAATAGGAATTACGAGTAACTCTTTACTTAAATGAAATATTATAACATAAATCGATTTGTCAATTCCCATTCAGATAAAGTAACTTTAATTAATTATGTTCAAATGCTTACATATGTATTTCAAAATATATACTGATACACTTTCTATTCTTTAACTATCGTAATATTGTATTTCAACATTTATAAACATTACTAATTTGTAAAATAAGAAACGTCAACAGTAAAAAAAATAGAAATAAAACAATATAAAAAATAAATACTAAAAATAGATTTATAAAAAAAATAAAATATTCTAAAGTAATATTTAATTGAGCATACAAGTAGAATTGTAAAATAGAATATGCTTAACATACGGTATACTAAACAAATTCATGTTTTTTCTAACGTATATTTAATGAATTCAATGACTTCGATCGTTAACATATAATTTACATACAAAATTTTACGTACGTGTGTAAAAATATTAGCATATCTTTGTTTCATTATTAATAATACACATTATTGTTTTAATAACTTTTAATAATGTATAGCTTGTAAATTTTTTTAGACATTTTTAGCGAGAAACATGTGTCTTGCTAAAATAACATTGTCTAAAAAAAAATGAATACAAGATTTAGCTATTTCCAACTGTGAATTTCGTTAAGCCGGATTTTTAACTTAGAAGGAAAGGTAATAAATAATCAATTAAAAATTATGAATTTGAATCATGACATCTGATCATTTATAGTTTTATAACATTACAAGTAACGAATCATTAAGATATATAATCGATTCTTTTAATGAACACAATAAAGACATACAATAAAGCTATTGCTGAATTATTTCAAATATTTATTTTTTATATATCATGGCAACTCGTACGCTTACTTCTAGTCAGTAATATATATATATATATATATATATATGTATATAAGTTTTTATACGGATTCAGGTATATAAAATAATATAAAACTTTATATAAATGTGTGTTTTCCAATATTTAATTAAAAAAATTTACAATATTTGATTAAAAAAATACATGAGTAAAAAAATACAGAATTTATTACTTTCCTTTCATAGTACAAATATTTTTTTTACTGAAATTGATATGAAATAAATTATTTCACTCCATTATTTAAAATGCAGGTCGCTATATAAATGGAAAGTGTTAAATAATTCTACAGTAAATGCTCATAATGTATTCCTCCTAAAATAAAGGATTGATCACAACATTGTACAATCAACAAACTCTCAAATATACCTGCTGTTTTGCTGATGATTTTGCATGTATTTTTTGCTGCAAACATAATTCTCTTATTAAATTAATACCCCGAGACGAGATTATTAAAGAAAATAATACAAGATACACTTTTTATTTTTATGAAGCATTCTTTAACTAAATTGTGATTTTTACGGAAATATTTAAATCCAAATATACCGTTTTTATACTTATTAACATATTTCACAAGTAAATTATCTTAAATATTTTTAATAATTTACCGTAAATAATAAAAAGTATCTAAGTATAACTGGAATTCGATTAACTTTTTAATGGCAAAATTTTAATACAATATTCATTTAGGAAAATAAATCATGTTCATTCAGGTTTATTGAAAATAACTCGTATAGTACAAACATTAAATATTTCAAGCATCACTTTTTATTGTAAAAAATGAACATTTTTAAACCTTTACTATTTTTTTCACATTAAGTACCACATAAACAAGCAAATGTATTCTTTCATAAATCGTAATCATTGAAATGAATGCGCATATAATTCAAGAATAGCTTAATTAAGTAACAAATAAAAGCATACTTTGAAAGAATATGTCTAGTTGAAAAATATTGTATTACAAGAAAACATTATCATTGGTAAATCCTCTATTCAACTCCGTATATTAATAAACGATTTATTGTTTGTTTATATCATAGAAAGTACAAGTAGATAGTCAAATCATTATAAAAATATACAAATATAATTTATATATTTTATCCTTTTTAACAGTTTTACTTTTTTACACCAGAATAATTTTAAATTTTAGCATAATTTAATTTTTCTAACATATTGATAAATTGAATAAAACAAATAACCATGTGAAAACCATTATACATCATATAAATTATAAAAAAAATATTACATTTAAATCTTCAACAAGTATTTTTATTTGCTTAAGATGACATTAAGTTAACATTCTTGTATGTACGTTGAACTAATTCATTTATGATATAAATTAACCCATTTACTGCCAACCAATGAAAATTTTAATTTTTTCGCTAAAAATGCTTCTAAACTAGCTTAGATACAGATGAAGTAACACTATTTGTAAATTAGTATAATATATATATATATATATATATATATATATATATATATATATATATATATATATACTTTAAAAGGACAAAATGTTGTGTATGCACAACATTGGCTGGAAACGACATCATAAGGGCAAAAAATTTGTATTATTGAAAAATTTTAAAATAACTATTCCGATTCATTTTTACTATACCTAACATCAAAATTAGCTGCATGTAAATGCAAATTACATTTTTCACATAAATATATTGTTTGGCTTTTGCAGAGACGGCAACTTCTTTTCTTTTTTTTGGGATGTTCTTTTATAAAATGACCAAATTTATCATGACGTATGTCTTTTAAAACATTTATTTTAGATGGTTTTCCCAAGTGTATATTTCTTGATAGTTTTGCCTATTGTTTTGCGGAGTCATCGGCGTCTAGATGCTAATAAACTTCTGACCATATGTAACCGAAATTCTAATTGTATCATACTGTCAATACTATACACAATTTTATAAATTTTCCATAAATTTATTAATGCACTATCCACTAAATTAGTAAATAAACGCCACTGCCATTTCTTACCTTGCAGACCAATTCGATAATTTGATATTCCATTATCATGCAGGTCAACACCTACTATATGATTATTGTATTCCACTATTACTTTTGGTTGTTCAATAAAAACGTATTTTTTATCTATCCTGCTATATCTTTTGGCCTTATACATAAGTTCTATGTATGTAGTATGTCATATGTATTCTACCGTGCCAACATTTGTTGCTACTGTGACAACAGAACTGTCGTTCCAGCAAACCAATTTAATTTTTGATTTTTTATCAAAAACTACATCCAGTATCCCCTTGGTTTTTACCATATTTTTTTAAAGTTAAAGGTGAATTAGGAATTCTGTTGTCTCTAATATTTCCAGTTACAAAGAAACCCCTTTCTTGTAACGACAAGTTTTGTAACGTCGTGTTTAAATCCCAGTGTTATCTTGAATATTTTATCAGTAATTGAAGATCATAAATATCACAAAATTTATTTCGACAATTTTTTTTTGCAGAATTTTCTTTGTTATTGTCGTTACTAGAAAGGAGTTTCCTTATAACGACAATAACAAAGAAAATCCTATCCTATCCTATCCTATCCTATAAAAAAATTCTCGAAATACATTTTGTGATATTTATGATCTTCAAATACTGATAAAATATTCAAGATAACACTGGCATTTGAATCCATACCAGAGACGATATTTTTTTACTTTTTCCACTGTAAGGTTCAAATTGAAATAAATAACCAGTATATGATGCCATACATCAATGTTTAAATCCAAATCATATAGGTTTTCCTCGAATATTAGGAGAATTTCTGAATTTTGGACTGCCATTGTCAACTTAGCTAGAGATAGCATATGAGGCCAATGTTGCGTATGCGCAACATTAAATTGAACGATCGAAATTAAATACTAGATGTACATCTGCGAAATTTACTTTTAATTATTGATAATGAGTAGACATTCATAACCTAATTGCACATAACCAAATTTCGATTATTTTAAAAATATATTTTCTATATGTAATTATAGACGACCATATTCGAACAGCAAAAAATTGTCAAATTTGAGTAAAAATAAAAAAAAAATATTTGAATATAAGAGATAAACAGAGACTTCATGTACATAAAATTAAATTTAGATTATTATTTTGCACAATTTTCGAACCTTCAACATTGATAATAAATGACTATAAATTCAAAATATAAAATGTTGCGTTTACGTTGACCGTAAATGGGTTAATTGTCATAATGTTAACTCATTTGATTCAAAGTAACAAATTAAATTAAACTCCTATATAATGATTTCATTAAAACCTTAATAGTCAATTAATAATCAAATTATTATAAAAGTAGAAAATAATTAATTTACATACACGAGTAATAATAACACTGAACGAAATTAAGTATAAAGTACATTATAATCTTTTAAACTACACTTATATTTCATTTGATTAATTTTTCACTTTTAATAGCTTTTACTCTAGAAATTAATTAGGTAAGTGTGTAATTTTTCCATGAAATAATAACTCATTCGCTAGATTATCAATCTCGACTCATTGATCACTAACCCGTCATACCACATTAAGTTCTTTCATGATCAATACACTTTGATCATTGAACATACACTCTTTTGTAATTAAACTGTGTACATTAAATCTTCAAAAATAATAAAAACTGTAATAATTTTAAATTTTTGTCCTATAAATAATAAGTAATCATTTTTATTATTGAAAATTCAAGAATGAAGATATCATCAAAAATAAATTATATTTGTTTTTATTTAAGTAGTAAATTCAAAAATGTTTACTTTTAAATTTTACTACCATTCACATTTATATATATATATATATATATATATATATATATATATGTATGTCCGTTTTTTATAACTGTTTATAAAATATTTTAATAAATAATTGTATTTATGAAACGAGTGTTCATGCCTGATTGAACTATAACGGATGTCCTGGTTCCAATTCTAGAAAAACAGTCCCAATAACGTACAATACTGTTTATGTATAAAATCTGAATTTCGATTTAAAAGTCACGAAATATATCCATACAATCATTTTATTTCATTCTTTTCGCAATTTAAAACTTTTGTTTTTATTTATGATGTCGTACTCGAATAAATACTCAGCAGACTGTTGACACCTACATTTAGAATTCTAATTAATTTATAATTTTTATTTTCGTTCGTACTTTACTATCATTTCACTTTATTTTAGTTGATGGTTAATCAATCATATATTTTTTTGTATATACTGACATTTTAAAAACTTGTTTTAGCTAATTCTATTGTAGCTACATTTGCAAATAATTTCATATGACTTATGCTGCACAATTATCGATTTTATCTATAAAAATTAATAAATTATTAATAATAAATACTGTTATTAAATCATTTATTTAAAATTAATTATAAAATTCAATTAAGAGATTATTTAATCCCTTATTTAAAGTTGATAACTAAAAATCAATTAACAGTTTATTTTAGTTCATTACTATCATTGTTGTATGTGTTAATAAGTGGATATAGGGATACGAAATTATTAAGAATTCTTTTAGAAAATTAAATTAGTTTTTAGTTTCCAATCAGCAAGATTTAGTTATGTTTAATTCTAATCAGTAAATAAAAATTTTAGCTAACAGAAAAATTAACAGATAAATTCTTAGTTATAAAATTTTACATATCAATATATATATATATATATATATATATATATATAGATAGATAGATAGATAGAGAGAGAGAAAGAAAGAGAGAAAGGTATTTCAAAAGCTACTAATCCAAACAACGGATCTGTTATCCTGGCCTTCGTCCTTTATTATCTCTTTTCCTCAGCTGATCATAAAAAACGAAGACCGGCTGGATAAGATATCAACGGGATTACAGTAATAACATCTTACTATTACAATTATAAAACAACTGATATTTCAGAAAAAAACATACTAAAAACTATTAAATCTTAGTCGATAAATATCTATCAATGGTTAAATCTCTGTATTATGATATATTTTTAGGAAGTTTAAATAGAAATTGCGCATTAAATAAAAGTATAAAAATCTTATTATTAAATATTCAATAATATACAATTTTAATAGTCTAACGAATTAATATTTATATAAAAAATACAGAATTTAATCTAAATTTTTACAAATAATTTTTGAATACAAAGCCGTCATGTCAGCCAAAAAAAATGGATAAACAACAAAATATTACAGATACTGATCAAATCACAGGAAAAAAATGCATATGAGAGTTTACCAATACAAATGTGAATAAAAAATGAAAAATATTTTAAATTAACATTTAAAAAAAAATGAATCCAATATATCATTACTTAAATATATAATTGCATATGATATGACAAAACATGTTTGTAATAAATCATTAAATGATTCATAATGAGAATCAATTTCTCAGAAATTTTCTTATTTTGTTATTCATTATATATATATATATATATATATATATATATATATATATATATATATATATATATGTATGTATATATATACATATGTATATATATAATTAAATAAATAAATATATATATATGTGTGTGTGTGTAATAATAATAACCTTACATATAAACATTTTGATATGCTAATTCGAGTGTCTTTCACTTTCAATAATTGCATTAAAAAGTGTTACAAATCTTTTCTACTTTTCCTTATTAACATTAGAATCTTATAAATTATATTACCTATCAAAAAAGAATTGAATATGCTAAAAAAAATATTTTAATTAACATTATGAATATTGAATGTTTCATACAAAAATACATATAGTGATTAATATATATTTATAGCTCATACTAATCAATTAGGTGTATAAATTATATATACAACATAAGCTAAAATGATTTTAAGGTAAAAAACACAGTTTCCTATATTATAATAAAACTTGATTTCCATAGTGTTAAACTGTCTCTGAATTACATTCTTATTCTAAGTCCTCATCTAGGATTTGCCTTTGAATCACTTTTACCTTATTCGACTATTCTGACCATGACTCAACTATAAATACTCTATGAAAAAAACATATAAAACATCAGCTACATGCTAATAATCAATTTGAACTTTATTCTAATTACCAATTTTTATTAATTTAACGGAAAAATTGACATTAACTCTTTGTTATTATTAACTTTATTTTATAAAAGATATCGTGCATTGATTGTTTAAATATTTTTTTATTCCTTATTTATATTCTTATATTTTTTTTACAATTTTTAAATTTGTAATTTTCGTTCGTACCTTTTTTAAGGTTGATTAGTATGTATGCAAGAACAATACTTTAAACTCAAACTTTTAAATCCATTTCCTTTTAACTTGAGCTAATCAAAAAGGACGTGTCCTAATAAAACTAATGTAAGTATAAACAGAATTAGATCAAAGAAAAAATTTCATTTGCGTACTTTTCAATAAGTCTGCCAATTTTCTGTGATAATTCAAGATTTTATTAATAATATGATATATTAAATGTTTTAACGGCATATTTAAGCAGTCATCGCTGCACAATATGCCCGTACATACGTATATTCGATCATCCTTTACTTGAAATATTTTATGGAAAGTATAAAAAAATATAAGAAACGGGATATTTAATGATTTGATTGTGACATATTTCTGCAAATATTTTTTACAGCGAAATATTTGTATTGTCATTTTAAAAATATTTTATTTTTTACATTAAAAACATATACAAAATAAAATCGTCGCTAGAGAATATCACTTTAAAATAACTAATAGATGATTATCTATCATAATTTATAATAATAATATAATTATTGGAAAAAATCATTTGTTTGTCACGTAGTAATATAATTTGTTTTAAAAATATACATATATAAATTGTACATTACTAAAATATTAATAATTACTAAAAACTATCAACCAAATAATTTCAATAAAAATTCAATGAATAAATGAGAAAATGAATGAAAATAATTCATAATATTTTCAAATTTATAACAAATTAATAAAACAATACAAAATATTACAAAAAATTCTTATATCCTTAGAATTAAGAAAATGATTTGAAAATATTTACACTGTAGTATCATTTTATCCTTTTAACATACTTCTCATTAATTTTTCATGATTTATTTTCATAACAAATTTTATTACTGTTGTTACGAGTTAAAAGTTTTTTTCGTATGTTAAAAGTTTCTATAAATCTTTTTTAGTACAACTTCTACCGTGAAACAATTTTGAATATTTTCTTCATCAATTATTTTTATAAATATATTGTTAAGTTTAAATGCGAATTATTTTTTCTGAAAAATTATACCTAACCATATATTTTAAATGACTATCCAGTTGTAAGAAATAAATTCCTAATAATTATTTCTTCTCAAACTATTTGATACATTTAAATATATATATTTCAGTATGTATATATGCACGTAAATTCATACATACATGCATATATATATATATATATATATATATATATATATATATAAATGTCTTATACTTTTTTGTTAGAACTCATTAAGGTATGACTAATAATAAGAAAAATAAAAATCGTAAACTATTAAAGGTACTCTCTCACACTTAATATAAAATATTTGACATTAATTCTTTGTCTTAAGGTAAATATTTAAGTTTCAAATTTCTCTTTCTAATAACATTCGTTTTCATTCTGCTGAATACGAGATTAATTCATTTTTATAAAATTTGAATTTCGCATATTATAAAATCATTAATTCTGTTACTCAAAATGAATGTTTCCCAAAGTGGGCGATACCAACTCCAGGAAGCGCTGAAGCGTTCCAGAGTAATAGCCTTAAAGCAATTGAGGGGCGTTGAATAAAAATAAGTAGATGGTGGAAGCATAAAGAAAGAAGAATATTTTGAAAAACCGTTTGTACATGTTCCATCTGCTGTCTAACATACAGTTATATTCTTTACTTTATTTTCCAAATAACACACAAAATGCATGTTACAACCGATTTGGGGTCAAGTCTACCGACAGGTCTTAAGAAACAAGTTTAATTTTTATTTTAATTATGCTTCGTTATCTAAATTTTCTGTGTGTAATGCGAATTTTACTGTGGTTGATTTTAATGAATAATTTTATAATTTAAGTCTCAAGATAACTTATTTACAATATCTTACTTTACAATATTCCATAGGTAAAAATATAGATACAAAATATAGACAAAAGAACACAATTTTTTTCAATGCATCATTCTATTCGTTCGCTTAAAGAAGGTAGATTTCCAGAGTGGGCATTGATTTTTTTTTCTGAAAAGGGGTCAGTAGTCCAAATAAATTTGGGAATTTCTGCTCTAAATCATACTTTTAAATCATACGTTTGAAAGAATTGATTTCGAAATATATATATATATATATATATATATATATATATATATATATATATATATATATATAAATGAGTGTATATGTATAAATATGTAGAATTATATACTCTTACATAGAATTGAGCACTAATAACTTTTTTAACTTCTTTTAGTCATATTTAGGCAGGAAATTTAAGAAACTCCAATCGATATAATCTTATCTAACAGATGCCATATAATCTAATAGTAGGTAACATCTAAGTTAAAGTTGTGTGTGAATATTTTTAATCGGTTATCAATATAAATGTATTCTTGTAAGTTATACTCATTGTGCTAAATAATAAAATCTTAACACATTTAAATAAAAATCTTGAATAATATCTTTGTTTCGTTAGCAGGTATTTTATTTGAATTCAATTCAAATACATAACTATGATAATCTTATATCTAATGATGACATGTTTAGTGCAGCTCTAGAAAACAAGTAACTTTAAAACTTTTTTATTTAAATAACTCTGAATAATTGACATAAAAGGAAATAGTACAGTAGAAATAAAATATTGAATAAATAGTGTTCATCTTTTTCTTTTTGTATATTACATCCATTACATTCTCTCAGTGAAATTTAGGAAATGTACATAATTATTATAAGTATATATAATATCACAAATTAAATTTTACCTCTCCACAAAACATAATAATTAACATTATCAGAGTGTAAGGTGTACAAAAATCTTCCATATTTTTCACTTTACGATTTTTTTTATATACTTTAGCGCCCTGAAAGTAATGACATCGTCATCAAAATATACATAAATAGCAATCAAAAATGTCTATAAATAATTATTGAACACTTAGATAAAAATCTGATCACCTGTATAGAAAAAAATTCTTCCCGAAAAGAAAAAAATGAGACAATTTTTCTGGACTTAAGCGCTCTGATGATGATATTCGCTATTTAAATGTATATAATCAAGAACAAAAAAATCAATAATCAATTATTGGTCATTTTTGGTGGGTTTTTTTGTGGTTTAGGGTGAATTAAAAAATCTTTGTGAAAGTCAATTTAACCACAGTACTAAAACTATATTGTAAATAAAAAGTATTTAATCAATTTAAATTATTCTTAAATACTATTATGGAACAATAAAAAATAAGTACTCTTTCATTTTATAAGAATTTTATAAGATAAACAACATAGTATTTTTCTTTATTATACTAATATAATAAAGAAAAATAAATTAAACTAGTTGAATCTTCATGTTTTGATAAAAAATAGTGTTAATGATATTTAAGTCTGTTTTTGTAAACAAATCTAATTTATTTTCAATTCTATTTTTAAGATATTAAATAGTATATGGCGAATATTTTTATAATTTTCTTTACCCTGAAGAAAAATTCTAAAAAATATCTGACAAATATTCTTCTATCTAACAAATAATCTGTCTGTTTCTATCTGTCAAAATTATAAAAAATGAATCTATACAGATTTATAAATTTTATTATTCTAAATTTTAATGTTTATTATACTTTATCCCGTTACTCTGCATAAAAATGCATAAAAAAGAATATTATAATTATTTTAAATAATTTCAAAATGTTCCATAATTATGCCAAGAACAAAGATTTCATGAATAATTTCATTTGTAGAATCTAATAAATATAAAACGAAATAAATATATGATAAGTAACGCTAAAAATAAATATGATAATACTTTAAGTTCTTTAATGGTATAAATTATCAAACAATTAATAAATAACGCGGAGAATAAAATTAGATTATGTATGAGATATAATAAATCAAATTACAAATTATAAAAAATACGCAACAAGTCCCGTAAATTTATTCCAAGAAATGATTTGTAATTTCATTCATAGTTCCACAATTATACTGTAAATGTTAGTCATGTACATTCATACATAAATACATACATACATATATATATATATATATATATATATATATATATATATATATATATATATATACATATATATATATATATATGCGTGTAAATATATATATATATATATATATATATGTGTGTGTGTGTGTGTGTGTGTCCTTCCAAACATGTGATAATTTATATGTGTTCGTATGGTCAAATTCGTATAAGTGTAGGGTCATTAATTTTATATAATTTTCTAGAAAAATAAACCGAATGAATTGTTTTTACTACAACCGAAGCGAAAAGGACTAACAACTTATTTAAAGTGCGTGTTCTTCATTTTGCAAAAAAAACGAATTCTGTGTTTTTTTATATGTATGTATATAGTTATTACTGTACATGTAGAAAATTTATTTTAATATTTTCTTTTCACATAAAAAAACATAATATACGTATTTTTCAGAATAATTATATGAAATTATTTACACTTGTTTATTACTAAGATTGTATAAGTGTATTTCACAATTATTTCAAATACACCAATTAAATAGAATTATATATATATATATATATATATATATATATATATATATATATATATACATATACACATATACACATATATATACAAGTATATTTCTATAAGAATTTATTATTTTCTTACTAAAATGTACCTAAGTTAAAAAAATATTTTCCAAATTTTCATTGAAAATCTTTTTCCATACAAACTTTAAATATTTATAATCAATAGTAACTTTATCATTTTTATTTCTTAAAAAATTTACCTTTAACAAAAATAATGATTTAACTTTGATAAAGGTTCTTCCAAATAAAAGCACCAACATCATCTTTTAATGAACTGTATTACTTTGTACTGTATTAAATAAATCCTTTTCCACTCCTCTACATTCTTTATACACATTTTCAATACATTTCCTCTTATCCATACCTCGTCTTTCTTTTCGATTGTTGTATGTTCTTTGTTTCTAATTAATAATTTGTTATTTAATTTTTTTTTGTATTCTATTCATTCAGTATGTTCGAGCCGTTTGAGTTCAAACTCTTTACTGTTTAAATTATGAATAGTTATAATATATATATATATATATATATATATATATATATATATATATATATATATATACGAAGGAAGTTTGAAAAATAACATGGTTCGATATTAGAGACAAGTATTTAAGTTTCAAAATGTACTTTATTTTCAAACATAATCTCCTCGAAACTCAACACAGTTGGCCCAACGTTTCTCCAGCATTGCAATTCCCTCCAAGAAGAGGATTTCTTCGAGGTCCTCAAAATAGCCGCTTTCCACCTCTATCGCATCTTCATTCGATACAAATCGCTTTCCAGTATAGAAAATTTTGAGTTACTGGAACAGATGTAAGTACAATGGAATCAAATCTAGCGAATACGGTGGATACAGAAGGATTTCAAACTTCAATTCGGCCAATTTTTTCTGAGCAACAATAACTGAATGACCCGGTGCATTGTCATAGTGAAACAATACTTTTTTTTTGACTATTCCGGGACGTTTTTTTGCGATCGCTGCATTAAGCTTCTCCAAAAGTAATGCGTAGTATTTACCAGTAACTGTTTTTCCATTTTGAAGAAAGTGGATCAAAAAAATTCCTTTCGCATCCCAAAAAACTGATGCCATCACTTTTCCAACCGAATAAACTGTCTTTGCCTTCTTTAGAGTTGTTTTACCGCGTTCAGTCCAGTGTTTTGATTGCATTTTCATTTCGAGTATTTATATATATATATATATATATATATACATACATATATACATACATATATACATACATACATACATACATATATACATATATATATATATAAACTAGTTTAATGTTTCAATAATAATTTTTCTATTTTTTGTAATTTCGTAGTTTTTTAAAAAATATATCATAATTATAGACAAAAGAATATGTTTTACTTTGTAAAATATAAATAATTTTATGTCTCTTCTCACCTTTCGATTTGTTATTCATAATAGTTATAAATTTCAAGAAAAAATATTTTGTTAAATTTTTAATGAATTATACAAAATAATTCATACAATCGAAATACATAAGCACACATATATGTATATATCTATGTGAATGTATATGTAGAGACACACATATTCATAATGGTATTTCCGTGCATGTTTAAAATAATATATATAGTAGGTAAAATTTCCAGTAGCAAATTATAATTATCGTTTTCAATTTTACAGATAATTTTAAAAGAATATATGGCATTTAAATACTTGTAACATGTACGAAGAATTTACCAACAATAACAATTATTTATCTTCACATTAATAAACTTGTGAATATATATCTATATATGTATTTATGTATGTAAATATATGTAGGTATATATATATATATATATATATATATATATAAGAATATCCGTCGTTTCCATTCTAAAATCACCATTCTCATTTTATTTGAAATTGATTCCAAATATGGATTAAATTACATTAATATTAAACTATGCAGTGAAATGGAGGTCAATATTTATTTCTCACTGCGTCTAGAAGTGCATGTTTGTAGAATATAGAAAAGATAACACATTCTAAATAATAAATGCAAATGACTAATCATACTAACACACATCGAAATAGATAAATACATAATTTATATTTTATGCAAATTACACTTTTACGTCTTCGCAGAAATGTTGCTCTAAAATTTACATACCGGTATGTATGTAAATATATATATATATATATATATATATATATATATATATATATATATATATATATACATTAGCATTGAAAGTAATTTTTTAATACATTTTTTTGCGTTATTGAAAAACAAAATTATTCCAATTATGATACAAATAACTATTGTTATTTTTGCTTCCGATATGTAATATAAATTAATTTTTATCTTATTTAAAATACATACAATTTTTTAATTAATTCTTTAAATAAATTTTTGAGAATAGTCACATTATTTTTTATCTTGAAAATATAACTAAATGTCTAAAATATTAAATCGAATCAATGTAACATAAATGATAAATTATTTAAAAGAATTCCTTTTTGTTATTGTTTTCTGATACATATGTAATCAAATATTCCAAGAAAAAGTATAAATTGTCCCCAATTTATAAATATTGAATGATAATTACATTATCTACATATGTTACATACATTCCTAACTATATTGAACTACATGATATTATAACGTTGTGTTTTAAAAATGAAGATCTCTTTTAAGTTTTTGAACATCTAAAATATATACTGTTCTATAAATGGAATCCACAATGTATTGGCATACTTTCGTACTTTTATCGAAAATTATGACTTTTACAAAGAAATCATTTTTCATTATTTATTATAATTCACTCTATAAATAATCATTTTTCATATTAAAACGTAAAAATCAAATAGAAAGTTTCTGTAATTTATTTTGTCTCACAGTTCATGTAAACTCTGTTAACCAATGTATTCATTTCATTGATAGGTTCTAGGTGTCGATAAATAGTACATATACGTACATTTAATTAATTATTGCCATTATGTATTATTACATTCCATAAATTCTGTTCTACTAATTATTTTAATTGATTGCTTTCAATTTATAATTCAAGTATACTTCATTATTCATTCTTTGTGTTCATATGATATAAAACAACATTTTTAACACAAAAATATTTAACTCACTTTTTATATCATATCGAACTTTCCATGACTTGAAATTTAAAATTGTGTAAAAATATTTATAAAGTTTTAAGAATGCCTTAAGAAATAGAAACGAATAAATCTTGCGATATTAAACTTGCACAAATACAACAATTACATTAAGATTATATATATATATATATATATATATATATATATATATATATATATATGTATATAATACATGTAAGTCAAGATAAGTATTTATAAAAAAAATCGTTGTATTTGATACTAAGTCCATAACTATAAAAAAATAAAATAAAAATTGACAATTTCAGAGGTACTAAATTTAGCCTTAGTTTTAATATTATGACAACTTGTAAATAACTAACAAATGCTAATTTCTATATTTAGTAAAAATATTTCAAAGTGAAAAGCTTTGGCGCCAACTACGATTTGAGGTTAAACTAACAAACGTACACTATCTATGACTTTCTCATGTTTCAATGATTTATTTCGGTAATATTTTCTTATAACAAATCCTTTTAATAGAAACTGCTATTCCACGAATAAAAAACAGTTACGTCTTTTTAGTTATTATCACATTTCAGGTATACTTTAGGAAATAAACATTCATATAAATAAAACACGCGAATCTATGTGTTATTAAATCATTTTTAAAGCAGGAACATTAAACTAACAACTTAAAGTTAAGTGTAAACAGATGTGATGAATATTTAGATACTAATACGTGTTTGTAAATCAGTAAAAAGTTAATTTATATCATGGAGTTAAATTTCATTAACGAGGCATACTTTCAAAATAACTCTTATTTTATAGCTTTCTTTTAATATGAAAAGTGTACCTTATATTTGTAAACAACTTTTTTACATTATTACTTAACATTATAATTTTTCTTACATGCATACTCTAAAACATAAATCAGTAATTACTGTACTTGAACTATTTAGATTAAATTCTAACAAATATGAAATTATGTCAAATAAATTGGGAACAATTGTAGCATATATATATATATATATATATATACATACATATATACGTATATATATACACACATACATACAATAACATAAATATATATATATATATATATATATATATATATACATAGAGAGAGAGAGAAAGATCGAGAAACTGATTAAATTTAGGTTTTCACATGAAAGTATTAAAAAAATCATAAAAATTAAAAACCATGATTTTTTTAATTTTTGCAAATTTTTTTAATACTTTCATGTGGAATCCTAAATTGAATCACGTATATATTAGTGTATTTTACAAAAAATTGTTACCCAATTTGGTCTCTACCAGTTAATCGTCATTATTATTTGAATATTTTGAATGCTATAAAAAAATTGTTTTCTTCAAATTCTATAATCAAAAATGCCATATATAAACAGTGATTTGGACAACTGTATTTTTATTTCTGTAAGTGGCATATACTGAAACAGAAAATAAATTATGCTGTTCAACACAAGTATACATACACTGTATTCTTTTATTTATCATTTGCCACTATGAATATTGTACTCAGATATTGAGAGATATAACCTCAAGTTGGATTAGACAAAATTATTAATGTTTCATGACTATTTTTATCCGTCAAGTGTGTATATGACTAAGTCGTTTATTATTATGACAATATTACTTTATCTTTATATCACTTTTTAAACTCAGTTTGGAAATTTTCATTTATCGATGTCATCTAACTGATTTAAAATTTGTTCTAATTTCTGTCTACTCTCTCGAAAACATAGTGTACATAATTACTTCTTTAATGTCTCTGAATTCATAAAAGATAAATTATAATAAACATCTTGAACATCTACACAAGTTTCATAATTCCAACAACTGTAATTTTATCACTAAATAAAAATGACAAATCCATATTTCATAGTTCTTTGCAAGGTTTTTTTTATTAGTCTTAAAATTAATAAGTAGATCGAAACAGATGCCTTTAAATACATTGACATTTTACTTCTATGAATTTACTAAACGCACATCTTTAAATATTTTAATGGATGAATGAACATCTTTACACTTTCTTTACTCTCTAATAACACAGTAGCTAGCCTACAGTTGTAATTTATTATTCATATGATGAATAATAAAAATAAAGTTATTAGTTTGTTAACATTCTCCTCATGCAACAGCTAATGTAAAATATTAGATGTCATATATTCCAGATCTATGCTTGTTTTTCGGAATGCTTTTATCTATAATAATATATTCTCAGAAATTTATATGCTCATTTAAATTTTTTTCAAGAACATTTTGTAAAATATGCCTTCAATTAAAAGATACTATCTGACGAAATATTCGGTTAGTAGAAAAATAATTGAGATTTATGACCTTCAAATTCACATACATTTAATTTTCCCAGCTGTTTTAAATGGTTCAGAACTGTCGAATGACTACACCTTACTTTTGTATAAGCTCTCGAATTGTGCGCATATCTGATTCAACTAACGCCTTCAATTGGTCATTATGAACTGAAGAAGGACGCCCGCGACCTTCTTCATCTTCAAGGCTCTGGGCCTCAACACATCCAATAAGAACCAGCACGAAATTTTTAGAACCACCAATGTACCGTACGTTCCTTAACAATATCCACACCAAAAGCATCGTTTAGTTTACGAGCAGTTTCTGCTGCTTTACCACCCATTTTGAACTCATACAAAAAATTGCTCTTATTTGCTCTTTTTCATCTTTAATTCAATAGCGCAATTTGAAGCAAAATTAATAACAAAACCAAAATCAATATTACCAAAATACAAACCGAAAAATGCACTTTAAAATTGTATTAACATGAACACGATGAAACTACACTTTCATTGAAAAAAATTAAGTTTAGAACTCGGAAAACAAAAACCGCGATTATTTTCCTACCAACTTAATACTTGAAACATTGTCACTAAACATCGTACATTTTTCACAAAATATTAAACAAATAAGCATTTTTCAAACTATTTTGATTTTTAAAATACATAAGTATTATTCTAACCAACCTTTATAATAAAACTATTAATTATTTTGTTTACTAATCGATATATGTATAACAACAAATAAAATTCAGTTTTTTAATACATTTTTCTTGACAACAGAAAAGAATTCTCTCTACTATTTAATAAAATAATTTACGAGATATAATAATATAGGTAGAATTTAAAAAAATATTCAATTGTATTAAAAAAAATTACGGTTCTTAAACAAAAAAAATTTTATATATAAGATTTTCAGAAATATAAAAAGAATAAAATTTCATTTTATATTTTTAAGGTTATATTAAACTTTAATAAACCTCTAAACGTCTGTAGTATTAAATATTTGCTTCCATTAATATTGAAAGATTGAATTATTATTTAATTACTGTAATATTACTGCTCTACTTATATAGCCTGGTTTAATTATTATATCAAATTTATTAATTTTTTATTAACTTTTCCAATATATACTATTCACCTTCCATGTACTATTCACTTCATTTACTAAAAGTATACCCATATTTTCTATAAAATATGTTAGGAAATCTAACGGGTCACCATAACAAATTTGCATTACTTTCTCCGATGATTTACAAAGTGAGTAGCACATCTGGTCTACCATTGCCTTGCTGAAATATGACTTCTGAAAGTTTCCACGTGAAACTCTCACTGACTAAGATATCTTGAATGTAACAAGTGAATTCGTAGTATATGGCTCTTATTATAATAACTAACAGAAATCCATATTATAATTCCAACTATTTATACAATATGTTTCATTTCGATAGACTGTTTTAGTTTCTTTTTCCTGTCCTCGTATAATCTATATTCTATCAGCACAAAAATGATATCCATCACAAAAAAACAACAAAATACATAAACATAATTACATGTTAGCGATAATATCGAGTAAAATATATACTTCGTTTACTTTTAATTTTTTATCAGTAATTTGTGGTATTTGCTATAAATTATGATACACTTACATATTAGGTTCGTAGAAAAATAATTGTAGTTTACGACCTTCAAATTTATATACATTTATAGTTTTTTTCTTAGCTATTTTAAGTGGTCCAAAACTGTTGGATGATTAACGACTAATTTTTATACAAACTCTCGAATTGTTGTACGTGGTTCTGATTCAATTAACGCCTTAAGTTGGTCGTTATGAGCTGAAGAATGGCGCCCCCGACCTTCATCTTCAAGGCTCTCGTCTCCAAAATGAAATTTTTGGAATCACCATTTTACCATACATTCCTTAACAGTATCCACACCAAAAGCATCGTTTAGTTTACAAGCAGTTTCTGCTACTTTACCAACCGTTTTGAACTCATACAAAAAATGCTCTTATTTGTTTCTTTTTCATCTTTAATTCAATAGCCCTATTCAAAACAAAATAAAGTGTCTATGTTACCAAAATACAGACCGACAAATGCACTTTAAAATGATATTAACATAAATATGATGAACTGACATTTTCATTGAACAAAATTACGGTTAGTATTCAGAAAACAAAAACCGCGATTATTTTCCTACCAACCTAATATGTAGTTATACGAACAACTTTATATTCAACGTATTATACGAAATAAAAACACTCGCAATTATTTTACTATCATCGTTCGCCGTTTTTATGAATTTTATAAAAAAAATGCCCTTAAGTAAAGTATTTCATATTTTTCAGACAATAATTTAGAATTATTTCGAATTAAAGTACTTATAATTATGATAAATTCTGATCTAATGTATTAAATATTAGCTTGTTTATATGGATTTAACACGCTCTTTTGGAATTTCCGGATGATGTTATATGATTTTGATTTGTTAACGACGTCTATTATTTAATATGCTGTTTTAATGCCGTTGGGTATGGTATCTTTGGAATGACAATATACCATGAATGTTCGCTTGTCCTATAGCCAGATTATTTAAACCATCTAATTGTGTCTTGAACTTTTCTTCCTTATTTAATTTGTATTCTTTTAAATGATTCAAAACTTCAGAACACAAATATATGTATATACATACACACACAAACTTGAATACATATATATATATATATATATATATATATACATTTTACTTAAAATATATAAACCAAAAAATCTACATTTCTATGATTTTAAATTAAACATTCTGAATACGAATAAAATTCTATAAACTTGGACATTTCTCCAAGTTTGACCCATCTCACATCGCTTTCATTAAATTTATTATTTCTTTTAATATATTTTTAAACTCGAATACAATTTTTTAAAAAAATATTTTTATTACTCACGTGGATATACAAATTTATCTTAATATATATAAAGTAATCAAGGCAAATATTAACTAAAATCTTTCGGGATCAATGCCCAATAAATAGCCGAAACAATCTTTTTTAAAAGGAGAAGATTTATTGTAAACCCGGATTTGAACTCATAATTTACGGGTCAATGACCCATTTTCTTAACGATTATCTCATGCTTACACATACATACACACATGAAAATATTTATGTATTGTCTTAGTATATTAATAGTGTACATACATTGACAACATAGTTTTAAATACACGGATGTTTATAAAAAAAATAATGCAATTTAAAACCCAAATATTATCCAAAATTAATAATTGATAAACGAATCACTTTTTTATATTCTTTGTACACAATATTATTATTTCAGACATGTTTTGCTCCATATCATTAATAATATTTTTTAGTTTATATTTTTCTTCTCTTTTTCTGTTCTCGTGTATATTTTAGAATAAATATGGATTATCAAGACATGCTTTTGTCATTTAAAATTTAATCCCATTACAATATACCAATGAGATAATATATTGGTATTTATTCATAATTATATTTATTCATATTATATTTCATAATGTTTCAATATTAATTGCTTCTTGATTTGCTTAAAACGATATAGGTTTTACACTCAATGATAAATCAGTTATTCGTGATATTAAATAAAAAATATCAACTAATAATGAAAGAGTTGAAGAATATTTTTTAAATAAATATATTTCCATTATTTCAAAATAGAGTCATATATTATTACTAATACAATCATCAGAAAAAGAGATATTGATTTTCAAAAATTAATTAACATATTAAATATCACGATGTTAAATATATAAACTATTGTTATATTTGATAAATAAATTTTGTTCTAAAAAGGCGATGAAAATTAAAGAATGAGCTTCATAAACTTTCTTATAACAAGATAAAGAAAACTGAAACCATATAAAAAAAGATAATTGTTTTCTTCGAATGTTCACCATTAGATCACTGTTATCACATTCTTCTACGGTCAGTTTCGGGTCATGTACAATATTCATGTAATTTAACACTTAGCTTTATATTAGGAGATCAAGCTACCTATAGATATCACAAGAAATGGAACCAATCGTATTAAAATACAATAAGAGTGACAACAATAAATATTCAATGAGAAATACAACTGATAAACAAGTATTAAAACATATAATTATAGATTATACTTAAGAATACAAGAAGTTAATTTTTTATATATCTAAAACTACATTTCAAAATGTACAAAATATTAGAATTAAACGTCCTGTTAATTTGTTATATAGTTATATACACTCCAGTATAATCTATAATGCATTTTCTCCTTTTATTTTCGTGTCTACTGAAAATTATACAGAACTAAACTTATTATAAATCATTTAATGGAACGTTCTTCACTTTGAAGTTAATGAATGTTCAGGAATATAAATCTACTTATTTAATATTTTTTTAAAAATTAATTAAATAATAATTGAATCTATTTATTTTACTGACATTTACATTTTGAGTAATATTATCACTTAAATAGATATGGACATAATTAGAAAAATACAGAATTTGGACATATTGAGGTAAAACGTAAACTCATGTGTGTGTGTATATGTGTGTGTGTGTGTGTGTGTGTGTGTGTGTGTTTATGTATGTATATATATATATAGCCTTAATATCAATATCATTTAAAACTTTATTCATATTTTAATTGCACTGTTATCAGCTTCTATTCATATATACCCACACATATAAAAACATATATATATATATATATATATATAGTAACCTAACAAACGAAAAACAGTTCTAATTTTAAAATTAATCAAGCGTAAAGGCATACACAGTTGCAAATGATTAGGTATAGTAATATGCCAATAAGTATTTAAAAATAGTTAATATTTGATTAATTGATTATTTTAAAACGCGTCGACATCAAAGACTGCTGATCAATTTAATCATGTAATTTTTTGTGTGTTAATCAATCACTCTATATTACAGGAAATTATTTTCCATGGGTAATTAGTTACTTAAAAGTAGACATATAAATGAATACAACACTTAAACATGCAATTGTGAGATGTGATTAATTATTTCAATATTGTTTTATACGAACAAATATACATTACAATCTGAATGTACAAAAAGGTATAAAAAATATATGGCAGTTTATAATTTGTATAAAAAACGAAACATTTTATATGTCAAAACGTGACGAATAATCAATCGTTCATTTGAGAAATGTACTAAAAAATATATTTATATAATAAAATAATCAATGCGCTGTTGTAAATAAATTGTGAAAAAAATATTAAGCATGGCAGCTATGCGGTTTCACAGACCTTGACTTGTTCGTGACATTGTAAGCAATGAACGCTTGCTCTTGGCCGCGACCTTGCAAGGCCACTACATGCATGTGTGTAATAATACTACTATATAATATACAGCAGCATCATCTCGTTGGAATGAAAAGAAAATTAAGAAATAAATTACAATTTACTCATTCCGCTAACAGACGTTCAATTTACCGGTCTTTATTGGATCTATACAACCACGCAAAAGACATAGCTATTCGAAATTTAACATATTTCTTTTTACTAGTTTTTTTTCTTATATACATGACTATATATTAATTATAACATGTATATATATATATATATATAAAGGTGATTAAAATATTATTTACAACATTCATCTTTTTTTATAACTTACCACAAAAATCAATTACCACAGTAGTTATATCTTTTAAAACTTAGAGCAAGTAATATTTTAAACGAAAACATTCTAAAAAATGATTATATTTTTTATAGGTTTCTGTCTTTATATTTCCGAAAAGTTAAAATATTCTGATAAGAGATTCTATACAACAGTGAAACTTGTTTTTTAAGAATATAATTCTTCACAAGCATTTACGCATGGGCATGAACATAAATCTATGATGTTTAGTATTATTAAAGGTAACGTCAGTTATGTTCATCGCTGATATACTATGTAGATTGCATCAATTACGACATATATAACTGACCAGTACAGTTATATCATACATCACTCGAATGGAAATATCTGTATATAATATAATATATATATAATATATATATATATATATAATATAATATATATATATATATAATATAACATATATATATATATATATATATATATATATATATATAATATAATATATATATATAATATATATATATAATATAATATATATATATATATATATAATATAATATATATATATATAATATAATATATATATATATATAATATAATATATATATATAAAGATGTATATATAATATAATATATATATACATATTTATATATATATATTATATTATATATATATATATATATATATATATATATATATGTTATTACCTTAATCGGTCACTATTCTAGTAATGACTTAAGCCAGTGAGTTACTAGACCACATTATTTAATGATTTGAAAAATGTTAACTTTATGTACTGTGAAATATGCTCCAAATTCAGCTACTAGTTAAAATAATAAATTTCTATAATTAATCGATTTCTACATGTCTTTTAACAAAATAAACGAAACTAACAAACGAATAATAAACATTGTGGTGACAATTTATTGTACAAAAACGTCTATTTTTATTTTTATAATATTTATTTTATTTTCTCAATATGCGATATATTCGTCTAGCTCACGTGCAATGCAGTATCAAATAAAAATACTTGCAAAAGAAATTCATTTCTTTAATTAATAGCAATTTTATAAGAATTTATGGTATATTTCAATTTAGGTATAATAAGTAAATCTGGAATAAACACGACTTTATAAGAGTTTGAATTATATTGATCAAGGTGAACGTTGCGCATGTTTGTGTAAAAATAAGAAATTTTTTTTGAGTTTTTGACAATAATTCAAGTAATAGTATAGTTTAAATAAATAATAGAGTTCAAAGTAAACATTTTTAAATCGATAAACTTTTCTGCAAAACATATTCTGCGCTACTTACTCAATAAATGATAATACAAAATGTTCGCCAAAGAAAAAAACGTCATGAAATTCCAACAAAATATTCATTTCGGGCAGGTTCAACATATAATAACTTGAAGAGAAAACTTGGCTTTATATATCTTTAACCTAGACGAAAGACAATGTTATTAATTTAGTATTAGTAGATAAATAGGAGTTTTGATATACTTTTATAAACAATTTGAAAACCAAATTTTGCAATCTCAGTAAGAAGTAGAGAGAAATGAGTTCGATGATATAAAACTCAATTTGGAGTGTAGCCTGCTGTTGTAATCTATGATGAAAATATAAATACAAATATATATATATATATATATATATATAGACACCGAACTTTCAAAAAGTGAGCTTTTACTACTATTAAGAAGAATCGTATTTAATAATATATTTATTTTTTATAAAAAATAGAAAATTTTATTACTGAACTCACAGTATTTACCAAGAGCTCTGAATTTTTCCCTAACCAAAACAATCACTTAATATTGTTTTGATATATTTGGAAAATGTATAGTATATAATGCAACAAAAAGGCATCAAAGTTCATTGAAAACTTGCCAATAAACAATAATTAACATCCATTATGTCTGAAGAATGAAGCAATTGTGGTATCAAGATATCATCATTTGTCTAATAGAAACAAAACCAAAAAGAAAAACTTGCAAATAAATAGCGGTCAAATAAATATTAATTGTTGAAAAGAAAAATAAGATATATATTAGTTAATTAATATTCTTAATATTCATATCTATTTAATATAAATTAATGAATAAGTAATCATTTTAAGTAAAGTAATCATTTACAGAATAAGTAATTGTACAAAATAAGTAATGATTCAATATAAATTAATGAATAAGTAATATCATTTTAGTAATTAAATTTATTTGAAGTTTCAGATGAGTATATTATTTTATCAGCCTTGTGTAATTCACATATAGAGAAAATTATTATATTTTAACTAATCTAATTCGAACAACAACAAGATTTCGAAGGTAATATCGATAAAATCGTAACATCCAGAACGCAAGCGACAACTTTTAAGGTTTTGAATAAAAATATGACGTTTGAAGTAAAATTATTTAAAAATTGTTAGAACATACCACATAACAAAATTCATTAAAGTGTTAGAAATTATAGCATTTCATTTTTTATTAAGGACCCCACTACATTGAATATTTAATTGATTTTATTACTTGAACATCTTTACAATTATTCTTAAAAGATATATTAATCATATACATAATTTAGAAAAAGATATAAATGTGTGTATTATGGCGATGATTTTTCTTTGGATATATAGAAATTTAGGAATTCAAGAAAAACAAAATGTACACTATTTTCTTCATGTATATATTTAAAATGTATATATATATATATATATATATACATATATATTAAATTTGTCGATGGTTCTGTAATACTTTAATTAGCATTGGAATATTAACATCATATTGTTGTCAATGATTAACATATGTAATAATTTATCACCAGTCACTTATTAATACCTAATAAAAAAAGTTGATAATTTTAATATTAATTATATAGTTTTACGAAGCTAATATCAGTCGTAAAAGAAAAAAATGATCAAATAAAAGCAATTTATTTTATTAACTGTTCCAGCCCGGATCCATTTTAAAACTTTCCGTACCGGTGTAGTCAACACAGTTTTATGCTAAAAATGTTCATGAAAATTACTATTTATTAAGGAATAGACAGATTTTTAATCAGTTGAACATCAAAGTCAATCCTCACACCACCGATTAGTATCAATAGAACATGTATATTACAAGAAAATAAAGAATAATGATTAAAAATATCATTATACTTCCTCACGGCAAACGTTTGATGTTCACTAAACTGACATTTTTTGAACAAAGAATGCGTACCAGGGTTGCGGTTGGTTTTGATCTAAAAGAGAGAATTAAAGCAATATCTACGGTTTTTACCATTTATTTTGAAATACACACACTCATATGTGTGTGTGGGTTGATATATATATATATATATATATATATATATATATATATATATATATATATATATATATATGTACTATTTTGTATGGTCATTCCAAAAAAATCACAACAAACTACATTTATATTGAGATTTAAAATCTGTAATTGTAGTAACAGTTCCAAAATTATATGAAGCATTATTTTAAAGTTAACATTAATTTATATTACATACTTTTCGGTCATTTCGAAATTTGAGTGCATGTTATAGTTTAATGTATTTTTTTCTATTCTTTCTAAAATATCCATTAAACTTCAAAATAACTCATTTTGGAGATTTAAATTAATCGATTTATAAACAACATTTAAGTACCTGACGTACTAAACTCTCATTTCCTTAATGATGCCAGTGCTGTGTCAAAAATGATAAATAGTACATCTAATAAATATTAATGCTTATAGTTTTCTAAACACTCAAAGCAATTCTTCATGAAATACAGGCATACACACATATATACATTAATTTATATATAAAGTATAATATGAGTATATATATATATATACATATATATATATATACATAATATTCAAATACATGTCTATGTTTGTATGTGAAAATGCACTTGTCCCAAAGTAACACACGGATTTATGAAAGTGTTTATAGTACGTGTGTATATATATATATATTAGTCTTATCCTAAAGCAATAAATCTGTATATTTTTTCGCACATTTTTACTTCCTACTAAATTTTTATCGACTTCAAATTTACTGAATATTATCATAGCTTTGTATCATCAAAACTATTATGAAATAAAAATACACTAAACATACTGACTTAAATATTATTTAAATTTCAAAAATAACTTATGTATAGAAAAATAGTCCACAGTTAAGTAAAAAAATGCTGCACCAATAAATACTTATCAGATATAATTTCTAAATTAAAAAAAAAACGAAAGATATCTAATGACATTCCGCATATTATTATACTAATTTGTTAAAAAAAAAGATTACAGTACATTTTCTCAGAACTATTAATAAGCGTAATATAAATAGTCATATAAAAAATAAATCAAATAATTCTGAATAAAAAAATTCATGTCATATATAATACCCAAAATATATTCACTATCATTACATTTTTAGAACGCCGCATATTCAACACCTTCATTATTCGAATAAATGATTATGAATTGCTGCAATAATGATGATGATCTTTCAACATGTCTAATTTATATATTTTTGACACTAGGAGATGAAAAAATTACATATCTAATAAAATATTATCTTATACTATAGAATTATTTTCTCGTTTGGTTCTTTAATATTTCCACGAATTTTGATTATTAATCAAATAAATATATAATTAGTGTTTATTGTGCACTTTCATGTATATGAAAAGGTAATTATATATATATATATATATGTGTATATATATATATATATATATTCTCGTGCGTGTAAGTGCATTTGTAATTATATGCTTATCTCAAATACTAATTATAATCTTATATTTAGATTCAGATTAATTATTTTTACACGCATTTGATTACTTAAAATGCGAAAAACGAAGAGTAACCCATTAAGATTAGATTGTTCGGAATATAAATGATTTTAATAATATAAATGTATATATTTAATGTATTGTATTAAGTGTTTTTAACAATACACTTATTTAAATTGATATAAATATTATATATATATAATCACCTGGACGAAGAATATGCAATGGTCATTATATTCTAATGAAATATTCTATGATCATTTTTATGATTATTGTATATTTAAATAAGTAATTCAATGCCTCATAAAGTACTAATGTCTTGTTTTCAATTTTTTGTGCCTATTATCAAATACATATACATATGTGTATGTATGTATGTATGTATATATATATATACCATCTATAACAATGAATAAAATTAATGAAAATACTAAACAGTATCTATCGTTTAAAAATAATTCCATTTATTCCTAAAAAATATTATATTTTGTAAAATATTAAAAAGTTCATTTTCTTATAATTTTGTAATATTAATAAAAATTATTTAAATTTATCCTAATAAGATCAAATTTCAAGAAGTACAAATATGCAAAGAATACTCATTAATTGATTAAATAAAAAAAGTTAAAATATTTTCATGATATGATGTCCTTTACACTTACTTTTTAGTTTATTGTATATTTAATACAAAAATGGTATAATAATATTTTTTTTCAGTTTTTTAAAATAATACTCTAAGTCTACCATAAAAAATAATATTTGTTAAGCATATAAGTATGTATGTATGTATATATGTACGTATGCTTAAGTATGTTAACAATTAAACATGTTAACTAATGTAAGTTACGTTATTCTTACTTTAACTTACATCACGATTTTTAAAATCTAATCAAGAATTTTCGTTTTAACTGAAGTCAATGAAGGCAAAATTCATGAAATATATAAATAAATTAGAGACCGAAAAAACTAATAACAGTAAGTCATATGAATGAAAACTTAAGAGCGAACCATATGTATGCATGTGTGTGTGTGTGTATATATATATATGTGTGTGTTTGTGTGTATATGTTACTATAATACAATAAGTTATTATATGTAAATCGGCTCTTCTGGGATAATATGTCTCTTATTGAGAACCTCACTAGTTCCTTAACAAAAAAATGTTGAAAATATAACATCTTGAGAAAATTTCTAAAAAATTAAAGTGTTAGTTTAAAAACATCAATTTGCCTTAAGTATGATGTAGTACACCAAGAAATATTATTTTTAATAAATCATCACAACATTTAAACACGATCTTAAAGCCATCAAATTAAATAAATAGCAGAATTATTGAATTTAAAATTTCAAGAAGTACAAATATGCAAAGAACACTCATTAATTTATTAAATAAAAAGTGTTAAAATATTTTGATAATATGATGACAATAAAAAAGGCCCCTAAATCACTATACGCTTTCTATTAAGTTCATAAACAATATTTTTTAGTATATAATTTATCAAATATTTATAGTATATTAAAAAAAACTACTTTCATATGTCTGAATAAATGAAATGAATACAGTATTTAATCATTATCATTTTTGAAAATTAAACATTTATAAACTATATTTTTAAACATAATTTGTTATTTATAGAATTTAACCGGCATCAAATTTAAATATTATTGCACGTGGAATTTTTAATCTTATAACTGTCACTTTCTTAGTAAAAAATACATGAAAACTAAATTCAGTACATAATGCAATCAACAAAAATTTAATGTGCTATCCATAAGTACATCAAACAATCCTTATTTATTTAAATAATTGACTTTGGTTTATAAAAAATCCTTTTAAGTTCAATAATATGTAATTAACCTTATAATATTTTCTTAATAATCTTAATGAAAATCATAAAAAAATATCGAAAGTAAAGATAAAACATTACTTTTTTTAAAAAAAAGAACACCCTTTCATTCTCGTTTATGAAACGTATATCCAATGATCTCAGTCGAATTATCTTCAGCATCTTTCTTTATACGCAAAGAATACCAATGAAAATGTTTTTTTTCTATAACAAAATAAACTTAAATGTGTAAATACTATCAATAAAAACATTTTTTCTATTTGCATGTATATACACAACACACACACATATTATATATATATATATATATATATATATATATATATATATATATATATATCCTCGAATACACTACACCGAGCTTATCTTTGTGTGCATCAATGCAAACGTGCATCTATAAATATTTATACAATGAACAGTGTAGACATTCACGTTTACTTTTATTTCCCAAATAATTTAACGAAGTACAATTAAACTACTCTAAATGTCTTCATTTAAATGAAATTAAGGTCTCCGTTAGAGTATTCTCTAACATTATTCCGCTACTTGCACAATTACATTCATTTAATAATAATGGTAGACGAACAGACATTTAAAAAAACACCGCAGACG
>CM068316.1:30819070-30849070 GCA_034766995.1 Acanthacorydalis orientalis
ATTAATTCTTTCAATTTTTGGGTTGGCTTTTGGGACTGAAGTTTTGGGATCACGTTTTATTGTGTTGTTCATACATATAAAACATGTTGTCATATATAATTAAAATAGGTACAGTGAAATTGATTTCAAAACATAACATAAAATAATTTACTAGTTACTTTGTATTATTAATGTTTAAAATGAGTGCATTGAGACAATAGTTTCTTTTTAAATATTCATACATGCACATACACACATTATATATATATATATATATATATATATATATATATGTGTGTGTGTTTGTGTACATATATATATATATCAAACCTTCCCGAATTGTATTTCAATATACTAATCCGTAAATTTACATACATTAATCACCCAAGTGCGAATTTTTCAATTCTTTTATTTTTCTGTAATGAAGTTTGTATTTTCAACTGATTTCGATATTGTATTTTTCATAAATCTTCTTTAATTTGACATACGTTATTCTTATTTATCATAGTAATATTGAAATTCTTATATGACATAATATTCTTTCTCATTATTATATGATTTAACAATGGCATTGCAAAGAGTGAGCTGTTTGATAAAGCGTGTATACAACTGTCGTCGGTGAAATAATGAAACATTTTATTCAATTATATTACTGTTTAATAGATCATCAGTTTTTTTTATATTTTGTTAACATAAATATGTTTCTATATAAAGTTTATTACGTATTCAAATATTAAAATAACATATATATATATATATATATATATATATATATATATGCGTGTGTGTATGTATGTTGAGTGTATTTTAAAGTGTCAATTCACAAAATGTAAGCTCGTGATAATCAATCTACAAATTTAAAGAAATGAAAATATTTATTATCACAAAATACAAATAACACAACAGTCGAAATCTAATGGCAACAAAAAACATGTTAAATATAATAGAGTAAAATCAAATAACTTGTTTACATAAACTCACTTCAAGAACATTAATTGAGTCAAAATGATAAATGTATCTGTTATTAGCAATAAGATAGATATATATGTATTACTTATTCATTAGAAAACTTGTTAAAATTTAGATTAAAAGTACAAATAAATACTTAAATTCTCAAAATTCCAATTATTATTTTACATGCAGATATATACAGAAAAAAAGTAATAATATTTAAAATACAAAAAGAATCTTTAACTACTCTCATGGTAAACATACCGAGAACCATAAGTATTTACTATTTTTAAAAATAATACATTTTTAAAATAGATAAAAACGGTATAATTTGTTTCTGTTAACTTCACTTCTGAGCACTGGATTTTTGTCAGCCGCGAGGTATAAATTCAGTTGCAGTAAAAATCCAAACTATTTGGTCTACTTTTTTGTTTATCTTCGAAGCATATGAAATTATACGTCACAAACACTCCACAGATGGCACACGTACTAGTACGTACAAAAACAAAAACAATCAATTAAAGATCAAATACTTGAGCATCTTGTCACTGAGACTTGTTCCAAAATATTTCTTTCAACAGCACTTACAATATTCCACATAACTAGGTTACAAATTCGGGTTAGTTTTTTTTTTCATGTCGTGACTATCGATTTCTGCACTTTTAGCATTCATTATACATAATTTCATACTTAATTCAAGCACGCGCGTGCTTCTTTATTACGCTCTACTGACCAATCAACAGCAATAACCGAATCTGTTCGGAAATAGCTGACACGCTCGTTGCAGTTTTTATATTCTTTTAATATTTATCTCGAACTACATATTTTTTGTTGCACTAAATTAATTCGACTTTATTTCCGCAATGTTTTTATGTAGTCTAACACTGATCTTGTAATTAGGATGTTTTTTACCACTATAAGGAAATTACTTTCGTTTTTCTTTTATAAAATGTACTCTTGCACACGTTTACTAACATATATTTATGAAATTTGTTCCAAACACTGAATATAGTATTTAAGCATTCTAATTGTAAGTGATATAAAAATATGATACTTATGATCTTAAAAATTTTAAATAACAATAAAATGTTTGTAAACATATTCATAATATGATCATAACTATCAATGATGTCTGTTCATTGAAGAAAAAAATACATGTCAAATGAAAATTTCAAGAAAATACGATATAATAATATCACAGTGTTTTTAAACAAAGATTACGACACAATAAAAACAATAAACCAAGAAAATTATGAATCTATTGTTATTGCATCTGGCCACATTGCGTATATTATATGTATATCAGAATATGTAAGTGGAAAAGTTAAAAAGTATATTCCTATATAAAATAAATGTAAATAAAATATATAAATTAATTCATATATAGAATATTTAAATTCAATTATATAATATCACATGATTTTGACCCATGAAGTATTATCGACTGATTTTTATCATTAAAATACTATTTCTATATTATATTATATCGCATAAAATATGATATCCAAGAAAAATATTAAATTTTCCTCTTTTTTAATATACTTCTATATATTTTTATCTCATATATGGAGTGATATATATATATATAATTGTAAAAGTTTATACCGAAAACCTCTTCAATATATTGCCGTAGCAGTCTTCGTTCTTGAGGATCAGCTATGTCTCCTTTCCGCTACCGGTTTCAGCACTAATGTTATCAAGTTTCCATAAAATCCTTCAAAATCAGACTAAAAATGAAACCGGCAGCAGAAAATAGACACTCATCCGATCCTAAAAAACTTAGAGCTCCAGGACAATATACATACATATATATATATATATATATATATATATATATATATATACAATATATATATATATATATACATATTACATATATATATATATATATATATATATATATATATATATATATATAAAGAACTTCAACTAATCAAACTGTTCTAAAAAGTCATTTACTAATGCATACATTATAAAAATCATGAATCATTTTCATGATCATTTAAAAACAATTTATACATTTCTAAAACAGAATTTGTTTTTTTAATACATAAAGTATGTTTTCTATTACTGCTAAATTAACTAATTTCCAATTATTACAACCTTTAATAAACTGTAAAAAATGAAAACTAAATTTTATTCACCACTGTATTCCCTCTATTACTTATAACTTTCGTTATCGTTTTTCAATTTTATTTCTTTAAAATTTTGCCAATTACACATTGAATAAAGTACATAAACATTTTTTAGATCACCGGTATTTTCTATTAAGTTAATTTCATTTACGTAATTGTATAACCTTTAAAATATATAAAAATGAGTATTAATATCACACTTCTAAACAGACAAACTAAATCAGTTTCCAACCAAGCTTTCAACTTCGGAAAAAAATGTTAAAAGATGAGAACATAAATGTGTATATGTTAAAAAAAAATCAACGTCAAGTTATTAAGAAATTTATTTCTAATCAACAAGTTTACAATTAATTTTATTCATATCATATAGCTGTAATATTTAAACTGAACAACTATAATTTCTTCAACAACTTCTAATAGTGTAACTGATCTCTCTAGATTTATATAATACTTTTTATCAACGGTTATCATTTACATATGTTTCAAAGTGAATTAAAAACTTCAAAAGAATGCAAAAATGTTAAAATGTAAACACATAATTGAATTTACAGAAGTTAATCATCACGTCATTAAACAAATTATTTAACATCTACTTCTCTTTAAACGAAATAAAACACAATTTTGTTCAAGAAAACATGCTATGAACAACATTTTATTAGTTCAATTACTTTATAAATGTTAACCGTAATTTATGATAGATTCAACTTAACTGGCATCAATATAAACCATTAAGTAACATAGGAAACTGAAAAAAATAGTATTGAAGCATACCCTCTTACTCGTATATGAATTCATTAAGTAAATTATCTTTCACACAGGCAAATACAATTTATTAATAACATATTCATTTTAATTGGAAAATATTTTTTATCTGAATGTTTCCTGAGTGATGTATAGTTTAGATCGATTTTGCGTTTTTCAAAAAGTATACACATACCTCTTTAAGTATCTAAAAATATCACAGGGCGTGTAAGTATTATTTTTTTCTTTAACTCTATGCATCATATAATTACAATGTAGATAAAATAACATTATATATATATATATATATATATATATATAACGATATGTAATTTATATTGAAATACATTTTTCATGAAGTAAAATAAATAGCCCAACAAAACATTTTCTTACTACTGTAAGTTTTTTTAATTTATAGAATTAGCACACTTATTTTCATGTCTTATTACTCAAATTTTTGTTGAATATTGTAATTTTCCTAGTCTCTTCAAACAAGATTTGATTTAGCAAATAAAAATATAATTACTCATGATATTTTCATGTTTTCTAAATCAGTGGCGCACTCAGGATTTAATCGGGGGAGGGTGGGAATTGAGTGGATAAAATAATTTTAATGTGATTTCAATAAAATTCATTAGGTGATTATAGAAATTTATTTAAAGAATAAAACCACTAAATTACTTCAGTCATGGTTACATTAATCTCTCTGTGTATATAAGAATGAATTTGTTTAGTTTTCTAATGTTTTTCTCTTTTCCTTTTGAGAGGACCCCGGGCCCTTTATCCCCCCTTCTCTGGGTGCGCTACTATTCTAAATAATACCCAATTATTATCTAAATAAGTAAATTTATTTAATAAAAAGTCTTCATATTTCATATCACACTAGTGTCAGTTTCAGTATGTATGTTTTAATATGTATAGTATCTATAAATATTAAAACAATAATTAGTACACAATAATTATTTAGCAGCTATCAGTTGTAAGTAATTAATTCAAAAATGATATTTTCATTATTATGTATAAAAAAACTTTACGAAATCGGTATTAATTATTATGTGACATAGGTTGAGTTTAACAGACCATTTATAAATATAGAAAATACAATGAAAATATGTTTTAAATACAATTTAATTTCCGTAAATTTGAATTTAAAAGAAATTATTAAAAATATAATATTCTAAATGTGTAACTGAATTAATGAATAAAAATTTATGATAAACATTTATCAATTATTTTCTACCGTTTTCAGATGTCCCCCTTTACAAAAAAAAATAAAAAAAACAACTTCTACAAACTTTATATATTATGTATTTCTTTGATACTGGAATGGTTGCGTTTTGTTCTTTTTGTGGATTTTTTTCGATTTAAATTGAAAAATATTTTTAAAATGGTTATATATCTATTGTTGATTCTCAGAAAATTTGTTTATCTAAGATTACATTGAAAGTAATGAATACTAAAAACACAATGTTTATTTGACTAAAAATATAAAAAAATTGAAGACAATAGAAAATAATAAAACAATATAAAAAAATTAAGCTGAAAGAAAAATATAAAAATTATAAGTCATATTTTTTAAATATTAGAGTTGAATCTATCATTGTATTCATTATTTATTTATAACCACTCTCCGTTTCCATATTCTTAAGCTAACATACTTCATATGAGAGCTCTAAAATTAGCAATGCAGTTATTTTTAGTATTATAAATATCATTTACAAACAACGAAAATTAAACAAGAACAATTCTAATATAAAAACAACACCGAAAAGATTTCATCGCTTGATTTTTTTTACAAATCACGTGTATAACATTCAAGAAAGATGTTCTAATTTAATAATATGAACTTTAAAAAAAATACATTAGTATAAATTGATTTATAAGGTCGATGATATAAAAATTTTATATTGATAAAAACCTAACTAAATTAAATGATATGACCACTTATTACAATAAAAATTATAATCATTCAATATAATTAACGGTCATTAAACAAACATCAATATGAAATAAATGAAATATCAACAGTTTTTGTGAACGTTATTTGATTTGAAAATTTAGAAGATAATCATCAATCATATAAGATAATCAATAATTACATCTCTATCAATAAGTTACATATGTCCGATGTGAATTATAATAAGCATGTATGTCAAACTTAATAGCATACTAACACAATTAAAATAGATTTTGTTAATATTTGAAAGTCATGATTAAATAATTGTTTTATTTTCTTTTAGAAATGTTTATTTCTTATACTTTTGTATGTGTAAGTACTTTTACTACTATGTCCACTTTACAAACGGAAATTAATTTCAATACATGTTATTAAAAAAAATTAACATTACCATTTTTCATTACAAAGCATTATTCATCTATATAATTTAATTCTTTTTTGTGAAGGTTATAAACTAATTGAGATATCATATTTTAATCGATACCACTTTCTTCTGACAGTTCATCAGTCCGTAACGAAATATTTAACTTTTTTAGTCTGAATGAATTTCATTTTAGAGCTTCTTTCAAATCATAATCAAATATTCATTTGTGTACCGCATCTTTTAGAAAACATTTAAATTTGAAATTAATAAAATGATTACTTACGTTCTGATTATTACGTTCTTCATATTTTTTTAATTAAACAATACAATTTTGAACTGTTACTTTATATTTTTTCTCGCTATTTTATTCACTAAATAACCAGAATTATTATATATTTATAAACTATAAAACAATTCTAAAGTATATTTTACAATCAGGAAATATAAAATGCCATTTTTAATTCTCTTTGAAATAATTTAAAACCCTATAAGTACAAATATGAATATAAGACAAAAGTTTGTATTCGGTTGTAAATTATTATTTTTTTATATTAAATAAAAATATATATATTTGAAAATTAAGTAAATAGTAAAAATTGTCAACATATAATGAAAAAGAAAAAAAATTGCAAGAAAAATGTGTTTTAATATTTCATTCGGATATATTTTTATGCATATTGTCGAAAAATTATTCTGTTTTATCCCAATAACTTGAATCTTACAAAAGGCTCGAAATCATATGCAAAACTTTTATAAACTAACTCTAAAAGGATACTTATCATGTAGCAAAATTCATAATCTAGATTTTGTCTCAAAAGCTTTCTAAATAAAAACAGAAGGTATAGATTCTTATGTAAAAATGTAACAGATACATCATGTGTAAATATATATTTAGCACTAATAGGCAATCTAATTAATTATTATAAAATACTTAAACTTAGGTATCAATTAATTGAACATTTCGTTATAAATGTAACGATTTTATTAAAATTATCTCTCTAATATTTTTTTATTTTTAACAGTTCATGACTGACTTTTGGATAAAATGCTATTATTAGTCGTAAAAATCCTTCAATCAAAACATCACTTTATTAAGATCCTCTAGTTAATAAATTCTTCTTGAATTGTTTATATATATATATATATATATATATATATACACTGAGTAAAGAAATCAAGTGATTGAATACACTAGACATCTCAAATTAAATTACTTGCACCACATCTTACTTATTAAGAATAGTACAAAAAAAAACCTAATAACAAATGTGAAAAAACTCCCATTGACGAAGATAAATAAATTAAAGAACGTCTAACGTCATGACCCGAATATAAATAGCCTTGTAGGAATACAAAAGAAACGTAATCTCAAATATATTTTCGGTTTTCATTTTCGACAGTATGAATAATGTAATACGAGCAATGAACAACTGTTACATTCGATTTATTAGCTGGACGTGTTCGATTTCGCTATACCATATGTTCAGGTCAGTGAAAACGGTCGTTGATACTGTCAAATGTATTTTACATATGATTTTATTTGATATGTTTATACCGAAAATAACCATGCAAAACATGTTTTTTTCTATTTTATATTCTTGCCAAATTTAAACAGACACACACACACATATATATATATATATATATATATATATGCATACATAAACATGTCATTTTCATATAACCAAACTAGGGCATTGAAGAAAAAGCTGAAAATTAAGGTCAAGTTTGTATTATAAGAATAATAAAATATATATAAATAGACAAGAAAATAAAAGTTGTTTTTTTTATTTTTTTTTATATAAAATACATACACACACATACATAAATATATATATTCTATTTATAACAATCTATTTTTTCAATTTTTGATTTAATGATATTCATTAATATTTTTAATTTCGGTCGTAACAAAATTTGAAACTTGTAAAAATTGAATTTAAATTCAAAAGTAGAATATAATATGTTTGTGTTCTTCCTCATATATTCATATTTTGTATTGAAATATTTCAAATTATTATTTTCAATTCTTTATACATTTTACTTTCAATTTTCACATATGCATGTCATTTATATTCGTGTATTTTTCAAAATGTTCTTATGACTATAGATATGTGACAAAATACTCTCCAGAAATTAGTATATCAAATGTGATTCATTAAAAACGTACTAATATATTTTATGAAATAATTAAGAATTTTATTTTGAATTAGATAAACTAAAGAACTGGATATTAATTCTAATATTTATAAATGTTACCAAATATAAAAAATATGAACAATATTTTTGTATAATAAATCATTAGCCTCGAGAATACTTCTATTATATATAATAAAATTTTATCAGCAATTAGACATGAGAATGATTCTATCCAATGTTATTATTTCATTATAAAGACAGTTTTGAAGAATACGAGTATTTTGAGAAAAAAAAATGTTAAGAATATATTTTTTCAATGATGAACTTAATTATTATTCTCTGTCCGCAAATAAATAATACATAAATATTTCTAAAGCTAGAGTATTCCAGTATATTATTATATAAGTTCGAAATTTATAATTTATATACAAACAATTTACATTTTGTATTTAAATAATTGTAAAATTAAGTAATTTATATACATATATACGATATATACATATATACTCGTATATATAAACTCACATTAATCGTTACTTTGTCCGCAGAACAGTGTCGAAAAATGTGGACTGTCAACTCGGATAAACGCTGTAGAATATAGTTTCGTTCTTAGCTATTTTTATTTCTAATATATTATATTGTAAAAACCAATACACAGTTTTTTCTGCCTATTTTCCTGTCGATTTTAACGGGGTATATACTAGTTAAAATAATATTTCAAATTTCTCTAGGTTGTTAACGTTTAACTTTTTAAAAATTGCAAATTTATTGTACATGCATAAGCAAAAACGCATTTTTCCAATAAAGTTATATATATATATATATATATATATACATATACATATATACATATATATATATATATATATATAATATACCTTATTAATATTAATAACAAGGTTACTCTCAGGAAAAAAACACTTTTACTTAATAAATATTATCTATTATATATGTATATATATATATATATATATATATATATATATATATATATAATTTAACTTATATTTTTAAAAAAAATACACGTGGCTTCAGTCACGCGTTTAATATTATCTGAGCATGCACAGGTATAATGAACACGTGTAATTTTTTAAGTAAAAGTAGTTAGAATATTGAAAAAAAAAAATAGTGAATTTTCATTCAATATGTTATTATATAATTAAATTGTCTTTTTTTTATTATACACACACACTCATATATATATATATATATATATATATATATATGTATATATATATATATATATATATATATATATATATATATGTATATATATATGTATATATATATATATATATATGTATGTATATATATATATATATATATATATGTGTGTGTATATATATATATATATATATATATATATATATATATATATATATATATATATATATTTGTAAACATATATATAGACAGAAAGAGAAAAAGAGGATGAGAGAAAGGTAAAGATAAAGAATGCTCACTAATCAAAAAGTGTAAGTTATTAAAATATTTTTAAAATATAGCATAAATATGAAAAGGTTTGATAATAATTATAAATGCAATATCTATCTTATTTGTATTTTTTATTTGTTATCGGGACCGTAATGACCTTTAATGTCGACGTGCCCCTAAATTTCAAATATCTCTATCTTTCCTATGCGTTATTTATATGGAAATTGTTAACTAATTGCTGTCATTTTAATATCTAGGAAATTATTTATACTTTAAAGAACAAAAAATAATTTTATAAAAAAATTACTTCTAAAACTTTTATTTATATATATATATATATATATATATATATAAATATTATATATATATATATATATATATATATATATATATATATGTATTCAAATTTTGACGTTTTCTATTTATAATTCGTTCATCGTTTTCACTACACAGGTTATTGACTTTGTTGGCTTTTAACTGACGAATACTAAAAGCAATTTAATTAAATCACAGTACGTCTGACCAGTTACCGTTGTCTACACTCATCTGTCACTATAATATTAATGTTACGTTATAATTTTTAAACACAAATATATTTTCCACTTAGTATAAAAGATATAATTAAAAAAGAAACTCCCTTTCCTCTCATCTATAAACACAACTTGCAACGCAACTAATGATTCTATTAGATACATTACTTTTTTTATAAAAAGCCATACTCTTGTTTGTTTTGTATTTTTTATAATAGTAATCAATTAATTAAATAACTGAATTTCTTTAATTAGTATCTCTTCTATTATATTTTATATTATTTCATTTGTTAGAATTTGTTGCGTAATCCTAGAACCAAAACTGAATTAGTCTTGTAAAGATTTTTATATTTCGATCTTGTTTTACTACGTTCACACACTTGGCAACTTGTTGATGTGCAACGTATCCTGCATGTATAAAACAATTTTATACGTTATATGAATTTTAATCGATTACCTAGGAAATAATTTAAATTCTAAGATTCACTTTAATATTATGGTGAATGAAATTACAATACAGAACAGATAATTCAAAAATATATATTCTCATTTAAATTTATTTTACCTGATGTACATTTAAATTATAAAATTTATGAATTAGCGAAATTCGATTTAAAATATTATCAAATTTGCACTCTGAAATGTACGAAGTCTGTTGCTGAAATTATTTTGATCTAATTTTATTAATTTCTTTCGTATACTATTCTAGTTAATTTAATCCTTTCAGTTCCTTCAATTTCGACATTAGTGTGCAATGTTACTTTTAATAAAGAAATCTACTTATGAAATATAAAGAACAATAATTAAAATAATGAATTGAAATCGACCTTAGTAAATAAAGTTACATTTATTAATATGTTAAAGAATGCATATTTTTTTAATGCTCACTTGGACATCAATATCAATACTTACATTAGTTTTAATTATGTAATACACACATTAGTTTTAATTATGTATTAAAATCGAAATACATATATATATATATATATATATATATATATATATATAATTCATAATAGTTTGATCATAGTCAAACAATGCAAAAATGCAATTAAAGTGTTGAAGGATAAATGATCAATATAATTAATGAACATAAATAAACTTAACCAAATAAAAAATCGCATTATTAAAGGTCAATTACAAATGAAATAAAACATTGTAAATATAGACATATGGCTATCAAATAGACTTTAACAAGCAGTTTATATAGTATTAATAAGTTTAAAAGCAAATACTGTTTTCTGTCTTTTTACTGTTACATCAATGTTTATGGACTTGTGTTTCTTTAATTATTGCAGATTATGCAGTGCATTATTAATTTATATAAAAAATGCTATCTGCCAATGTTACATAAGAGTATACATATATACAATACATATATACACACAGCTAAACCTCGATACATATGGTCAATTTGTAAAACGAATATAACTTGAATGTATCGAATATAAGGAAACCGCATGTATAAAACTGAAAATTCAATGGGGAAAATTCTAGTTCATCCACGATGTTTTGTTTCATAATTGTCCATACTATTCGAAATTATAGGAGACATATATAAAGGGAATGGTATAAATTATAATGACCATATTAACCAAAACTTGCATTGATTATATATATATATATATATATATATATATATATATATATATATATATATCACCCTGCGACTTTTTCCTATTCCCCCATATGAAAAAATTCGTCAAAGGTCGACATTTTGACTCCGTTGAAGATATCCAAGAATCTGTGACGAGGGTACTCGGAGAGGTCCCACAAGAAGTGTTCCAGAATTGTTACGAAAACTGGAAAACTCGCTGGAATAAGTGTATAGATGCGGGAGGGGACTACTTTGAAGGGGATCGCAGCGATGTACCTTAATTTTTAAATATACTTGATTTTTGAATTTTGTCGCATTACTTAATTGTCTGACCTCGTGTATATATATATATATATATATATATATAGATATAGATTACAATCTTCATGAGCTATATAATAAATTTTCTATTATTTTTTGAAAGCCTTATTAAATTGAATAAACCTGATGTTATTAAAAAAAATCGTTTTATTCATTTTTGTTACTTAAGAAAATATTCAAAGTCTCTCACCATTTAAATTTCGATGTACATTTTATGCATGTACGTGTGTGTGTATATATATATATATATATATATATATATATATATATATATATGGAATTAAAGGTAAATCACTATTCATAAATACGATATATTTGTTACTTACATTTCAATATTTATTTTAAACTATTTTGAACACTTTTGAAATGGACTCCAGGTTTACGTTTCGTGTGGTAATGTAAGTTTTTGTGTTTTATTTGTCACTCACAAGAACAAAAAAATGTAATTTACATTAACACATTTTAAAACAACAATAATTATTTAACAAAAATATAACAAAATTTCACATAAGTTTGTTCCGTTAATACACAAACGTTTCTATAATAATCATTATTTTTTTATTAAAATGTTCATCTTAATCCAAATTAACTCTAAATAAATGTTTCAAACTATCACGGGTTTTAACGAAACCGAACATTTCCACAAAATCACTACACATGTATTAAAAACTTGCTGTAGCATCTAAAATCATATTTTATATAATCAATTTATATAGTTCAAGGCAGATGTACTTAAAATGTAATACGTAATCGTATGGTACTATGTTCTATTATCAGCAAGACTAGTTCCAACAAGCAAGTCTATTTTAAATATCTAACATCTGTTTACGTAATTTATAAAATAAAATAATATTTCAGTGTACATTTTATCATCACTGTACTTGTTTATATAGAGTAACGAAGAAAACATTTTTTTTACAATTAAATGTTGATTTACTTTCAATATAAATAATGAATATAAATTATAATACCCAGACTTTTACTTTTAATACGAAACACGTTTAATAAATTTATAAATATTATGTTACCTCTAAAATATTTTATTATAAAATCGAAAATAAGTTACTATTTTTCAATAATAATCTTTCTTAATTTGTGTTTATCTCTTTTTTATTATATTTCTTATTCTAACAGTAAATAATAATTTCACTTGATGTTGGAGTTAATTTTGTAATATATATATATATATATATATATATATATATATATATATATATATATATATATATATATATATATGTCTATATTTTCTCATTGCAACCAGTACTTGTAATATTAATGATAATTAAATTCTACTTAGATGTTTTATTCTATACAGATTTCAATAGTGTGATTCTAAATTATATTAAAAAATTATAAATATATTAAAAAACAAATAAATATTAAATTTGAATAAAATATGTGTAAATACCTAGAAATACATTAAAAACTATCATTTTATCCAACATACTCGAACATCTTTGGCTTTAATTAAAATATTAATAATGTAGATCGACATATAAACAATATTGAAGTTAGATTGGGCAATTTGCTTCTAACAGTTTTAAAAAATGAGGTTTACATTAGTTAATCAAAGATTAATGTTCTTGGAAAAAAAATACATTTGTTCGGTATACTCATGAAAATGTAACTGTAAATCCATTGTATGGAAATACGGATGAACCGAAATCCATAAATATTTACTCACCATAGCCGAAACTTGTTAATTTCTTATTCACTATAACTATACATATATACATATATATATATATATATATATACATTAATATTTTCTACAAAAAAATCCCTATTCGAATAAAAATTTAAATTTTGTACTCAGATCATGTTGTAATAGCATGGGCATTCAATAAGTTTTACTAGAGTTAAATTTTTATTTTACTAGAGATACAAAAGCAAATAGACAAATTATAAGCATCTCCATGAAATAAATCCGTAACAAAATTATTAATAAATGATATTTACATTTTTAGCAATTTAATTTTCTGTAATTGACTAAATGACTAAAAACTCTCAATTATCAATAATGTTCTCATTTTTTAAAGAATTTCGAATCTGCATTATTTTTCATGTTTCGAAATTATCAAAACTAATGGTATTCATAATGCATACTTATTCTCGTATCATTTTTCTTTATTGGAATTCGTAAAAAGTCACTTAAATAAACACTTTTTTGTAAATAATACTGAAATAAAAGTATATAGTGTATACAAGATTTATTTTATGATTAAAAGAATTATTTTTCATTCAAACAAGAAAGTTAATAAAAGAAATGAAATAAAAACATAAATAAAAAAAAAGATTATGTTGAATAATAGTAAATACTTTATGATTTAAAATAAATATTTTTAAATAACAGTATTTTGTCTTACATATTCACATTTTTTCATGAAATGAATAATAAATAAATTAGTAGTGATTATATATATATATATATATATATATATATATATATATATATAATTTTAGGATGGTGATCGAAAAAGATTTTGAAAATGAGTAAATACTTATAAAAACAATAAAAAGTTTTATCATAATTATTTTTATTTATATTTTGTATTTTTTTACAGATGTCGACTTTACAGTTCGCGATACGATGCACCGTAACATTATTATTCTTATCTCACATGCAAGCAGCCCCAACATCGAGAACCTCCGATGCCAATGAAAATGAAACAACCAAAACTGCCAGTCCGGAATCTACCCAAACAAGAACTGGAAAACAATTTCCCTACTATGACATACTTCCGCAAAACGATTACATCGACACCTTAAACGACTACTCAGAAATCGAAGATGCCGGAAATGAAGTTTTATCAAGAGGATCCTTTTCTAGACCACACAATTCGCCAATTTATTACATCCGACTTCCTCCGTCACCATATATGTTTGTTCCTGGTTTAGGATATGTATCTCAACCACCCTCTGTATCTCCATTAGGTCCTACATCAAATCCATTTATCAATTTGCCAATTAGTTTTGTCGCTAATGGAAAACCTGATAATATATATCAATGGTCGAGTTCCTTCCCTGGAGCGATTCCGGCTATACCAATTCCCCAGAAACCAACCCCAAAACCAACACCAAAACCAAAACCAGAATCGACTATTCATAATCTTCCTAATCCTTTCACATTTAATGGAAAACCAACAAATATATTAGTTTTAAGAGATTCATACAATTCTTTATACGGCGACGCATTACAAAACTTCTACCCTTAGATAAATTAATTAATATCATAAACTACAGTTAAAATTATATTTAATTATAAACTTCATTTTTGATACTATTTATATTAGGATTTGTAATTTTGACTGTAGTTTCCACATTCCATTCATTTTAACACGCATTTCACACATCTCCAAAACATTATTTTATAATTATTAGCTTTTACGTAATGTATATATATTTTTTATAGACTTCAATAAATATGTATAAAAATACTATGTTCATAATAGTAGTTTTGTACAAAATTACTGCTATTTATTTAAAAATAAATAAGCTTATTTATTAAAGATATACTTTTATTTATGCATCCATATATTTTAATTTCAGTAAACAAGAAAATTCGTGACGCCAAAAAATTAATATCTACATATATACATAAAACATAAATCCTAAATTAGGCTAAAATTAAATAATTCCGATCATGTAAACGTACAAAAGATCTGATAAAAAAATATATAAACTATTAGATTGGTAAGAAAATAATTACGATTTTTGTTTTCTGAATTCTAACCGTAATTTTTTTCAGTGAAAATGTCACTTCATCCTGTACATGTTAATATCATTTTAAAGTGCATTTTTCGGTCTGTATTTTGGTAACATAGATTTAACTTTGTTTCATATTGGGCTATTGAATTAAAGATGAAAAAGAACCAAATAAGAGCATTTTTGTATGAGTTCAAAACGGGTGGCAAAGTACCGGAAACTGCTCGTAAATTGAATGATGCTCTTGATTTGAGTATTGTTAAGGAATGTGCGGTGCAATGGTAATTCCAAAAATTTTATTCTGAGGACAAGATCGTTAAAGATGAAGAAAGTCGTGAGCATCCTTCTTCAGTTCATAACAGTCAACTGAAGGCGTTAGTTGAATTATAACCACGCACAATTCGAGAGCTTGCACAAAAGTTAGGCATTAGTCATCCAATACTTCTGGATCACTTAAAACCGGTAGAAAAATCAAAAAAGCTGTAAATATATATCAATTTGCAGGTCATAAACCACAATTATGTTTCTACCAGCTTAATATTAAAGCATTTTATATAATTTTGTTGTTATTTTAAAAACATATTTTATCGGAGATTTAATTTTTCGAGTTTTTTTATATTTAATTAAATATCTTTATTCATTTCATTATTGATGAATGTACGTTTTTTAATACCTGTGTCTTCACAAAACACCAAACTAAGTTCCATCACCTAAGGCAGGAAAGGAAATCACATATACCAAAAGTAGCTTGTACTCAAGACAATTTTATAATAATATGCAGGTGAATTCTAAATAAAAGGAATATTGACGCAATATTTTGACAAGAAAAATGAACTGTACAAAATATTCACTGGTACATATTCGTCTCATTGATTGTAGTTTTATATATTTTATTATCAACACGATTGTTTCAAACAATATGTTTTTTTTTTATTGATCTAATCACTTTTAGTGTTTGAATAAATATCTGAAGTATGTTGGTATTAAATAATAAAAATCTACAAAAAATATGTTAGGATGGTATTATTCTTCAGTTATTTTTTATTTTCGAATGACATACCTTATAAGGCATTTTTAATTATGGTGCATGCGAACTCGCGAAAATACATTATCTCTACCTCATGATTACCAATATAATCCTTTTAAAAGGGGCATGTATTTGTAATGTCTTAAAATTATATACTCTTACTTTATATATTTTGATACAAATAAGTTTTTCTTATTTATCAAAAAAACATATCATCAAAATGTAGCCGAGCGCAGCAAAGAAAAGCATTAATTTGCATATTTAATGACTATATTTTTTACTTTTTTTTAGTTGCCTTTATTTAATATACTTTTTACATATATTTAACGATAAAAAAGAAAAAATTACAGCATAGGAGAATATATATTAAATGAATTATAGATTCAGGTAATAAATTATACGAGGATATATGTTAAATTAATTATGGTTACAGGTACGTATATCTAGTGTCACATAGGAATAAAATATCAAACTGAAGAGAAAATTAAATATTCAAAATTTAATATTGATAACCATATGATTTTCAATGGAGACCTTTTAACAATTTATTTAGATGATATTTGTTTACTTTATAAACAAAATTTACTTTTAAAAATATTTTGAAAATAAGCGTAATAATTTTTGCCATGAATAACTAGAAGAACTACACACCTGATACAAATACTAATTCACTTTATTTCAAACAAAATAAATATGAATATAATAACGTATTATTAAATTTTATAAAGCAATATTTAAATATTACTGAAACTACTTTTGTACATTTTTCTATAATTGTCATCACCAGAACAAAGTAGCAAATATTACTGTGTAAAATTGAAAATCAATTATATTTCATTACCCAATATTACTTATGTAAGTGTCATTTTTCTCTTTATCTATCTTGTATTTTATGTATATAACATTTGTAATTCAAATTACAATTATAAATTTTATATATAAAGAATTCCCTACTTAATGATTGCAGTCTGCTTTGTTACAATATTTATAATCAGTTCTAAAATCTAACTATTTTACAACTTAATATAACAAAATAACATATTGTAATAACAAAATAACATATTGTATAACATAAAACCAATTTAATCAATTTCACTCCAATGAAAGAAATAAATGCAATAAACATAAAGTAAGCAATTATTAAATTCACTTTAATTAAAACCATCAAAAAAAGAATAAATATTAGTTTTTTTCTTTCAACTAAACAAGTTATAATTAAATGAAAAATCATAACTAATGTCACATAATTTTGCTTTTGTTGAAATGTACAATGTTTTAAAACTTTAAAAATGAATTGTATATAAAAGTAATAAGGAAATATGTATTGATAACAATCCTGCTTTTGAATGCAATATATTTATTTTCAAGTGACTCATAGAAAATAAAAAGAAAAAAATATATACTGAAAAAATAGCATTGACAGAAATTATCATCCTTAAAAAAACCTATTTTTAATAGGAACTATACATACATAAATGTACTTACACACGTGTATGTACACTGTGTGATTAGCTTCATTGACAAAGCAATTTAAGAATACTATCAGTAATTACAATACATATATAATTTGTTAATATTTATTACAATTACTGTACAAGAAAAGAGTATATAAACAAAAGAAACCGTAATTTTTCAAGTTCTAGTCATAATGAAGAGTTTTATTTTGTTTATAATTATTTCAATAATTACACTAACTTTTGCTTTAAATCAAAATGAAGTAGATAATTCTAGTAAGTAAATAATTATACTTAGTTTCAATAAAAAAGTAACCTGCTTTTGTACTAATCGAGATTGTACATTTGTAATTTAAAAAACAGCAGCTTTATGAATACTTCGCACAATATTAAGCAACTTTTTTGCACTAAAGAGAAAAATATAATTTACTTAAAAATGTTTTAGATGTGTTTTTAATTAGTTGTGCAAAAACTAACAGTGAAACACATTAAATTAATTATTTAAATAAATAATGGTTTCCGATATAATAAATATGAATAAACTAAAAATAAATCATTTAAATATAACATTAATAAAAAAAAAACTTAATTTAAAAAATCGTTAAGTGAAAACTTACAAAATTGTAAAAAAATGTAGAAATTTTAAAAAAGTAGTATTTGAAAAAAGGATAATTCCACAAAATTTTAAAATTATCTATATTTTCAAAAACATTTTTAACAGTGAATATTAATAGTAAAATAGCTAAAAGTAATTTTATTTTTAGCTATTATGGATTACATTATTAAAATATTCGATCAGTATAAACCAGCTAAATATTTCAACATTACCATTTTAATATATATATATATACATGTGCACACACACATGCATACACATCAATAAATGATTACATTGTGCACTATTTGATAAAATTATTCATTATAATTTTCAGTATAAACAGAATTTGTTAAAATTTTCATTAAATACAAAGCATAACATAATCATTGAAATAGATGATTTCACTGATAATAATTCAGATATAAAATGCTTATAATGCAGCATACCTATATATTGTAATAACACAGAAGTTTATAAAAAAGTGTGGGATTTTTCTGAATTTCAAATAATATTAAAATAGAAATAAAAACAGGTTACATTAAAACTCCATCTAAATATTGAATTTAATAATAAAATATATTAAATAACTATTACTAAAATGTCAAAACGGGAATTTGTTATAACAAAAAAATAGAACTATTCTTTCTACTATTATAAAACTTTGTTACTTTTATACACGCAGTTTTCATTGTCATTAAAATGATTTTACTATTATAATTAATCAAATATCATTTTTTCTCTATCTCCATTCATCCTAAATTATCTACATCGTTTATTTTTAATCATATGTTAGAGTATGATTTATTGTTGGCTTCATTCAGATACCAATTTCTAGAAAATAATAGACTACTCTATTGATAACTTTGTATAAATGTATTTTTTAATAAAAATGTTTATATTAATCATTTTCTTTGCATGATGTTACCTCAAATTCAAATAATCTTTGTTACATTAAATATAAGTGTGTATAAAAATGAAAAAAACATCATATTCAGTTTTTAGTAATTCACTCCTATATGGTCTCTTTTAATTCAATCAATTTCACTAAGTCAATTGTTATTCTCTCATACATTGTAGCATACATTTTTACATGTTTCTTTTTGTTGTCAGTCTATTATATTCTCATTCTGAACTGTTTCATTTCATGAGTAAGCATAAATAAAATACGCAAATCAATTGTTTTTCAAAACAAGAGAAGTTTTCAATTTACAAGTACTGTGTGTATATATATGTACATGTGTATGTATGTGCATATGTATGTGCATATGTATATATATATGTATATATATATATATATATATATATATATATATATATATATATATATATATATATATATATCAAATATAAACTACACTAAAAATAATTTGACTAGATGTAATTTTTTAAATTCAATATACAAAATAAACATTTTAATTCACATTTGTTATATAGTGAAAAACCATTTTTATAACAGAATTTGATTTGTTAATAAAAATAAATAATTTATTATTTCAGATTCCTCTTCTTTAACTGTACAAGATCTTTTCATACAAATAAGAGATTTGATACAATTAATTCGAAATGGAAATTTTAAAGGCGCTATCAATAAAGTTTATAACATTATAAGACCATTTTTATTTCCAGTGTTTTCACAATATAATTATGAGCCAATAATTACACTTTTAGATACTATATTTAAATATTAACTGAACAGTAGTAATAATTTGTGGAACATCCAATATTAATACTTATAATACTGACCAAATACTGTATTTTTTAATTATTACATAAAATGTAGATACATTTTTATATTTATATTAAATATTATATTTCTGTCAATAAAATATGAAAATATAAAACATAACAGTAATTTTAATTAAAATTTCATAAAATCAATTAGCTTCACTAATACTAACACCAAATTAAAAACACATTTTATTTTTTAAACCCAGGGTTTTGTTAAACCTTCAACAACATTATGACTTTGTGTTTTTAAATATTTTTCACAGTCTTCTACATTATCTGGATATTCTAAAAGAATACAAAGTCTAATTATTTTTTAAAACATATTGCATGTATATTACAAAATATATGCATACATTATATATATATATATATATATATATATATATACATACGTATATATGTGTGGGTTCATAAACTCACCAATTTGAGAATTTAAAAATCTCAAAATAAGACAATTATTTATTTTTGTAGCCACTGCTGGAGATAATTTTTTCATGAACCAATTTAACCAGTAGCCTGTAGTATAAGGCGTATCACATTGATTTTCATGTGTAGTATGTCTACAAATACATTCTAGCTAAATTAAATTTTTCAACAAATAATTTTGTAGTACACTCTTAATCAATATCCTATAATACTTACATACATATATTCTTTACTAGAATAACTGGTAAATGTAATATCAAAATATAAGTAAATTATTGATAAATAACATAAAATACATTTTTTATGAATTGATCTTACTGTTAGTAATGACGTACATATTTAATACATGTTAACAATGATATCTATTCTATGTACAACAGGCAAGTATCAAAATATATATATATATATATATATATATATATATATATATATATATATATATATATATATATATATATATATATATTAAGCAATTCAAAGTAACACCTCACCTGGTTTGTATATAAGAAAATGATTTGCAATTTCATTTTTTTGAATAGTTTAATAGATATATCAAAAGTTATACCAAATATTATTATAAAAAGAAATCACCAAATGTATTCATTGATATTTTAAAAAAAATATTGCTTAAAATTAATGTGATATTTTATTTCTTAAATTATCAATATTCCAGATATATGTTTATTATATAAATTTAAAATATACTTACAAAATTGTATACATATATCGTTTTAAACTCGTCTGCAATAAATACTTTTCCATTGCTTTAACATTGGATGCTATATGAAAAGTTTGTGTATTAATAAATAATAATGGTTGTGATATATTTTCAACCTCTGCCACTTCTTTAATAGGAAACATCCATGGATCTAAAAGAACTCCTTGCCTAAAATATAAATGATACAAACATCCAATGTTCAATAGTAATATACATATGATATTAGAATACTTACTTCAGTCTTTTATCATTTGCTAATGTAAGAATGGATGTAGCGCCACCAAATGAATGACCCATCATAGTAACATCAGTTAAATCTAATGCATCTTTTAAACATTGCAAGTCTAACTTTGTCGATTTATCAGAAGGTAAATCTTCTAAAATATTTTTAGGTGGTTTTCCATCGTTAATATCAAAAAGCATATTTATCACTTTAATACACTCCTCACTTCGTTTATTTACCTATCACAAAATACTTCATATAATAATTGAAATACATAAAACTGAATAGAATTAAAATTTATAATCAAATCTGAAGCACAAACAAACGCACATCACCTATATTACATTATTATTAAATATATAATCATTATTATTAAGCAAAAGAGAGAAAGTGAGAAAACTGTATGAATGTGCAGTGTGAATGTGTGTTGTGTGTGTATGTGTATGTGTATGTATGTATATATATATATATATATAATTGGTAACACTTATTTATGTATTCAAAGTGTATATTATGTTTTCAAATGTAATTACTTAAAATAAATACCAGAAAATAAGTCTTGAAATGATATGTGGACAAATTGTCACCTGTTTATTTCTCACAGCATAATGTCGATCATCAAATTCAACTCTAACATGATTGATAAAGGTACGTTTATCATTTTTTACATTTTCTTTACTTTCATAATAATATGTACTACAACTTGAATCATCTCTAAAACATTTAATAAAACAAAATTTATATATATATATATATATATATATATATATATATATATATATATATACAAACAACAAAAACATATACATTATAAATACCTGTGTTCCAAAACAGCAATAAAAAAACCCTGTGAAGCAAGATCTGTACATATTGCACTATACATAAATCTTGAAGCACCTAAACCGTGAGACATAATCATACATTTCATTTTTCTAGAACGCAGAGGTTTTGCATCACATACTGCAGGTATATAAGCTTTACCTAAATAATTAAAATGTTTTTATCTATGCAATCAAAAAAATATATCTGATAAACAATACCTGAATAAAACCATAATACAATACGAATTATAAACTTCCAAATCATAACAACTTTTGCAAAGCCATTAACGTAGCTATTTCTTGGCACCCATGGTATCCACTGTTGATAGTAGTCCTTAAATTCAGTACAAATATTAATTCCAATGTAACTGGTATAAAATAACAAATGAAACAAACATAATAAAGCATAATAAACTGCCATACATAGAAAAAACATTGCAATAAACATATATAATTATGTGTGTGTGGGTGTACAAATAAATAAATAAACATATATATATATATATATATATATATATATATATATATGTGTCTAGTAAGAATAAAAAAATGAGTAAATTATTAACATCACTATTACTTTCTTTCAAAAATCTTTTCTGCAATCTAATAACACAATTACTTCTTTAGAATCTCTTATCTAGTTGTTTAGTTCTAGTCTGGTAAAAATTAAAAATTTATTTTATTTTTTATTAAAATATTTAATTTACTTCAGTTTTATTGACAATTTCTTAGCTTAGCTTGGATAACATTGTGAATAATATACAATTTAAAAAACAGTTCCTAAATACAGTAGAAACAAAAAAATATTTTAATTCTTGAATGTCCGTTCACAATTAAAAATATACATTAAAAAAAGACAATTAACATTAAATAATATAAACATTTGATAAATACTAAATTAAATATCAGAAATAAAAATATTTTGAAATGTTCCAATGTAAAAAATTTATAAGTTTAAAAATATAGGTTGTTGATGCGGTAAAAAAATAACAAAAGACAAAGAATAATGTGATTAAATACAAAATTGTGTGATGAATAACAAATCTTAATTTAAATTACATTATCATAAACAAATATTGAATTTAAATTAATAAAAACTATGGAAAGAAGAAACAAAATTAATTTTCTGTAACATCAAAACCTGATATTAATGTTTTCATCAGTGTTTTTGTATCAAAACTCTTATGCTGCTGTATTTTATACTCATTTGTAATCATGTTACTGACTATTTTCATCTAAAATTTAAAACATACAATAGTGTTTGATATAATTTGCAAGTAAAACTAATTTCATCAAATTACATATATATAAATATGTGTGTGTATGCGTATGTATTTATGTATATATATATATATATATATATATATATATATATATATATATATATATATATATATATATAAATACATTCATTCACAAAAGCATACACAATTGCTCCACAAAAAGCTTTCAAAAAGTTGTACATACATTCAGAGATACAAAATAAACCGAAAAGTTCATTGTTTCTTCATTTATATATATATATATATATATATATATATATATATATATATATATATATATATATATATATACATACACATAAGCACACACAGTAGTATGTGTTAATATACCACTACTTTTTAACCTTATGTTACTTAAAATAATTGTTAGTAACAATGTCTTTTTCGAAACCTCATTATATCTTTTAATTTAGTTATTATAACAGAATTTTCTAAGCATAAATATTAAAATAAGTCATAATTGAGTCCATCACTGCAACCTAAATAATTTTCAATGATCAAATGAAAAATCAAACTGGACATTTTATTTACCTAAATATAATCGAAACGTCTCTACAACGGAGATAAAATTAATTCTACTGTATTGGTATGTATATATATAAACATCAAGAGATGTTCCAGTAACGCCATATTTTGTTACCCTTATCTTACTTTATGGTATTTTTTGTTACTTTTTTAAGAAATTCTGTATATTAAATTAAGAAAATTTGTATCAATGCCTACGATGATGATACATTCAGAAAATGTGTGTTAATCAAAAGTTTGTCACTTTGTGTAACACACATGTATTCAATATGTACATAATAGCTCTTCCTAACCAGATTTGATTTGATCAACTTAACATACAGTATTGTTACTTACCTGCCTAAATTTGCCTTTTTTATTGAATAACTCAATTTACTTTAGGAACAACCAAAAATCATTTTAAAAAACATATACAAATATAAAGTAATATCTCAAATTTCAAAAGAACCGAGACATTAACGGTTGTCGGAAATAAAGCTATGAATTTTTCATAATTTTTAAAATTTAACTTTACAAAACTTACCTCAATATTACCACTTAAATCCGAAGGATAATATACTCGTACAAATATACCATCTTTATTATATTCGGTCATTATATCTGCACTTCCAGGAATGAATTTCCCTAGAAAAAAAAAACATTAATATCAATATAATATACTAAAAAAATAACTCAATTAAAAAATAATTAAATTAAATAATCAACTAATTTTGGCATAGATTGTAGATTGTGTTTTTTCCTAACCCCTGATAATAAAAAATAACACGTTATAAATAAGAAAAGTATGTTTCTATATGTCCAAAAAAAATCCACTGTGAAATTCATATAAAACAATTTTTTTTATTTTTCGTGTTACACACTACACTCTACAAGTTGCACGTCAACCATTTCCATCCCGATCACCAATAATTCGTTGATGGATACGCGTGGTCTCTGTTCTGATTGGTTGACATCAATCACATGTATGTAGCTCTCTCACGGTGTACAACGAAAGAGGGTATATGATTTCAATGTAAAACTGATAACATTTAATCAAAATATTGTATTCATTAAAATTTTAGAGTAAAAAAATGTTACACAATTTAACATTGTATTTTCTTGTTAATTTTTATAAACTTCTTCAATAAAAAAATTACGACTTATATTTTACTCAGGCTATTTGTGCGTATAATTTGTTAATTTGTTATTTTTTAGGGGAGAGCAAGCCTCAGCGAGCGGAGGGCAAAGCCTCCCCAAAGGATTCGGCGAGCGTAGCGAATAGGGGGCAGAGCCCCCTGGTAAATAAAAATATATTTTCAACAAAGAGATACATATAACCCTTATACCTCTTAAACCAGCCACACACGTTACGGTAGACCTGACAAGTTTGCCTGAACACGCGAGCCTGATAGGCAAACCAGAATCTGTGTGCGACAAACTGCGCAGTAATTACGACCTATACAAAAACATTTTTTTTCTGCCTGTGCAGGCAAGCGACAATACAGTAAACCAGAGCGTGAGTGCCAACCGGTTCATAAAATTTTTATTGTCTTTTTCTTTGTCTGTTTGACCAGAAAATTTTTTCAAAAAACCGGTAATGGAAAAACTATTGAAGAATTCATAGATATATAAATCTGAAGTGTCTGTGGCAAGTAAAGAATGAAGAATATCACGACCGTCAGAAAATTCCAAAACCATTTTCTACAATGCGTTTTGCGTGAAATAATCTGTAATAATTTTTTTATCTTGCGAATTCATATCTACTTGCCGAAAAGATTTTATTATAATCACTGCGTAAAGGGAGCGCATCATCGGCTACAAATATATAAGACAAATTTCTAGGGCTCCTTGTGACGTCTTCCGTATTTAGAATATATAACTTCCTGTTCTGTAGTTTTTTTGAGAGCACCTCCATCTGAATTCCACCGTTAATAATGTCACGGTTTTAATGATAAGTTTTTATGGTTCTACCGAATAATGTTTTCAGGACTCTGACACCACTTTGTTTTATCGATATACAAAGAAACGAGACGTAAACTGTGTCAGGATGATAAACTTGCAACGGTGGGAGTGTAAATAATATTTCAATAAATAACTTTTTTTGATTGTATTTCTTACAAGTTGCACTGTTGTAACATCACTGTCGTCAGAATAAAAATGAATAGTTTGTATTGAAGAACAAAGGTTTTTAGATCGGTAAAAAAAATAATAGCAGTTTATGACCTTCAAATTCATACACAAAACCGCAATTTTTTTCCAACTGCTTAATACATTTTTGGTTTACTCCCCTTGGTAGTTAAAATTAAAACACGTGTATGGGTCTGGGGACAGACCTCTTCATAACTGAAAATTGAAATCATATATCCTATGTTCTCCAAAAAACATAAGAATAAACATAAATAAAATAAAATAAATTAAAATATAGATTTATAGAGCAGTTTTTTTACGCGACCCTTCGTAAATAATAATATATTTCTCGTTACTCGTGTAGATGAATTACAGTTATAATCAATTATTTTTTTTATTGAATTTAAACATTATTTAAAATATTTGTATTTAAAATTTCTATTTAATATAAAGATCACCTCGGGTTAGCACCAAAATGAAATAATTAGCATGTACTTTCTCAATAGGTACATGACAGTATCAAAATCTGCCAAAATAAATTGATTTATAGTTACAACCACTATTAGACAAATAAACGCACTAGGTTGTATAAACATTATCTGTTGAAGCTCCCTGTTTTACTGAATTATCATGCGATTTTTTTTTCTTTTTTGACATTAATTCTCAAATTATTTTTTTTCACAACAGCATCTTTATTTGTATTTGGTTCGATTCCTTTTAGTTTTTCTATTTATTTTTTATACGCGGCATTTCTTTTCTGACGGTCGTGATATTCTTAACTTTTTATTTTCTACATACATGGTTTAGATTTATATATTTTATGAATACTTGAATAGTTTTACATTGCCCTAGTCGCGATATATATATGTTTATAAAATTTTACAAAGTGGGAATGAGTTTGTAATGAAATGCGTTCGTATTTATATTATTTAATGCAATTCATCTTTTGATAATGGTCATATATCACGTATGTTATGCAAACAACATTATTCACCCATCATACAAACACTACATGCCTCACCATACAAAACTTGTGATTAAAACCGTGTAAATATTTATGTAATATATCTGATACAGCAGAAAGAATCGTTTTTCGATTTTTTTTCCATTCTCCTGTACAGACGTGTATAAATGCTCAATTTTTCATACACACGTTCCGGTTTGCCTGTGCAGGTCCGCATGAACAGAGAAACCTGCCCGGTCTACCGCGAGGTAGCGAGATGCAGGTTTTTTAGCACACGTTTTAATTTTGTTTGTGTAGGTCTACCTGTTTAGGCAAACCTGTCAGGTCTACGTGTATTAACAAACCGTAACGTGTGTGGCCAGCTTTAGTATGCAAACTGCAGAAACAAAATGTTATGTCGACATATTTCGACCTAAAGCCGGCCACACACGTTGCGGTAGACCGGACAGGTTTGCCTATACATACAGACCTGCATTATTCTTATGTTTTTCGGAGAACATAGGACATATCATTACAATTTTGAAGAAGTCTGCCCCCAGACACATACTCATGTTTTAATTTTAATTACCAATGGGAGGAAACCAAAAATGTATTAGACAGAAAATAATTGCGGTTTTATATATGAATTTGAAAGTCATAAACTACAATTATTTGTCTACCGATCTAATATATAAGCCTCTGTTCTTCAATACAAACTCCGGTTTTTTGAAAATTTTTTCCAGACTCCATCTTTCAAACCACCTCTTATACCCAGTTCCTAAACCACGACCCTCCTTTCAAAACCGGTTCAAAAGCCACGGCTAAGACCCCGGACCTAACTTCAACTTCCATTCAACGTACAGTAAGATGGCGTTGTACATGTAATTTCAACACAATAAAATAATTTTTGATTTTGATTTGACTTGAATACAAAATATTCATTTTTATTCTGACGACAGTGATGTTACAACAGTGCAACTTGTAGGAAATAAAATCAAAAAAAAAGTTATTTATTGAAATATTATTTACACTCCCACCTCCGCAAGATTATCATCCTGGCACAGTTTACGTCTTGTTTCTTTGTATATCGATAAAATAAAGTGATGTCAGAGTCCTGAAAACATCATTCGGTAGCACCATAAAAACTTATCATTAAAAAGTGACAGTATTAACGGTAAAATTTCAGACGGCGGTATTCTTAAAAAAAAACTACGGAACAGGGAGTTACATATTCTAAATACGGAGAACGTCACAAAGAGCCCTAGAAATTTGTCTTATACATTTGTAGCAGATAATGCGTCCCCTTTACGCAGTGATATAATAAAATCTTTTCGGCAAGCAGATTTGAATTCGTAAGATAAGAAAAAATTATTACAGATTATTATCTCACGCAAAACGCATTGTAGAAAATAGTTTTGGAATTTTCTGGCGGTCATGATATTCTTCATTCTTTACTTGCCACAGACATAGTTCAGATTTATATATCTCTATGAATTCTTCAATAGTTTTTCCATTAACGGTTTTTTGAAAAATTTTCCCGATCAGAACAGATAAAGAAAAAGAATAAAAATTTCACGAACCGGCTGGCATACACACTCCAGTGTACTATATGGGGTTGCCCGCTTGCGCAGGCCGAAAAAAAGAATCGTTTTTTACAGATCGTAATAACTGCGCAGTTTGTCATACACAAATTATGGTTTGCCTATGTAGTTCCACGTGTTAGCAAACCTTTCAGATTTCCCGTGCCAACATGTGTGGCCAGCTTAAGCTATACCAACATATTGAGTTACCTATAAGTAAATGCAGTACTTTCATGTAGGTGAAAATGGAGGATGTAATACTTTCCAATTAATGCAATAACGCATCAGATGCAAATGTAGCTCAATTGAACGTAATGTTTTCTCAATCTTATTGTGGAAGATTAACAAAGATCACGCAAATTTACAAGTAAAAATATTAGCATGGAAGTGTCAAAAGAGCATATTAGACATACTTTGCTTTGAAAGTTTCGTTAGAGCAAGAACGCTGCAACTGTAGTGAAAAAATATGGGAAATTTATGGTGCAGATGTTATCAATCTTAGCCAAGGACAAAGACAGTTTCAAAGATTTCAGTCCAGGAACTACAGCCTTGAAAATGTGGAAAGGTCAGGACGTCCTCAAAAATTTGATGATGAGATCTTGCGAACACTAGTGGAACCAAATTTTAATTCAACGGTAGAAGAATTAGTAAAGAAGCTCAAATCAACACATTCAGCTAATCATGGGCACTTGAAAATTATTGGTAAGGTTTC
>CM068316.1:30851570-30894070 GCA_034766995.1 Acanthacorydalis orientalis
GAGAGATAGGTAGATAGATATACGTAACATAGCAGTCAAGTATAAAAAAATGAACTACTTACTGAGAAATAACAATTTATACTTCAAAGAATATCATTGATAAAATTTGAAATTATCTCAAAAATTTTAGGGGCAAAAATTACTGCTTATAATTACTAAAAATTTTAATTATTTCCACGTATTAATTGACTTGACAAAATTTTAATAGCTTTTTATTTTTCTGTCATATTTATACTTCCATACAAAAAAAAATAAAGAAATAAACAATGATATCTAAAACTGTCTTATTATGTACATTAAATTTAATATAAATGGGTAGCGAATGTAACAATATATAAAAATATAATATCCATAAATGAAATAAAAATCAAATGTTCATTTAAGGAAATACAAATACAAAATAAAAAAATTAAACTCATAACTTATGTTATGGCTTAAAAAACATCTTTAATCGAAAAAATATCACAAATATAAATAATTACATGTATGTGGATTATATACACACACACATATATGTATATATATATATATATATATATATATATATATATATATATATATATATATATATATATATATATATACATAATGTATGTTTATGTATATAAAATGTATACAAATTATACACGACCATATACATGATAATGCACAATCATCATTAATTTTAAGTCAACTTTAAATATGAATTCATTTACTTTTAATTTGTGTAACATGTCAGTTGCAATAGTTAGACTAAAAAGTTCCTAATTTGAATTGAAAATATTTAATTTATAGAAGCACATCTTTAACACATCTTTTTTCATTTGGAAAAGAATATCAAGAACACTTGTTACAAATTATTAAAAAAAAGGTATAATTCATTAATAACGAGCATGTTTAATATATTACAAAAAAAAATTAAAATGAAAATACATACCTTCTGCATAAGGGAAATGCCAAGGTAATTTGTTAAACCACCACATGTTTTTAAGTGAATTTCTTATATCTCAAGTGCGATAAAAACATTAAATCGCAGAAATTGACACGACAGGTTAACATGATAACAATTTAAACGTCATGTAATGAACGAAAAAAATTGTAAGGCGGGAAATTTAAATTTGTGATTATTCTATTACAGACAACATAAAGATAGAGGAAATCAAAAAACAATGGCTACAAACAATATAGAAATTACGAATAAGAAAAATGTATTCCGTGTTTGTGTGGAAGGAAATATTAGTAGTGGGAAAACAACTCTTATTCAATATTTTCAAAGATATCCATTTATTGATTCATATACAGTGAGTTATTTTGTTACCAATTAAATTTAACATTCTGTTTTTTAAAAAATAAATAATACATCAGTTATTTCATAATTTGTATTATTATAATTATTTCTGTTATGTTAATATACATTTCAATATCATTGCGGTACAATTTTTTGTGTCTGCTGTGTGAAAATGATAACGTCATTGAATACATATTGAAATTATTCTGCTTAACAAAAAGATATTCTGGTGTATTAGATACTAATTCAAATATGAAAGTATATTATACATATAAGTTGTAATTAATACAACATAAAAGAAAATCTGTTTTAACGTTTTTTTTTTATTTTCAATAAATATTGACTAGAAATAGAATAATGAAAATGTTTGTGTTATAATTAGTAATATATATAATTCAAAAATACTATTTTAACTTTAAGGAGCCAATTGAGAAATGGAGAAATGTCAATGGAAACAATCTTTTAAAGTTACTTTATGATGATATAAAAAGATGGAATTTTTTATTCCAAAGTTATGTACAATTAACACGATTCAAATTTCAACAAATTCCACCATCCAATTCTAAAATTTTAACTCAGATATATGAACGATCAGTGCAAAATAATAGGTTTGTAGTTTGTTGCATTCTTCTGTACCTGGATGTGAAGCTGTGTTTCTCGTTCTTGAGGTCACTATTCTTTGTTTTTGTGTCTTCATTATCAATTTCACTTTTCAACATCAATATCTGTCTGAAGATATCGAAATATGAAACCATAGTAATGGAGAAACAAAAACAAAGCTGACCTCAAGAACAAAAAAAATAACTTGAAATACTAAGTATGATTTTATATTGTAAAAAAAAATTGAAAATGTCTTTAGATACTGTTTTGTGGAAATGGCTCATCAACATGGTTATTTAAGTACTCCAGAATACACAGTACTTGTACAATGGTTTGAAACTATTTCAAAAATTACAGACATATCAACAGACCTGATAGGTATTCCCTTTTTCTCTACATAATAAAGTGCAAATTTTTCGAAATGTAATTAATTATTCTTAATGAAAATTTTTCAGTATACATCAGAACAAAACCAGAAACATGTTTTAACAGAGTGAAATCTAGAGCTCGGCCAGAAGAAATTCCAATTACTTTAGAATATTTACAGCAACTTCATGATATACATGATAAATGGCTAATTTCAGAAGAATCAAACCCGGGTGCTGATGTACTTGTGTTAAATGGAGACCAAAATATTTATGACATGTATGAAGAATATAAACGTTATGCTGATGTTATAATAGGAAGAAAACAATTTAAACCAAAAATAAAAGAACATGCACTTCCATAAGTAATCATAATAAAAAAGTATTAATATTTTATCAGTTTAATTTCCATAATTTATGAAAAAATATACTTTATACATATATATATATATATATAAAAGAACTTGTAATGAGCAAATTGCACATTGATTTTATCCGATACTTAACTCGTGGTAATATTGTTTACTCAGTCAACTTTTGATTGCAACTTAATAAGTTATATAACTTAACTCTAGCAGGTTAAATTATTTTATGTTTGTATATGAAACATTTTCTGTCAAATTATATTGGTAATAAGTAATAGTGCAAGCAACAAACACTCGAAGTATGGACTTAAATAAATTTTTCGACCACGAGTGAGTAATATGAAATTATAAAAAAATGAATTGATCATTAATGAGTTATTCAGTACTAAAAGTGTTATTGAAATATTATTTTTAACTGCTATGTCTTGTATACAAAATGTATTTTCCTTTTGTTTGTAAATTATATATATATATATATATATGTATGTATATATAAATCTATTTAAGTAAATGAACATATGTTAATTTCAATGTGTATACTTTGTTACTATTAATAATTTTATATTTTATAAAAAAAACTATACATTTTTATAATTAAAATAATAAATTAAAAAAAATATGAATAAAATAAATGAGAATAAAACTATTATACAAATGAAGTAATATTGATTTTTTTACTTTTATTTAGATTTAATGAAAATTCCATTTTAACATAACTGTGTATGTACCAAAATATAAATGTTGTACATATGTTAATAGTATACTTTTAAGAATGCAGTTTTTAAAAAGTATTTTAAACACATTTTTCATTTGCATAGCCATTTATTCACTTAAAAACATTTTTTTCCTAAATATGAAATTTGTAAAAGAATATAATTTTATATTTCTGTAATTTGTAACATTTTACTATCTAAAATATGTTTTTTGGTAACGTTCTCAACCTATATATATATATATATAAATAAAGATTTCCCTATTAACCCAATGTAATTTTTTGACATTAAAACTGCATTGAATTAGGATTTTCAAGAATGGCCAGAATTTGCAGATGCCAAATATATGATATGAATACAACCCTATTTTGGCCTGTAAAATCTGTAAAAAGAAGGGAAATCAAGATTTAGGTTAGAGATGCAAAAAGAGGCAGTGCTTATGATACTAATATGCATAAAGGGAACGAATCAGAAAAATTAGAAGGAACTAGGTGAAAGAGAGTAGTTGATAAACTCGCAGAAACTATATAAAAGTCTGATAGCGCTTTATAATTTGATAGGTACTTTACCACTGTAAACCTACTCCAAATGTTATCCTATACAGCTGTTGACATATGCATCCCAAATTTTCCAAAATTTAAATCTAAACTTCAGTGATATTCAGAAATGCTCGTCTATAAAAAAAAGCATATAGCTTGTCACTGAAAAGATACCAAAGACTGTTTGTTATCAGTAATTGGCACAAAAGGAAATGATTTCACCAATAATGATACGGGATGAGTGTCGCAAAGAAGTTATATTCCCAAATATATTTATTTTTTGTAATAAATACATGGATGCAGATCACTGATCAAATGGTTTCTATATATGATCTAGATAAAAAGTGCAATAAATGATGGATCAAAGTTTTTCACAGGTCTTTGATGACAGCTGTTTTTCTACTGTAAGGAAAATCATAAGAAAGGCCCATTCCTTGCTAAGAATTTAATTAATCTTAGGAAATTAAAAATTCCATGATCAAAAAGTAACTGTAAAAGAATGAAACCAATAGGACCCCATTAAAAAACATGAAAATCACTAATAAAAATTCATGCACCTTTGATGTGTTCAGATCTGATAGCAATATTTTTTAGGTATGTTTACGTCTTTTTAATAATTGTACAAACAAAAAATGATGATTATTCTTTGTGTAATACATTTCTATCCAATATTTTTTTCATTCAATGTATTTTAAAACGTCTTACAATATATTTTTTTTGAAATTTGCAATGATAACAATTATTGTAATAAATAATTATTCATAATAATTGTGAAATAAACGTTTACAGATAAGAAGTATTATCTGTGATACCAGTATTTAACTGCATTGTTAATAACTGATTATGTAGATTTAACATGTTGATAACAATTTTGTAAACTACTACTCAGATATAATCATTTAAATATATTGTTACTGCAAAATCTATTTCTGCTGGAAATTCATTCTTGACATATGAATCTGTCCAGTCTGTTAAAAATTAAAAATGAAATAATATAATTATATTAACATCATCACTGGAACTTTTATATTTTCGGCCGATAAAATGGAACTCATGCTATCTTTTTTGCCTGAACTAATGTAAAGGTGTATGAAAAAATCTAAGTATACATAAAATTAATGATTTATAAACGGCTAAACAGTTTTATGGCACGCTAAAAAAATATAAATAAACATAGATATGAGTAACCAATTCTAGACGTGTATTTTATATGCACACAATTTAAATAAGTATGGTTTTGGTATATACATATATTAAGAAAACAAAGAATTTCTTAACAATAAAATATTCTGGGGTGATGTCGCCTAAGGGATATTTATTCCAGCGTTAAGCATATTTACATTTCTTACTCAATATGTGTATAAAACAAATAAAAATATTAAAAGCATAAAATTTCATCAGAAATATTATTGGGTTAATTACAATAATTGATAGCTTATGTTTTTTTACATACACAACATTAAAAAATAAAATTTTATAAAAATTGAGGTAATGAATTTATTTTTTTTTACATAGAGTAGAAGTCGAATGTCTATTAAGTTTTATATCATTCTTAGCCATTTTACTAAAATTAGTTCCCTGTTATTCATTTGTTCTTTAAAATTTAAAGAAATTGTTGAAATAATCGACTGAAATTATATGAACAGAAATCTATTCAATATGTATAAACATATTTATATACATATTTTCTAGGTAACAACAGTTTATCATGAAAAACTTATAATTTATGAAGAAGACTAAATTTCACAGAATCTGAGAGTTTTTGACATTGAGATGTCTGATCTTTTTATATAGATTTTCTTATAGTAATATGTGGTTTCGTCAATACAATTTGTTTCTTTATCTGCCAAAATAGTCATTTAGAAGTTAAATTTCATTATTCGGAAATATAATTCATTTTAAATTGCATATTATCTATTTGCAAACCATGCGAGTTAATATTTTCTTTCTCATGTCTTAATTATGTAAGAGACAAAAAATTATCTGTTACTCTCATCCATTACTCCAAATAAAATAATTTATATTACGTAATAAAAAATAATATTACAAATTAAAAAAAATAAATACCACTAGTGTTATGTCAACATTAATATGAAATATAAATATACGTGTATATATATATATATATATATATATATATATATATATATATATATATATATATATATATATGTATATATGTATATAGTCAAGTCTCTTTTTATGCTGTAAACACATTCCACAGAAAACCGCATATTAAAAAATCGCACAAAAAAGACATAAATTAGGATGAAAAATAAGGAATACGTTCCATAATTTTCTAAAACCGCAAAAAATCAAAATAACAAGTTAAAATACATACAAAATTGCATAAAAAAAATTAATGAAAATTCAGGAAAATAAAATGCCTTTCCTTCGAAAATCTGAAAGAAACTGGCATAAAACTTAAAATAGGTTTGTTTTAAAACTTTATTCATTTAATTTTATTAAAAAGTAACAATTCTTTTTACATTTTTTCATCAGAATTATCGTCACTATCTGACAATGTTCGGCACCATTTACGAACTGGTGCGAAATCACTTTCATCACTAGAAGAGATAATCAGTGCATCAGATCTGCATGGTAAAGACAATGGTTCTTCACATACAGAATTAGCGTCAACTTCATCCTCGTTCTGCGTTGATTTTTTTTCCTCATAGATGTAACCAGATCAAGGAGGCTATAAAAGGAGACTCTTATAGCCTCATTGAGCCAGACAATGTAATCAATGATTAAACTTTGCAATGATGATTTGACTAACTTTTTTATGCAGTTCGCGATATCCAGATATATAATTCTTCAGTTCACGTTAGAATTTGAAGGCTCATTTAGAATTTGTGTCATGAACAAGAAAATGATTTTCCAATTTGCAAAGTTCCAAAGACTTTCTCGAATTATATTTGCAGCGAGGGGACTAGATTTTTCTTCTGCTTCACTCTCGTTTTCTGGATCTTCGACGACATCTAAAGTTCTACCAATAATATCATCGTCACTTAAGGCATTATCCACAAGCAATTCGTCAACATCATTCTGGCTAAAGGTACCAAAACCTTCTCCATCAATTTCATGAGCAAAAGTAATGATTTCAGCTGATATTGTCGATGTTCGAATGGTTGCACTGTTTGCAACACATCCATGCCAAGCCGCTTTCTAGCAAGCATTTAAAGTTTGTGTCTTATTTCAGCGATAGCAGATACATGATTTAAGCAGTCCAAAATTGAACACTTTAAATTAAAAAATATAAATTTTAAAAAATATGATAATTTAAAATTAAAAATTTGTAATTAACGTGCAGCTCATATATGTATATACAACGGGGAAACCCCGAATTTGTATGAAATATTCATGGCATGCTTTAAAACTGCGTTAAAAAGATTTGCGTAAAAACAGACTCGACTATATATATATATATATATATATATATATATATATATATATATATATATATATATATATATATATATATATATATAACACTAATCCTGCAATACAGTTTGCATCGTATTGATCGCAACCTGATGACCATTTTTTATCTGCAAAACAATTCAACTATTATCTATTGCTAAATACAGTTTATATGAAAAACATTCTGATAGTGCAATGATATCAGTTATAGATTATATTACAAACACTATCGTCGATCATTATTTATGAAGAGATTCTTCAAAGTATTATCATTAAATTATTAGTATTTTTTCCATAAATTGTAATAAAAATTAATTTATATGAAATTAAATTTTTATTTTTAGTTCAAATGTAGCTATTATGAGATAAATCACAATTTAAAAAATATTTTTGGCGCGTATTTTCATTTGAAAAAATTATATAAATAATATGTTTTTTGATGTAAACAAAGCATACAATTATAGTATTTTTTTATGATCTAAAATGTACTTCCAAATATAAATTAATCAAAAAATATTCAAATAATTTCAATAATAATTTGATATTTTTCTGTATAACCTTAACAACAATTTTATACAGGGTTATTAATATTTAAAATAATTACTATTGTATTTGAGTTTAGAGATAAATTAAGTTTTTAAAAAGTAAAGTAAAAAAATACAAAAATTTGTATTACCGAAATAAATCATCTCTAATCAAGACTTTTGACAGTTGTTATTTAATACATGCCAATGTTCGCAAATATCTAATATAAACATGAAAGGAAATACATTTGCTACTAGCTGATAATCTTATTTAAAAGAATAGCATGCATTGTTATAAAATAAATCCTATGGCTATAAAAATCTTATAGTAACAATATTCTATGGTATGATCGAAATTTAGTTCATTAGAGCGTCATACAATTCTACTGTGTTGCTGAGTACTCGTTTGAAAATTAAATTCAAGTGCGTTGGTAAAAAGGCCATTAGATAAAGATTCAAATGCTTGTTGCACAAAAGTATATCTACACAATTATAAATGTAAAGTAAGTCTTACTTTTATTTGTTTTATATATATATATATATATATATATATATATATATATATATATATATATATATATATATATATATATATATATATGTATATATATATATGTATATACATATATGTATATATATATATGTATATATATATATATATATATATGTATATAATATGTATATATATATATATACATATATATGTATATATTTGTATATATATATATATGTATGTATGTATATGTATGTGTGTGTATATATGTATAGTATCTAATATCTAATCAAAGCTTCTGTCTAATAAAAGATTTATTAAATCCACTCTTGTAAATTTTTTTTCGCGGTGTAATTTTATTTATTTTTTTAAGCAAATACAAGAAAATACATTCAATTATGCGGCCCATGAAAGTATCTGTGGAAGGAAATATCAGCTCAGGAAAAACTACCCTGTTGGAGCACTTTCAAACAAATTTAGAAGTGGAAACATATCCAGTAAATAAATGTTTTTTTTTAATAGGTATTTATGTATTGAATTTGATTATTTATAATTTTAGGAACCTATCAGTAAATGGAGAAATGTAAATGGTAGTAACTTGCTTGAGTATTTGTACGATGATCTTAAAAGATGGAATTTTATGTTCCGTAATTATGTTCAGTTAACATTTCTGGAATCACAACGTTTATTACCTTCCAATCCAAATATAAGTGTCCAGCTATTTGAAAGATCTGTCCAAAGTAATAGGTATAGAAAGTATTGTTTATACTTGTGTTGAAAAATGTTTTAATAATTAACTGTTATTTAAATCTTAATATTGATTGCATCTTATGGCAAAAAGTGTTATGGTATTAGATTGATTTCATTTTTATAAAATTATTTTCATTTTTAGATTTTGTTTTATAGAGCAAGCATTAAAAAATAATTTTTTAAATCAAGTAGAATATGATGTTTTAATTAGTTGGTATGATACAATAACTGAAATTGTTGATGTAAAATTAGATTTGATAGGTATGTTTATAGATGTATATGTAATATATATATATATATATATATATTATATATAATATATATATATATATATATATATATATTATATATATATATATAGTTTGTATGTATGTATGTATACACACACACACACAAGAACACTAATAAGACCGTAATTAATATTTTTTAGTTTATTTACGCACCGATCCAAAAATTGTTTTTGAACGTAAGCAATTGCGAGGTCGTAAAGAAGAAAATTCAGTTCCTTTAGATTATCTGGAAAGTTTACATAAAATGCATGAAAACTGGTTAATGACAAAAGATAAACCTAATGTGCCAGTTCTAGTTATAAATGCAAATAAAAGTATAAGTGAATTAAAACATGCTTATAAAGTTATTGAAGATAAGCTATTAAGAAAAAGTTCTTTAAAATCATTTGAAGTTATCTAATGTAATCGTTGATGAGAGGTTTTTAAATTTTTATATAAACAAATTTTTAAAATACCAGTATTACATTTTTCAATAATTTTAATTTTAAATTTTAAACAAATTTTGTTAATGATTTATGAAGTGATTATTGACTGCATTTAATTCCCTAAAAGTATTAGTTATAAAATGAATTTTTTTCATGATACTTTTGATTTATTTGCTTTTTAGAAGCATAGTCTTTTCTCTATAAGGAAATATTCTTAATACATTAAGTAACTGTTGTTTAAATCTATGGCAGGACCACACTATCTTTAAGAATTATTTTTAAATGGAATAACTGTTGTTTACCTATATTTTTGTAGAAATGAAATTATTTTCAGTTGTTTTTATATTTACTCCTAGTTGTACTAATATATATAATATAAGGTATTCAATGTAAAGTTATGAGTTCTCTCTACGGAGTAGTTCGCTGTATGCAGGGTTCACTACATCGCGACCACTATATATATATTTAATCATGAAAATTATTTTTATATAAAAATATATACTTATGAATGATTTACAAAAGTGTACATGTATTATATATTAAAAATTTTTCTATATAATTTTTCATTTTATATAAAAAAAATTATGCAATAAAGTCTTACCATATAAATAGTTATAAAAAAAAATATGCCTTGTACTATTTATGTGGTAGTTAGAAATTACTTATCAGTGAATAAAATAATAACAGTTAATATAAAAAATATTTTTTTGTGTACAAATTATGTTTAAATGAATTGTATTCTTTTACTGAGTAGTAACTAGCACTAAAAGTATTTTTTTTTTTGTTACGATTATTATTTAAAATTAAATATTTATACTTATAATTTAATAAATTAGTTATATTGCCACAGTAAAGTATAAAAAAATCAAACAAAACTAATTAAAACTAACTGAACAGTTATGAGACCCTCCGTTATGTTCGGAGTTCGCCAGACCAAACATGTCTCAATTTTAATTACAAGTTCTAAAACCCTCCCACGCTTCTATCAGTAATAGTTTTTGTAAACAATATTCAACAATATCATATAGGATCAGTATTGTGATTTCTGGCTTAAACCAGATCACTTCCAAAGGAGACAACTTAAGCTCTAGTAGCATACATTCTAAAACCAACTGTAAGGTAGCAGAGATTTAAATTAAATAACAGGATTAAATAATATTAAAAATTCCTTTTTGGAATAATTTGCATTGAATTCAACAAATGTATAGTTCGTTTTTTACTTTGCATATCATTAAAGTGGTGTGTAACTTACTGTAGTAATTACGATTGCGAATATAATTATGGCATATCTATTTTTTAAAAAAATTATCGCTAAAGGAGACACTTGTTTTCTATTCATTACTTTGTTTCTCTTTCGTAGATCTGAAGTAAAATGACATTTTTAAGTGTTTTAATATTTTTTTTCTTATTGCAATTTCATCAACATGTTTAATTAAAACAGGTATTTGTATATAAATTTATAAAACATAATAAAATATAAACTTATAAATGCACGCACCCATACATACATGTTTAAAATCATATTATTATTTAATTTTGCCATTAAAATTAAAATAACCACAATTTAAATAATTTAAGTGAACATTTTATTAATTTTAAAAATAAAAAAATATGAATTTGTTCTGCGCAGGTAACCCCCGTATAACATGGTAGTTAGATTCGAAAAAAAAACGTTATCCGTATCATATTATACCAGACTAAAAACTAGTATAAAGAACAGGGTTAAGTTTTATAAATTAACAAAAATATATAACTATCAGAAATATGTGTATTAAAATATCAATAATTGATCTTACATATTATGCATTAATGTTAATGTACACTATTTTTTTTTATCGTTGATTAACACGGTTAAATGAGAGCGATTTCTCTGTTACAAAATATCATCTTCAGAACCTGCTTCTGCAGCAGTTAAATTTTTGTTTATTTTTTTTAAAAAAAATGCTGTTTTCTTTTACTTGCTTTTTCGTAACAGATCTTTATAAATTTTGTAGTATGGAACTGAACATCTGCTCCATGTTATCTTTTGAATTTTGCACTTCTTTTTGTGCAGGGTCTAAATTCAAAAAATAAAATTCCAATTCTTGGCTAAGTTTATGCCTCCTGTATGCTTTTTCAGGCAAAATTTAGAACTTCCGAATTTTCAACTGTGCTAATCATTTTTTGAAATGATTTGCTTTAACTCCGATACCATTTCAACCAAATCTGCTTCATCAGCCTCTGCTACCAGCCAATGCTGCCAGATTAAACTTTAGGAAATCCGTTTGTTCAGTCTTCGAAAGGAAGGAAAAATCCATAAAATTAGTTGTTTCTGCTCGATCTGCCATCTTCACTTTTAGCTCACATTAGCTCATCACCAGAGCTAAGTCTGACTGCGAAATTCAAATTCAACAGTGAAAATGTTTAAAAATAAATAAGTATTTTTATTCATGCGAAAAAGCAAGCTCAGACAATCTAAGCTGAACGAATTACCCTGTTTTCTGAGATTGTTGTATTTTTAATTTAGTATTTAGGCCTTGAGGATTCCAAAATAATAAAGAATTGTGTGTTTATCTTTTTCAATGGAATTTTACTGAAAAATAACTTTCAATTTGTTTTGCCTTTTTTTATTGTTTATTTCTAATTTGATTGACATCACATGACATGAATTTTTAAACAATAGTTTATTTTAATTTTATAAATTAGACAACTTGGATAAAATCTTTCTTAAGATTAAATATCATAGTTAATATGACTTTAAAAAGAGTATAATACTTTTGGAGATTCAAAATTATAAAAATGTAAAGCTCTTCTTTTTTAGAAAGAAGTATGTCTTCAAATTACCATAATGGTTAATTTCAAATTACCATTTTTATTTTACTTTTGGCTAAAAAGTTAAATGACTAAAAAAATATGTACCCATATAAAGCTGTGACAGGAACAAATTGTTCTGCAATGAATTCACCTTTACGTTATTTTTAAACCAAAATTTATTTAGCTTTGTTCTGAATTACACAATTGTTTCATTAAAAACTGATTTGACCACACATTTGACATACTTAGTGGTTTTATTTTAACTCTTAAACCATAGATAATCTTAAACCATAGATAAAACAGCCTTGAAATTCAACATTGTAATTCTTATCTACAATCGAGTTAGCTAATTTCGTATTTCACTTAATGTTTGAATTCTAACCTATCTCCACGTGTGAAAACGAGTTTTGCGATATGGGTAAAATAAAGTTAGATACTAATAAAAAAATCAAAACAGAACCCGTGTTAATGATCAAGAAACGTAAAAAAACAAATGCAAGTAAATGTAATTCGATTTGCTTGCCTAAAGATCAACCTGAACAATCTTTGAAAATAAAGTTAAAACAGGATGATGCTTTAGATAACTTTTCTGTTAATGAAACGAATGAAAATAATACGAGTAAAACTGTGGGTACATATGTACGGCCTTTATTACCAATTGATTTTGGTCAAATTCAAGAAGCAGTAGTAGCATTGTTAAAAAGTCATGAGCTAAAAGCAAAAACATCAACGAGTTTACTTGAAGATGAACGTCCAATATTTTTACAAATTAACTCAATGAAAGTATCTAAATGTTCAAGAAGGATATTAAGAATGTATGTAAAAGCAAGAGCTACAGTTCTTTATGTAAGCATAGAGAAATTGTTGAATGTAATGTATTTCTTTTTGATTTTAGACAATTACCACATATGTTAGCAAATGACTTAAGTGACGTGTGTTTGATTGTTACTGATTTAAAACGAGGTTATAGGGTTGATCATGAACCGACTGTAAATTATTATGAAGAACTTCTTAAATCTAAGGGAGTAACAAAAGTTAAATCTATCATTCCGATAAGGCAACTTAAAGTTGAATATGATCAGTATGAACTTAAAAGTCGTCTTTTACGGAGTCATGATTACTTTCTAGTTGATTCTAAAATATCTGGCCATGTGTTTCATTTGTTAGGAAAAATATTTAAAAAAAAGAGAAAAAACCCTACTCCTGTCCGTATGTATGCAGAAAACTTGAAAAATGAAATCGACAAAGCATTGTGCAAAGTCCCTCTCTATATTCATTCGAATGGAGATTCACATGTAGTACAAGTTGCACATTCACAACAGAAAATTAATCATATTGCTGAAAATGTATATTCAGCAATACAAGCACTTCCACACATTTATCCTGGACAATGGAATAATATTAGAACTTTATATTTAAGAGCAGCTGATGGTCCAGCCTTCCCAATATACATGACATTAAGTAAGTTATATCAGTAAGTTAGTCTAATAAATTTTAAGTTATATTTTGTAAAATTTGACAGTATTTCTTTTTACATGTAATTGCTATAAATATAATATTTGACCTTTTCACTGCACAATACACTTGAGTGCGTATGCATTGGCAATATACAATCCTTTTAGCAGCAACGAGTATAATCGTGCGGAGCATTCAAATGTATAGTACATGTCTCAGTGTCAAATAAATATTTTTTAATCATTTTGGCCAATTTAAAAAATAATTTTCTCTGTTAATAAAAATCAAAACGTGATTTTTGTCATGTGTAAACAATTATTCGTATTCTGATTGGTTGTGGAGATTGCATAGTCTTTGCTTCTAATTAGTTAACATCGGTTATATGTATTTGTCTCTCTCACGATGTAGAACGAAAGAGAGTACACGACTTCAGTTTTAATTGAAGCTTTTTAGAGTAAAAAAAATTGTTACACATTTTAACATTGTATTTTATGTTAATTTTTATAAACTTTTCCAATCAAAATTTTACTACTTACATTTTATGCAGATTATTTTGTGTATAATTTATTTGTTAGGGGAGTGAGTAGTGGTGAAGCTTCCTTGGGGGTGGGCGAGTTCAGTGTGTAGGAGGCGACATCCACTAGTTTTTTTAAAAAAAAAACAATTTAAAAATTCTGCTTCTCACTTCCATATACGGCTTACCATAAATAACATCCTTTGGTTCATAGTAATAAAATAAATAAAATAAGCCACAATAATAATTATACAATTTCAAAACACAACAAATCACAACTTCACACACGATTAACAAGGAGAGGATACGCTCTCGAAATTGAATTTGAGACCAAACTTTGTGTAGTGATAGGGTGCCCCATAGGTTTTAATATAGTAACATACTACCTCATACTATCCAGCTGTTTTGGAGACAAAAAGGTTCCAAAGTTTCCATAGCTGCTTATGATAGAAAAATTTGAACCCGTTGTCAACTAGCTTGATAGCTAGGTGGTAGCGCGCCGGCTTTAAGTATCCTAGGTTTGAGGTTCGATTCTCGATCCATGCTGTTTTTTTCTTCATCTGAATAATTATTTATTGCATTTAATGCATTTTATTAAAAAAATATTTAAATAAAGATGAAATAACATTTTCTTGCTATTTTTTTTTTTTCAAAAAAATACTCTTAAATTTCTACAATTTTATTTCCGAAAATAATTTTTTCACGAAATTTTTTCAATTTTTTGCGTTATTCTGCAAACCTATTTGTATATTAAAGTATTCATGTGGTATATTCCACGGAATATTGTGTATAGAGAAAGGTATAAAATTCTTTCATGGATATATCATATGATTATTTTAACAGAATCATATACTACGTGAATACTTTAATATATGAATGTTTGTAAAAAATTTAAAAAAATTCGTGTAAAAATCGTTTTCTAAAATAAAATTGTAAAAATTTTAAAAAGCGTTTTTCAAAAAAATATTGCAAAAAATGTTATTTCATCTTTATTTAAAAATTTTTCTGATAAAAAGCATTAAATTCATTAAATAATTATTCAGGTGAAGAAAAAAACCTGCATGGATTGAGAATCAAACTTAAAACCTCTGACACGTGAAGCTATCCGGTGTGCTACTGTTAAGCTATCGTGTTAGTTGATTACGGGAGAAAATCTTTCTCTTGTAAGCCGCTGTGGAGATTTTGGAGCCTTTTTCCTTGAAAATGGCTGGATAGTGTAACTAGTATGTTAGTATATTATTAATACCTTTGGGGCACCCTACCACTACACGAAGTTTGGTCCCAAACTCAATTTCTGAGAGCGTATCTTCTTATAAATCATCTTTATTTCAATTACAAAAGACTGTAATGGCGATAAACCTTTGATCTGTGCGCACACCATATTTAGTGAGTCATAGAGCCAGGTGAACAAACTCGTCTTGAGTTCTCCTATTTAAAAAGCACATGCGAGTTAACTCGTTTTGTAAAATTATGTCATAAATTTTTGTGTATTTTATATACAACTTTATATTTGTTACAGAATCACGTAATACAGTAAAAGTACCTAATATGAAAAGTAAGCGACCAGCTGCACGAAAAAATGTTACTGGAGAATTATCAACTATTCCAAATACTACAGTTCTTGTCCATCCAGGTGGTGATGTTAAAATGATCAAAAATCAAAAAATTAAAATTGAAAAAAATACTACAACTGATACAAAAATAGAAACTGTTCTTGATGTACAAACTAGTAAAAAAAGAAAATCTAAAAACATGAAAGAAAATAACAGTGAAAAGAAACCAGAGTCTTCTTCAGATAGTTCTGAAGATGAAGAGTTTGTTAGTAATGTAGAAAATACATATTTAAAAAATTTGGAAGAAACTATAGAAAATGCAGAAAATAAATCATCTAAACCTAATAAGAACTTGACTGCTAAAAAAACTAAAAATTCAAAATAAGAAAATAAATTGTGAAAAATGTAATATTTTTTAATATATTATTTATAATTTTAAATAATTGTTATAAATTCTTAACAAATTTCTAAATATTAGAATTATCACATATGTAATAAAAACAATTTATACATTGTATGAAGTATGTTAAATTTTCATTAGACAAAAAAAACAATACAATATTTAAGTACTATATTTCACAAAATAGATATACATATAAACTTTTTTAAATTGTACAGTCATCAGAAAACTAATTTGTGCATTGTAAGTACGTTATGTGCATTAATAAATATTTTTGACTTGATATTTGTGTTTTGTTTAATATATTTTACTATAATAAATGGTAATAATGTGCTTATATTGGCATCTTTTATCTAAATTTAATTATGAAGAATAGATTTAACTTAAAAATCATTACCTTTCTGTCAAATTACTAGATGAAAATTCTAGATAACAATGACAGACAGTGATTGTTATAGCTATTATAACTTCATTTTTTCAATGTTTTAATTGAAGAAAGAAAATTGAACTAGCCAATTACTGAGTCTACTTACAATATACATTTTTTAGCTATTCTATCACACAGTTAAATTTAGAAAAACATTGATTTACAATATGCTTCTTTAATAATTAAATTTTTATAAACATGTTTCAATAATGTATAAACATAAAAATCATTTTGAAATAATAATGAATAAATTTTATATTTACATTTTTGGTATGGTAGGTACTGACAAAGATAATATTCAATACATCCACTATCATTCATGTTAATGAAATTTATAGATTTCTTAATAGTAACTTAATAAATCTTTATTTAATATAAAAAAATATATTTAATATAAAAAATATTTTCTTTATTTTTTTAAAAAAATAAACAATGAACAAAAATTAAAAGTAATAAGGAATTCACTGTGCTGAAATTCATAGCTGATTAATTATTGATATTGATGAGCAGGATATACTCAGTACTTAGAGTTGTCAACTACAGTTGACAGCTGAGCCTACAGGATTAAATAAAATCAGATATGATAACTTGCTAAGATTATAAAATACTAAAAATAAATCAAAAGACAAGCAGTTTTTTAGCACATGTTAAATCTTAAATAAAATAGAATGAAAACCTCAACATTTTGTATTATTAAAATATAATTCTCTAAGAGGGAACTAATACAACACATTTGTCAAATGAATAAAGTATATAATACCAATTTAATAAATTTTATATATATATATATATATATACACACATATATATACATATATATATATATATATACATATACATATATATTTATATATATATATATACATATATATAATAAATATCAATATTTAATATATGCATACATGCATATATTATTAAAAAATATAAATACATTAGAAACAATAGAAAAGTATTCATTACTTGTTTTAAAGAAGAACAAAGTTTATCACATCCAGTTTTAACCATATATTTTTAATTATATTAGAAAATATTTAGATAAAAAATTAAATTATTATCTATTATAGATAAAAAATTAAATTATTAATTATTATCTATTTCTATTCATAATTTGTCAAATTTTTAATATATTCTCTGTTTGATGTACAAAAAATGTTATATTAATTAATTTATCAATATATATAATTGGAGATTTTAAAAAAAGCATTACTGACAGTATTTCAGTATTGTAAGGATATTAAAATCAATTGTGTTTTCATGGTAATATTATGTTGAAAACATTGTTATATGAGTGAATTATCTGCATTTATTCTTACAAATTTTTTTCATTACGTGCACATATAAATTATATATATATATATATATATATATATATATATATATATATATATATATATATATATACACATACATAAACATACATGTATTTTAGTTATACATACATATATTACATCTATAATCAGCATTTTCTTAACTATTATATGCTGTATAAAAACTGTTTTTTTATAAAGTTAAAATGACCTAAAAACATCATCTATAATTGACTCATTTATGAAATGTATAATGTTTTAATAAAAACTGCATTTAGTAAGTTAGTCAATATTTGTATATAAATATATAAGCTTCTAATAATATATAATTATAGTTTTAAAATACTGCAATAAACATTTTAATTGCACTACATTACACTACATATTATGAAAATTTTAAATGATTAAAGATTAACTTCATATTCATTTACATCTATTAGTAATTTATATAGGTATTACTATATTTCTGATCAATAATCAGACTTGTATGCTTTAGTTTGTGATTTAATATATGAATACATACATATAAAAACATTTATAAATGAATTACAAAAATAAATCTATTTGAAAGTTTTATAATTTATATCCTTAAATAGAAAGAAAAGAAATTCAATTTTTGATTTTATAGCATATTAAAATTTTTAATTTGTATCAATCATACTGACAAAATATCCTTGCAGCTGTTTAGCTGCAACTTAAAATATTGAAATTTATGATAAATACATCAAGCTTTTACAGAATACTTCAATATCAAGAAGATATTTAATAGACATTAATAAATTTATTTTTAGTTCTTTAAAATTGAAATAATAACTTTCTGAAATAAATACAGATGTGTTCTTCAACATGCTGTCTAACTATATTCCTTATGTTCTATTATACTACAAATATATATATATATATATATATATATATATATATATATATATATATATATATATATATAAATATATATAAATATATTTTTTAGTGAATTAAGCAGGTGTGTATTTTTTTATGAAGAAAAGTTTGATATAATAAATTTATTATATATTGCACATATTCATAAAATGTAGAAAATGGTATGTTAAAAATGAGAGAGTATTAAAAACAGTGGACAGATGTTTAAAAGTGTTAGTTAAAAAGTTTATTATATATAGATATATATTAACTATTGGCAATGTGATTATTTATACTTTCAGCTTGAATGTTATTTCAATTCTTAAACTTCCATTTGAATATCAAAATTTTAATATTGTAATCACATGAGTTTATATATATATATATATATATATATACATATATATATACATATATCTCAAAGATGGTCTGCAATAATTGAACATTCTGATAGTTTAGTGAGACAATTTGTTTTAAATGACATATTTTGATATATAGTTTCAATTTCATTTCAAATTACAAGTAAACTTCCACGAATACTAATAAAATGACATCTGAATGGAGACATGATATATAAAATATATATACATGTACATTCTAAAATGAATCTATGGTTTGTTAAAAAACACAAGACAATTTTGAATTTGATTAATTTGTTCCCTGATATATACCATTTGACAATTTTCATAAGTTATTTTCTTATTGAATGAATTGGCATTCTTAGTTAATATGATTTGCATAACTTTTTTATAAAGATTTGCTTTAATGTTTCCAATTACACCATTTAAAGCAAGTACATATACACATTTATATTTCAAACAATATTATACATTTTGAAAAACAATCTTATTTTGTTGTAACGAACTTTTAACTTGACTCAAATAAGAAGTTACACATTATTCAGTTTTTATATAAATTAATTTAAAATTGTTCTTTACTTTTTCAGTTTAATTAAATGATAGCACTCACATAAATAAATTAATTCTACATAAAAATTTTGTATACATAAATAATTAAAGTAAATATAATTCATTCATTAGCTCATTAAATTAAATTTATTAATTTAGGAAAATAAATCAATATAAAATGGTTTGATCTTTATGTGATGTAATTGACTGATAACCATTATGAGTTGAATATGGTAAAGATGGTACTGGTGGTTTTAGTACTATTTCAAGACTTTGCATATGATTTAGTCGCTTTACATCACTGTCATTACGTAAACGTGTATCAGGTAATTTTCTTATTCTTTCTACACGTCCAATATTGACACTCAATTCTGAACAACAAATCGCCAATAGTGCCGAATAAGCAAGTTGTGTTTTTTGTATTTCCACTTCGATAAAATCTGGATCATGAGTTCCAGCTATTCGTATGCGCAGTACGAGTTCTAAATTAAAATTGATACTTGATTAATTTGTAATCCAATTCCAAATATTTATTCTTACCATCCCCACAAGCAGGTAAATTTGTACTCGGCATACTAGCAATTTCTGCATGATGTAAACGTCTTCTTGGGCCAATTTCCACTTGACCATTTAATGGTGCATTTCGAATATAATTAGGAATAAAATTTGTAGAATTTGACTCACTTACTTGCGGTAATGCACTTCCTCCGAGTAACTGTCTGATATTTGGATCTGTGCATATTGACAATGGAGTTTCTCCTTTATCTGTTTGTATATTAGGATCAGCTCCATTGGACAATAATATACGCACAACATTTGTATGATTTCTTTTACATGCCCAATGCAAAGGGGTCCTATATACATAATTAAAATTACATCAGATAAACATTTTCAAAACAATTACGAATTAAACTTTTTTATCTCACCATCCATTAATATCATGTTTAGCATTAATATTTATTCCTCGTTTAATTAATTCTTCAACAGCTTCGATATCTCCTAAACTTGCTGCTTCTCTTAATTTTTCTTCCATGTTTCTCATTGTGTAAAAACAGTCTGATGTTTTTTCTTACGTTATAAAACACGTCTCTATAACCATCTTTTTTTTCATAATTTGAATATAAAATCAAAATGTATTTACTTCAACCTTAGACCATGTGATATATATACACATATATCAGTGACTCCAAAACTGATTCATTAGAAATAATAACAATTATAATGACTGATTAAATTCATTGCCACAAATGAGTTTTCCTCCATAACCAATACATTTTTTTTATTTAAAATATTCAGTAATAGATTAATGATTATTTTAATAATAGCTAACGTACATTTTGATGGCGAAACACAGTGATTTCAAATTGCTAAATGTTGGCCAAAAATCGAAAAAATAAAGTTTCTATTTAGGGATTTCTAACTATTACAATTGTTGCAGGCACGATCGTATGCAAGACGGTGGTTGCAGGGGATCGTGGCATTGATATTGAAGGGTAGATGTTCATACCAGCCTTGGTCTTCCTTTCTTAAGATAAAAGAATGTGTCAGTCTAGTGTGTTCTATTTTGGTTCGGTCGGACAAACGTCTCTGAGACACGAACCGAGTCCTTAAGGCTTTGTAACTTGTTAGCAGTTATTGCCACCCAGTCCCACTGCCAAGCGTCGATGACATAACGCTTAAACTGCTGTTTCAAGTTATTAACTTGAACATCCGGCTCGTCCGTGAGGGTAAGCCTGAACACGTGTCGGATGAGGTGTTGCACACCCCGCCAGAAAGGCCGGGCACCCAGCAAAAGACGATAAATTTACCGCATAAGACGATACCAGTCAGGCTCTGGTGTATCTCTTGAATGAGATTATCCATCGGATACATACTGCGGATGGCAGAAAGTGTAGCTTATGAGTCAAAATAGATGGGGTACCTCGAGTGAAGAGATGGTAATACTATTATGCAGCAGCAGCCTTTGTCAATCCACTGCTGGATAAAGGCCTCTTCCATAATTCTCTATTTTATACGATTGAATCTCTCTTTTCCACTGAATTTCAATAAAATTTTTAATTTTCTTATCCTATTTGTTCATTGGCGTTTTTATATTCCTTGCTTCTCAGTTAATAATTTCATTTCGCTGCCGTAGGTAAGGACTGGTAGTATTATTGATCAAATACTTTTTTCTTCAAACAGAGTGGGATTGTTGATTTAAATATAGAGACGTTTCGTCCAAATAAGCTCCATCCAATTTTTATTCTCTTGTTTACTTCTTCAATGAATGCTCCAATTTTTTTGATAAACTTGCGTAGATAAACATACTTCGTAACTTCTTATATTTCTGTTCCTTTTATTTAAATTTTCTTCAGATAGACAAACGCATTCAACAACACTTTTGTTTTCGCGTGGCTCATGTTTAAGCCAATTTTTTGACTGGCATCATCTAATTATATATATATATATATATATATATATATATATATATATATATATATATATATATATATATATATGTGTGTGTGTGTGTGTGTGTGTGTGTATAATAATAATAATTTTAAAAATATAAACTTTTTTATTTTATTTATATTCGAAGTTGGAAACAAGCAATATACATTAATTTTTCGATATATTTTTTTAAAATTTAATATGGTCGTAATGCTTATTTTTTCATGAGATATAAAGCCAAGTTTTAATTTCACTAACTATAAAATTTGATTAGAAGTGTTGTTTGTCATAAAAATACATAAAAATTGTAAATTGGAATGGAAGTTAACTTTGTTATCAATAATAAGTTTATCCATGTAACCTCTAGAGAATAATGAATTTAAAAGTTTTTTTTAAATATTTTAATCTTAATTACCTATTGTTTAAAACGTTTAAATAAAATGTCTTGTTCATATTAAACTAAAATTTTAAATAATGTACTATGTTCTTGTGTAATAAAAAACTGATTAAAATTTTAATTTCTCCTCTTGTAAAAGTTTAATCTTTTTAATATGTTAAAATTCGATTTACGTAAATTAACATTTTAAGAATCTCTGTATTATATTGCTAAAACGAAATTGATAATACAAACACACACCATTTATATATATATATATATATATATATATATATATAATATGGTATAGATGCATGTATTTTATATTATTAGTACCATTAGTACATTCATACAGATAAATACTGATTATGCACATATGTTATATCCTATTACATCATTTAATTCAAATGTATAGAAATGTTGAGCTGCAAACATATCAAGAATACACTTACACACTCACACATACAAATTAATAAAACTAGATTCCTGCATACTTTAATGGCAAATGTTATCATCAAAAAAATATCATATTTAAACATATTCTGAAGGTCAAATTTAAATTGGCCTGTGCAAACTATTAAGCAGATAAAAGACTGTTCATAAATTGAAAGGATTGAAAGTAATTTTTTTTATTCACCATTTATTCATATTTAAGTTTGGTTTTGAAAGAGTTTAAATAAATAATGGCAACAAATTTAGCAAGAAACACTTTCGGGAGAGTAATTATTAATAGTTTGATTAAAAGTTCTAAAATTGGAAATATTAAGTACTGTTGTGGAGTAGGTAATACATTATCATGTTTTAACATAAGTGTCTTACAATTAATATTTTGATTATGTTTTAAAGCTGGAAAACCATATGAATTTATTAAAACAGAAAAAGTAGGGGAAAAGAAAAATGTGGCGATAATTACCTTAAATCGTCCAAAAGCTTTGAATGCTTTGTGCAATGGTTTAATGGTGGAGGTTGGACATGCAATTTCTTCATTTGAAAATGATGAAAGTATTGGTGCAGTCATTATTACCGGTAGTGAAAAAGCTTTTGCTGCTGGTGCCGATATAAAAGAAATGCAAAATAATACGTTTTCTTCTAATATGAGAACAAATTTTTTGAACCATTGGACTAGAGTAGCAGATTGCAAAAAACCAGTTATCGCTGCAGTAAATGGATATGCTGTAAGTTACTTTGAATGACTTTGAAAGTACAGAAAATTATTTACAGATATAATTTATATTTTTAGCTTGGTGGAGGATGTGAACTTGCGATGATGTGCGATATAATTTATGCTGGCAATAAAGCACGATTTGGTCAACCAGAAATTGCTATTGGTACAATTCCTGGTGCAGGAGGTACTCAAAGATTAACACGTGTTGTTGGAAAATCAAAAGCAATGGAAATATGTCTTACAGGAAATCAGGTTACTGCTGAAGAGGCAGAAAAAATGGGTAAGTAGAGAATATGTTTATACTCCGTATTTATTCTAATTTGTTTTATTTTTATTAGGTTTGGTAAGTAAAGTAGTACCAGCGGATCAGCTTTTAACCGAAACAATTAAACTGGCTGAAAAAATTTCTTCGCACTCTCCGTTAATCGTTGCTATGTGCAAAGAAGCTGTTAATGTGGCATATGAAACTACACTCCGTGAAGGGCTTCATTTTGAAAAAAGAGCTTTCCATGCTACATTTGCTACAGTAAGTAGTATTGTTAAAAATTAACTAATATTTCATGTTGAGTTCATATTTTTAATAATTTGAATTTACTAGATAAACATTATGTGTATATATATATGAACAAGTAAATGTATGTATATACATTTGATTATTTTACAATATGTTAGAATAAATTTAAACCAATAGCTGAATTAATAAAGTTGCAGATAATATATATGTAGCAGATTATATTTAAGACACTTGGAAGATTTTTAAAATTAGTGTTGTTTATTAGGTGAATACTATATTCTTTAGTTATTTGAATAATTGAGGTTTGTGTTTGGTTTTATATAGTTAATATAAGGTAATATTCAAATATTAACTGTATTATTTTTAGATGTTTTTGTGTATATAATGATAATTTTTTTAAATATGATAGAATTATAAAATTATTTAGGATATTTCTAGATGGTAGTATGATATCAAAATGTAAATATGTGTTAACCACTTTTATTAAAAGATAACACTTTTTATATTCTTTAATAAAAGGTGTAATATTGGAGTGTTTATTTTGTATAATGAACTAGTCAATATTTATTTCTTATTGAACATTGTGATTTTATAAAATTAACTATATGTATCTTTTTTATTTTTATGTAAATTTGAACATTTAATAGAAAGTGTTTAAGCTTTTTAAATTTTACTTTTTTAATTGATTGAATTGATTCAGTTTTCAATCTTTTGGTGTGTGCATGTGCATATACGCATATGTGTGTGTGTGTGAGTGTGTATGTGTATATATATATATAGAGAGAGAAATAGTTTTCTTATAAGGATATTTGAAATAGAAATAAAGATGTATCAAAAATAGAATCACTGAATCATTTTAATTAGAAGATATGACATAAAGCGTTTTGTAGATTATCAAAGGCTGAATATGTTGATAGTTGTTTTCATCTTTTAATTATCCTTGGATAAAAGGTTTTTTTAATTTAGGTTGAATAATCCTGGACTTTTCACTTCCATTCATCTACAATACATTTTCTAATATTCTTAGCATACTAGTTCATTAGTTTATACGCATGTATAATTTTTAAAATGTGGATGAATAAAATTTCATATATATCTATTATTTTAATGATAATAAAATTTAAATGTATTCGTTTTAATTAAGTACAAATTTAATATTATAATTTGTGTATGTATATGTATTTTAGTACATACAAGTTTATTTTTATGTATATTGTTAGTATATAAATCAAGATAAAGGATTTTTATTTTTTGGCTTAAATATTAGGTTGGCAGGAAAATAATTGCGTTTTTTGTTTTCTGAATTCTAATCTTAATTTTTATCAATAAAAGTATCATCTTTCAGTCTGTATTTTGGTAACATCGACTGTGATTTTATTATTAATTTTGCTTCAAATTGGGCTTTTGAATTAAAGATGGAAAAGAAGCAAATAAGACCAATTTCTTGTATGAGTTCAAAATGGGTGGTAAAGCAGCAGAAACTGCTCATAAATTAAACAATATTTTTGGTGTGGGTACTGTTAAGGTGATGGTTTCAAAAGTTTCGGGATGGGGACGATAGCCTTGAAATGAAGGTCGTAAGCGTCTTCTAGTTCTATTAATGACTGACTTCAGGTGTTAGTTGAATCAGAACCTCGCACAATAGTTTGAGAGTTTGCACAAAAGTTAGGTGTTAGTCATCCAACAGTTCTGGACCACTTAAAACAGCTAGAAAAATCAAATGTATATGAAGGTCATAAACCACAATTATTTTTTTACCAACCAAATAAATTTTGCTTATTTGGTCTGTAGTAGAAAAGAGGTGAAATAATTACATGCACTATATTAAATTTAAGAACATTTTTTTTTTTTAATATAAATTCTACCAAATTCTTGTATTAAGTTTTTTCAATAATATTTTATACTTTGAAAAATATTTTATTCTAATGAAAATGATTATTTTTTTCAGGATGATCGAAAAGAAGGAATGACAGCTTTTGTTGAAAAACGTGCTCCAAATTTTAAAAATAATTAATATTTTTATATAAAACTTGTTACATTTGAAGAATATTTGATATTTTTATACAAATATATGATGAAATATATTAATTAATTATATAGTTGTCTCTTGTATATGAATAATAATATAAAATGCTGAATTTATTTTCACATTAGCCAGGAATGTGAAATTTGTATAAATTATTGTATCCCTATCTATACACTTAAAAAGAATTAGTGTAGAATAGATGTAATTGAGTAACTAACTACTTTGTGTATATGTGGTTGACAAATTGTATAATTTTAGAGACATTCTTGTTATTTCAATAATATAACATGTACTAAAATACAGTGACTTATCCAAAATTTTACACCATACATAGAAATATATTTTAAAGGGATGTATGTTTTATTTGCAGCATATTTTCTTGAAAGTAATGATGCTCAGAACACATGGATGTTTAAATGTTTTGACTAGCACACTGTGTAAGTGTGTGTTTTTATTTTTTAATATTTGTATTTTAAAATTTTTATTTTGCAACAGTTTTATAGCTATGTATATTTGTTTTTATTTTCGATAAGATTTTTGTACTTTTTCTTTGTTATTATACATCTCACTAACAATAAGTAATTTTTCTTCTACAAATTTATCAATTTTCTATACTATCTTTTCATTTTTACATACTATTGTCTTATAATCAACTGTAATTGTTTCATTCTTCTTTTGAGTCAAATATTTCAAAATCATGAAATATTTATTTGTATGGTTATTAAGCAGATGAAGACATAATAAAAACATTACAACTTGTCATAATACGAATTTCCTAACTAATCCCTTATTGCATGGTGAGCCATATTTAATCGAAACTTCACAAATGCATATAAAACCTAAAAGTTTTATAAGTTTCATGAGTTGTTATTTTCATCAAACTACAATTAAACTTGATGACAATGTAAGTATATGACATGCATGAGCATGAAAATTGTTAAAATGACGTCCTAATTTTCGCACCACTTTTATTTCAAACAAAGTTGTCAATCAATACGTTGCTGAAAAAGTGTAATTAACATTAAAACTACCTGCAATTATTTTTATAGGTGTTTTTATATTGCATGTTCAGATTTACTAAAGGTAACAACCGTAGGTATTATAGTTTTGGAGATCTTCATGCTTTCGGGTTTGGTACAATGTGCACACAGAACTTTTTTCTAATTCAGTTTTTTCCCTGATAATGGACGCTAATCGTTTCTATGGTTTTTAAAAAGCCCTTATTCCAAATGGCAATGAAAGTGAAAATGAACTGTTAAGTGATAATGAAAACAATTCTGTTCGAAATTTACCCGAATTAATTGTCCCAGAAACTGATAGTTAAGCGTTGGCAGAGAAATGCGACATGTATTGAAATCACTAATGATATGCATATAAAAGGAGAGTTTGGTTATAGACTTATACAAAGTCGGGTAGGTGGAAAAGATGTTCTCAGGTTGTCGAAACAAATAGCCACTTTCGGTCTTTTTAGTAATGAAAAAAATATCAGTGGATAAATGCCGATTAATATTATCTGTAAGCAAGGGAGTGGAACCTTCTCCCCCTTAACTTGTTACAACCCTCTCGCAAGGTGAGTTTTTTATGTATCTATCTGCAGGTATCGAAATTTCTATTGAAACAAGTGCTAAATCAAAGCTTACAACTTAACTTTAATATATAAAATAGGGCGGAAGTGTTCATTGATCTCAAATACTTTTCACCCGTGATTTCTTGCGCGACTTTCGACTGAATATTCGCGCCGATTCGTTTGAATTTTATAGCTGGAAAGAAGCATTTTCACCCCGCGAATGGGTTCGATTACTTCACCATATAATTTTGCACTAAATAAACAAAGTCAGTGATTGTTTAAACAAATTGCACAATAAATTAAATCTTTTTATTTGTATTTTTCAACAGTTTATTGATATTTCAAGTAAAACTATGGTAAAATTGAATATCACATGATTTTTTGTGCTTTTCTTAAAAAAATATCGTTCTCATAATTGTTTCATTCAATTAAGCGACTATTGAAGAGTCATGCATATCCCTTCGATATGTCATGAGTATACTTAAAATATCATTAACGTGTACGAAACGCGGCAAATTCTGCATTCTCCAAAAAATATCTTTTGAAATATGAATACTTCCGTGGGGAAGGGTATTTTATATTGGTAACGGTCATTTCTAAAAAAATTACGATATGAAGCCCTTTTGTGGGTTTCGATAACGGGTTCAATCGGAGAGTCTTTTATCTATGGTTTCAATATTGCATCAGCCAAAATTATTGCTATTCCAGTAACTGAGAGAAGATAGGTACAATTGTCAATCATAGAATACGATTACAGTAAGCCTTGTGTGAATCGTAATATTTCAAGAAATACGATTCACATGGGGCCTACTGTAATTGTATCCAATGATTTACAATTCACACCTATCTTATCTCAATTACTGGGATTCTAGAACTTTCTAGACACTCAGTCGTGAAGAAAGGTATCCATTTTTAAAGGTACGATGAAAAGAGACAGATATAGAAACCTGAAATTTAGGTGCACAGAGCCTGGGCTTGTAGTTTGAGTGGGCCTAAGTTGCAGGTCGAAGAGCAACCTCAAGAAGACTAGAACATTCTAGTCTTCTGGCACTTGAATTTACAGGAGCATGACATTCTTACTCCATTGTTTAACCACAATATGCGTACCTAATGATTTCATGACAAATTTAAAAAATTACAAATTCAAACAATTATTCAATTCTTGTCCGAACACTGGAGAAACGATTGATGGCATCTATTATACACGATCAAAATGTTTTCATCACAGTTGAAGAGCACTGCTATTCGTAACGTTCAGTAAACAATTGTGTTATAAAAACCGAGGAAAATATTTCGAATGTTATCACGAAGAAGCTGATACGAGAATAATTTATCATATTAGCAAGTGAGATGAAAATATAAAAATCATCGTTAAAGCTTCAGACACTGATGTTTTCGTAATATTGTTAGGCTACATGCATAAATTCCCAAACATTGAAATTTGTCTGGCAAATGCTAATGCCAAAAATGGAGATTGTATTAACTGCACTGAATTAGCAGAATCATGTCGTGCGTTGCCTGCTTTTAATGTGTTTACCATTTGTGATTACACTGCAAATTTTTATCGCAAAGGCAAAGCAAAAGCGTTACAATTACTATTGAAAAGTAAGAAGTTCCTGGATGTTTTTGCTTCGCTGAATAACGTAAGAGACATTGATGACGATGAAAATGAAAAATAATTACAAGAGTATACCTCACTTATGTATAGAATTAAAAAATGCAATAGCGTAAATCTTACGAGATATGAAATTTTTCAAAAGCTGTATGTAAACAAATCCAACGATGAGAAGTTTCTGAAAAACAAAATTAAAGGTTTCGATTCCGGTAACATTCCACCTTATTGGAATTCTTTAAAACAAAAAAATGCGTACAATCTACGTTGCTTCGATTAGGCATAATGCGACAAATGCTACTTGCACTACATTTAATGCGTAAAAATACGGATGGGTCTTGAATGAGGCCTGAGCTATTATGGTTCAAAGGAAACCCGACTCCATTAAATGTAGACGATGTTTTGGAAGTAAATAACTGTGACGACGACGAGAAAGATGACATGTTTGACGTTAATATAGAATGTACTGATTATATTGATTTCGACGTAGAATAGATTATACATGAAACCCACCTGTATATTATCTTTCTGCAATATTACATACCGGGTATGTAATATTACAGAAATATAACACGCCGGGTGGGAATATAAATAGATCTTTCAAATGTATATCGTCTGTAATTTCAATGCGAAAAATTGTGTATAGTAATTAGCAAGAATATTGCAAGTCTTTTGACTGTTCAGATTCCGACGTAGAATATATAGTACATAAAATGTAAATAGAACTTGCAAATGTAAAATGTCTGTAATAAGAAACATTAAATAAGAAATATTGTATACAATACTTAGTTTTATTTGAAACAGCGATAAACTGATGATAATGCAAGTAAAAAGATTTTAATTTATTGTGTAATTTGTTTAAACAATTATTGTCTGCTTATTTAGTGCAAAATCATATGGTGAAGCAATCGAATCCATTTGTGTGGCGAAAATGCTTTTTCCAATTATAAAATGCAAACAAATCGGCGCGAACGTTCAGTCGAAAGTCGATGCGTTACTACGTTTATTGTCTGTTTACAGTGTATATTGAACTTAACGAAAAATGGTTTATTATACATTAAACTTAAATCTTCATCAGGCGTGTCTGTTTTCTAAATAAACAGGCGCATATATAAGTATTTGATGTATAGTGTTCATCGTTATTAAAAAAGCAATGAAATATAGAAGAAATAATTATTTGAAAAAAATACTTTATTAAGTAATAAGTTTAATTTTAGTAGTGCTAAATTCATCCAATATCACCACCTTATCCAACATATACATACATACATACATATATATATATATATATATATAAATAAATAAAGGGTTTTCTAATAGTGATGCAATTTTTTAAGAGTTTCTATTTCACAGATGTCAAACTGATAGCTGTATTTTTTTTTAAATTTGTTATGTTTTGACATTGTCATTTTTAGTTATGGCTTCGTATACAACAAAATAACGCATTTAAATAATACAATTGTATTATGAAAATGGTCCCGTTATAAAAAATACATTTTGTAAATTAGGCGATATTTATTCTATAATTCGCCCATCTGAATCAATAATTCTTCGATTAGAGAGTACATTTGATGAGACTAGATCGGCTAAAGATAAAAAAAAACATCAACACGTCTTCGTAGTGCTCATTGACCACATTGCGTATTTTGCATAAAGATTTATTGTTGAAGACTTATAAGGTTCAGTTAACACAATAATTGAAGCCAGCAGACTATTCAATACATCGGAGATTTGTTAACTGTATACTAAAACAACAACACGTTTTTCTAAAAAAGCCATCTTTAGCGATGAGTCATATTTCGAACTTTCTGACTACGTCAACAAACAAAACTGCCTAATCTGGGGTGAGGAAAATCCAAGGAAGATCGTTGAGAAGGCACTGCATACAGAAAGAGTGACTGTTTGGTGCACGCTTGAGTCCAGTGGAGTTATTGGTCTTTATTTTTTTGAGAATCAGGCTGGTAAGCGATTACTGTGAATAGAGAAAGACACCGAAACATTATAAACATTTTTTTTGACAAATTATTTCAATGAGGAAAAAAATACCTAATACAAAAATAATTTTAAATTTACAAGTATTATTTACATACCTTTCTCTTTGATATTGGATTGTTTCCTTATTTGATGTTTTATATGTTTTATATAAATTATTACGCGTACAAATTAATTCGGTGGATTTAAATTTAACCGATTATAACTCTATTTTAAATTAAAACATTTTCTTGCATTCTAGGATTTTCAAATACCAGCTTTAACATTTAAAAACAATATGTATCTTGGCCAAGTAGTTGGGATAATCTCACAAAACAGTAGTGAACACAGTGGCGTCCGAAAAGTAGCATATTAGGCATTGCATACTTTGTTAATGAAATTTCGCGAGTCAAAAATTATAGTCCTCGTGTCTGGCATTTTTATTTATACTGCTCTATGCACTTTGGCATGTGAATGATAATTAATGCTGATACTTGACTAATTGATAGAGGATCATATAATAAAAGAATATCAATAATGGGTTAATTTCATGCGCTATGACTATTAGCATTTGAAAAATTAACAAATGTGTACAAAAACATGTATTACTGATGGAGTATTGAAAAAAATAAACTTTTTTGCACTTATGTGATTCACAATAGTTAATCGGTTTTGTGTGGTGTTTTCGCTTTTAATGCCCTCCTTTTTAGCCTTAGATATCTGACAAGTTTAATTATATACAATGTTGTGAAGTAAATATATGTGGATTTTCAATCCAGTTTTTATTTTATACCGGTAGGCTAATAATAATACGATAAAATACGTTTATAAGAATGTAGATCCAACTAATAAATCTCTGTGTACGCATAGGTCATATTTGTTTATGTAAGAAAAATGTTTACACGAGTGCTAATATAATTAACGTAGGAAAAAATAGAAAAAAGTAACAGATATTAAAAACCCTGACCCCTGTAGTTGATAACATATCAGTTTAGAAGTTCAGTTTTAATAAATATAAAATGACGTCATGTGAAATAATTGTAATTTAAATGAAAATGTGATAATATAAATGTTCATAAATAAAGGGGAGATAATAAGAATTGCGATAGAACACTGGTACCACAATGTAATAAAAAGCATGCGGGGTTTTTTGAAATAATCGATGTGTAGTAATAAATTTTACGTGCGGTACTGTAATACGTTGAAAAACAAATATATTTTTATGTGTTAATTTGAATAGATTATTAGTAGGAATTATGCTTTTACGGTGATTTACTATTTTCAATCTCGATAATTATTCTTTAAAATATTTACTGTGGTTTTATTGTATTGAAAACTGGATTTTATAATATAACATATATATGAACAAATTGTATACAAATATATGTATATATATATATATATATATATATATACATATATATACATATATATATATATACACACATGTATATATATATACATAAATTAGGTATACAAATTAATTCGGTACCTTTTTATACAAAATGAATGTTTACTGAAAAATTGAATACATTTCAATTCTCCAAATATCCCCCCATTATTTTCTATAAATTTGGTCCGTCTGTCGGGAAACTAACAAATATCTTGTTGAAAAAAGTTAGCGACTTTGATTCGATGAAGTCTTAATGTATTTTCGGAACTTTTCCGCTTTTATAGCTTTTTTTTCACGTTTTATGCCTGAAAAAAGTTTCTCCAAAAGCCAAACAAATTATTCCCGCGGCTTCGGCAGCATTTTTTTCAACTTAAATGCGAAAAGTATGCGATACCTAATATACTGCTTTTCGGACGCCATTGTGTTCACTAGTGTTTTGTGAGGTTATGCCAACTTCTTGGCCAAGATATATAGTATTTTTTAAATTTTAAGGTTGGGATTTCAAAATCATAAAGTGACGAGAAAATATTTTAAATTAAAACAGTTACGACTGATTCAATTTAAGGGCAATTAATTATTTTTTATATCCAATATGGATATGTATATACATAAATACATATATAAATATATATATATATATATATATACATGTATATATATATATATGTATATATATATATATATATATATATATATATATATGTATATATATATTCATGACATGAACACACAAGATTTCTTCAAGAAATTCTTGGGCAGTTGTTTCTATGGGAGTATAATAATTTTTTATAGTTTGCTTTTAATTGACGTTTATGATAATTTCCCTGTCCATAATTCATTAAGTATTTAATCATGTTTGAGTAAAAATAAAATGGCATTTATTTCATAATCATCATATTCGCCTCATTTAACAGCTCTTCCGTTATTTTTGTTTTGAAATTGAAAATGGTGATCAACGGAACGCGAGTTGTACCATAAAGAAAATGACTGCGAATTAGTTAAAGGAATAAAAAAAATATTTTCAAAGGGAAAAAATGGCAATGATATATTTTATTTAACAATATTACTTCAAAGAAATGTATTTATCGTTTTACAATTTATACGAGTATTTAAAAAGTGCTATATTTATCAAAAAAATTTTTAATTTATATATATATGTATATATATATAAGTTAAAATAAAGATATTTTAACTTCTTGAGAAAACATATATTGAATTAGACGAAGATACTTTCAATTAATGAAGTTTATATACATAAATGTCTTTTTTACTTTAATTCGACAATGAAATCTGTTTATTTTGTATCTAATATGTTTATAAATTTATTTACTGTCCTAATAATATTTTAATTGGTTTACAAAATTAAACTATAATATATACTAAAATATATAACAAAATATATATAATATATTGATAATCGGTTCTGAATGTAAAATACTACAGAGAATCCAGAATAAATCGTTGAAGATGGCGCTGCATAAAGGAAGTCAATAACCTATGTTAGCTTTCCACCAGGAGGCAAACATGGAAACGGTTGCCCAATTTGTACATAATAAGAGCTTAGGCTTTTATAAACGTAAGCCACTCGATAATCCTCTAATCGAGCGGATTCGCCAACCCAAGTACATTTCCCTGATTAACAGAGTGGGTAAACATCGGTGACGTAACAAATTTGTGCAATCACACTACTTGACCCAGACTTGACCTGGATAAGAAATAATGTGAATAAGACTCGTGGTCTCCAGCTGACTCGGACCAGCAACAAATATTAGGCAGTCCTCGGACAGACATACGACTAAGGGCACATACTTTCATCGGTGAGATGGGCTCATTTTCATCATCATCCTACTTCTCATCACCTATTCCCATTCAAACAAGATATCTGGGTTTTTTTCCAACTTTCCACAGATAATAGAAAAGCCAAGTAAGACCTAGTTGCTCAAATCGCATGAATATAAAGATATCTTAAGACAAATACTGGTTTTTGGGGCTTTCAAGCCTCCCGGAACTATAACCACAGTTAGGAAACAATAAAACCGATAAAAAAAACCGGTACTGAATGTTGTTGATTATAGTTCAGGAATGGTTAAATTAAAATGTAAATTTGATTATATATATATATATATATATATATATATATATATATATATATATATATATATATATATATATAATGAGCGTGTGTATGTATGTATATAAGTAAGAATGAAGTAATATTTAGTAGTTATTTAATAATCTATATACTTTTTTATTTATTAAAGTAAAATGATAATATGAAATTGATGAAATTTATTAAAACATTATTAAATTTGATAAAAATATTGACGTATGCGTGTTTATTATATGAAAGGTGTGCATTATATTATGAAATAAATAATATTATTTTTAAAAATGATAGCACTATATAGTAATTTAACATTGTTATAAAATAATTTTCAGTTCCCACAAACACAGTTTTAATATGTTCAATAATTGATTATTGGTCATACCTTATGTGTATTTTTATGACGATTCCGCCATCTTTAAAAAGTTAAGGTTTATATTTTAACATTAACACATGAAATGTGGCGGGATCCTAATCGAAATGTGTATAAGCTATTATTAAAATGATTAATTATGAATTTTTGAATACTTTTATCACAATAAAAATTATAATTGTGCTGATTACACATTTGTTTGTGTACGTGAAATTAGATACAATTCTAAAAATTATAATTGTGATATATTCCATTATTATTTAAATTTATGAAACAGGAAAAATAATCAAAAACTGATAGTTGTCAATACTTTTTCTAGATGATATTTGAAAATTATAAGATGTGTTAGCCTAAAATATTGAGATTGTTGTACCGAAGGTCTATCGTTCTGAAGCAAGTTAGCCATTCAGTCTTATATTATTATTTTATTTCAGTATTTTTTTAATATACTCTGCATTATTAGATATAATCGTTAGTTATATTGTAGTTTTTCAATGGCCTTCGTATAGATGTTTTCATTTTTGGATTTGAGGAAATTAACAATAGTCGTGGAAATAAATAAGAACTAAAAGATAATTTTGTATTGAAAAGGTAAGATGATATCGGTTAGATAAGTATAACATGTTACTGACAATTTTCTAGTCCAAATTATGCAGTTTTTGACACATCGTCATCATCAAAGTAGGTAATCGTGAATTTTCATGCATATTGTTTTGTGTTTTATTTAAGTATCGGATGTATTTTTGTTTGATAGCTTTTTATAATTGATCAACTTTTGTGCAATAGCGTTAAGTATCGAGATCATTAATTCATAGCATCCTTATAGTATAATGGACTCTTTTTATGCCATCGCAAATAAAACATCAGTTTTCTTTGGTAGCATTCTAGTTTTGCAATGGTTGATTGGATATTTTTAATATGAAGCAAATAAATTTTTTGTTGTATTACAAGATTTATTTTTAGTTACAATAATCAGTTGATTTAAAAATAAGTAATAAATAAATCATGTTATAGAGTCGATTAGGTTTTATTTTGCAAGTCGTATACTAATTCAAAGCGGTAGATTTAAAGAAGTACACCGATGAATTGTAAGTTTTTTGACTATAACTGTAAATGTTAAACGTGGCGTTTAATATTTAGATCAATGCATACCAAATAATATAAAATATGTGTAGACTATTACAGTATAATTTCTAATGAGTTTAACTTGCAACAGCTGCACTATTCCGTTTTTGAAACTCATGAAGAATGCAATGCCATAAAAATACCTTGTCTACTGCTATTGATATTCGCTCAATACAAGCGTTAATTCAAATCAAATTCAAATTTCTTTATATTTTTATTTACAAACGTGTGTTGTGTACATGTGCTTATATGTCCCTGGTACCTGGCTAGTACAAATATTCTGTGTGTGTGTATATGTGCGTGTAACATGTTGTGATGTGATGTAGTGTTGTTGTTTATGTATGTACGTAGGTACTATTTGAGGAAAATAACTACAAGAGTTATACAAAACCCTGCTTTTATATTCTAATTTATATAGATAAAATTATCACTACCTGTTATAGTCAGATCAGTGTAAATGTATTTAGATAAAAAAAACATAGAACTTAATTATACATTAACTTACACAATTCGGCATTAAAAATTTACTCGTTAATGGAATTTCCGCCTATGTTTTTATATGCAAAAACTGATGAAAGGTCTTTGACATAACAAATTAATTTTCTTTTTTCGTGATTACTGATTAATTATATAAAACGGTTAAAATTTGAAACTGAAACAGTAGATAAAAACTTTTTTTATTTCTATCGATTTGAGGATGTTTTTGAGCAAATATTGTATATTGCAAGGAAACAATTTGGTGAACTGTATCTAGTTTTCATATCGTCAACGTGTGTTTTTATATTTATAATGTAATAGTAGTTGTAAACTAAGCGTGATATTGTGAAATGATCTTGTTATTTATTGATGATATAAAGATAATTTGATATAATAATACTGTTAAATCATAAAATGTATTATATATCAAATTGACTTTTTGACAAAAATTTTTAAAGTAATAATCTGTTTTAAAAGCACATATTTACATATCGTGCTGTACTTACCAAATGACTTTTTAACAAGTACTCAATATATACATATATATATATATATACACACACACACACACTTTCTTATTCAATATTTTAAATTTTTTTCTGTTACTTATATATTTCCTACTCATTGTCATATAACGAATTTCATCCATGTTACTTGATTTTATAATTTATTTTTTACAGTTAAAATTACATAAAAAACATTATAAATATAATTTTATGATTGTTACCATAAATACTTCAACTCGTTATTGTACGTATGAATTTTAGTTGATCCCAAGCAGCAATGATAGCAATTTATTTTAATGTACTGGAATTAAAATATTTTCGATTCAAAATATTGAATTATTTTAATAGATAATTATTTATATTTATAATTAAGAAATTGTTTTAGAAGCCAAACTCCAAACTATAATAAAATTCCAGATATGTGAAACAAACAATACTAAATTCCTAAATATATTAACTAATTTACATATTTTCGAAAATAAAAAAATATTTCTTAAATTTGTTCCTATTAGCGATTTTTTTTATAATTTTCATTTAAATGCACATAATGTATTATATTTTTTACTTTATTTTTCTTATTTAATTTTGTAAAAAAAGAATGTATCATAAACATATTCCAAATTCATTTTATTAAAATAACATAAAAATATATTTGCTAGTTAGATTCGATATGATAATATTTGAAATAACTTAAAAAAAGAATGCGTATTAATTAAAAAAGACCTCTTTATTTTATAATTATTATATTTACCTGAGATTATTTTACTATAGATATTTATACAAAGTATACACTTTTATGATGTTACTGAAGAGGATTAAAATTATATACCTATTGGCTGAAACCCTAAGATTCGTTGTATTTGTGGAATTTAATTTGCATTTAATTCATATTCAACACATGTACTAGCTCTGAAGCGTGTAAGCTGATTTGATATTATATTCACTGGAAACGATTCGCTTAATTTTATCAATAACAACGTCCGTATTAATATATATATATATATATATATATATATATATATATATATATATATATATGAAAATTTACAGATGTCGACAGTTTGAAGACAATGGCAGATCCAGAGAGGATAATGGGAGTAATTATTTTCTTAAGAAATTTTAGCAATGTATAAGTATGAAACTGATAATTATTTTTTTTTAATAACAAACTCTCTAAATGACTAATATATATATAAAAAATAAATTAATTTTTATACCGGCTTAGTATTTAATGAAACAAAAAAGTAAATAAACTGTTTATATGAATTTCTTAAATTCTTTTTCCCCACACTACTCGTAGTTCCGAAGCTTGTAGTGTCATGAATTCGTTCGTGAATGATGACGTATGTTTAATAAACAATAAATATTAATGTCGCTGTATCAAATAGTTTATAAGGAAATTACCAAATATTTACTGATTTTAACATAGTTTGAATAACTTAATTATACATTATGTATACAAAGTAATTAAAAATATTAAAAAGATAAAAGGGGATTTCCAAGTAAATAATATAAGAATGAGGTTTATTTTTTATGTACAAATTATGTTTAAATAAATTGAAACAAACATGTTTTTAAATTTCAAACAAGAGAAAGAAAAAACAGCAACAAAAAAAGTGTATACTTAATTTGAGAAAATCAATAAAAACCGAATATTATTTTCATTAGTCATAAAAAATAGAAATAAAAATTACTAATATTCGGTAATGGTTGTGCTAAATTGTTATCATTTTTGATGTTATAAATTGACAATATCATACTTTTGAATATATATATATATATATATATATATATATATATATGTATGTATATATATATATATATATATATATATATATATATATATGTATGTATGTATGTATATATATATATATTATATTTAAATATAAACTGCAATATTGTGTAATCAAAAACACGATTTAATAAGTTACAGTATGATTTCTATGAACAAAAGTATTGTTAAAAATATAACATTAAAGATCAAATGTTATATAATTGGAAAGATTCAAATTTTTTTTGTGTTGATGTTGAAGCGCTATCAAGTCTAACGTATTATTGTGATTTTCAGCACTTAAATGTTTAAATTCAGTGTTGTTATTTCATGTTTTATTTAACTTTCTTCCTTCAGGTAATATTTTTAATTTATAATTTCTATTTTTTTTTCTCAAATAAGATTTATTTTATAATTTTAAGTAAAAAAACAGAACAAGCTCGTAAGTCATAGACGGTACAGTGTTTAAGTGCGTATTATTGGTTTTAACGTATTTTTTATTTAACATGTCAGATTCAATGCTATAATGAAATAAAAACACTTTTCAAGTGAAGTTTATTTGGTGATAGTTGTTATAGAAAATTGTTAAGAATATTGTTTTATAGAAAATTAATTCAATTGAAATATAATAAAGCCTTTATTGGCTTTAATATCGTTTTAATGTGTTAAGTGCTAATTTTGTTGTTAGTATATTTATTGTACTATAAAGTATTATTATAGATATTTGCCAGACAAACCATGCCATTTATAACAGCAAATATCATATTATGTGTGTATGTATATGTATGTATGTATGTATGTATGTATGTATGTATATATATATATATATATATATATATATATATATATAGAGAGAGAGAGAGAGAGAAATAATTAGAAAAGTGATTAAATAAAGATATACTAATAAAAATTATCAAAAAAGTGTTATATATATATATATACATATATATATATATATATATATATATATATATATATATATATATATATATATATATATATATATATGTGGCCGATTTAGAAGAGTTGAAAATTGAAGTACGAATGTCAATTAGTGAAGAAATATAAAAAGAGATATGATAAATAATTCTTTCATTATGGGCAGCATATGTTAAGAAACAAGACCATCGTTTGTAAAGATATGAAATTTTTAATACTTAATTTTTTAAAAAATAAAAAAGAAAGTCAGATACATGAAAGATGACTACACAGAAAAAAAATTTTTTTCACGAAATGTTGTAAATCTTTCTAGAGAATATTTAATAATAAAAATAAAAGATGTGAAAAGTAAGAAAAAAAAACTTAATAACTGATTAATAATATATTACATTTAAATGGAGAATATAATACTTCATTTATTGATCTGTGTTCTGTGATTTGAAGGAGATATTAGTAGTAGATAGTTTTCCAAGAAACCAAAATATAATTAGAAAATAGTACACTAGTTATCACGATTACACTATGCTTGAGAACATTGTGTGATTGTCGTAACAAAATTTCGTAATGAGATGAAGTTAAAGAGGTCAGGAATGTATGAAAAAAATGTTTTATTTCACTAAGACAATGCATCTGTTTACACATCAGTGATTACGATAGCTACAATTCGTTAGTGTGGACATGAATCTCGCTGTCTTGCCTGGGCTATTTACAAGGTTAACTTCCTCATACTTTTTACCGAAATTAAAATTTTTCTAATATTTATCTTAATTATTATCTAACATTTAACCTAATTAACTAATATTTATCGAAATATATATTAGATCGATTCTTTTTAAGAATCAATTTATTAATTTCATGGAAGCACAGTTCAAGAGAACCATTATAAAAGCAGTAAATGCACATCAATAATTAAAAACTGTATCAAAACAGAATTGTACTGCTGAAAGTAGTTTGACTAGTCTGCTTATTTTAATAGATATTTACGTGATTCCTTTTATTACTGTTCATGTTATTTTAATTTTATTTAGACAAATAATTTTTCTGAGCATTAATTTTGTTTAGTTTATATATAGGCAAAATTATTCGATTGACTTTTATAATTATTCAGTAATCTTCTCTAGTTCTTTAAGAGTGTTTGTTATATATGTGTATATATATATATATATATATATATATATATATATATATATGTGTGTGTGTGTGTATACAGAGAGGGAGAAAGAGAAAAAAATAATAATATTAGGTTAGTCAATAAGTAATGTTGAATTTTTTCTTAAGAGATAGTTTCTGCTGTTTTGAAGCGAAATACTCTATTCATAACTCATAAAATGCATATACAGTCTAAAATCTGAGACCTTAATGTGTGATTTAAAAAAATGATTATATTTAGTTAATTTTTAGCATTTCTTTTAATTTGAAGATGAACAACGAGAAGATGTACTTTCGTGCAATTATGCTTTTTTATTTCTGCAAAGGTAAAAATGCGTTACAAACAGCCAAAAAAGATTTCTGATATGCATGATGATGGGCTGTGAATGAAACAATAGTGCAAAGATGGTTCAAAGAGTTTCATGATGGAGATTTTAGTCAAACGCTCCGGAAGACCTATCGAGATTGATAATAATCAAATCTCTTGTCTAATTGAAAATAATCCACGTTATACCACATGAAAGATTGCTAAAATGTTCGGAATATTGAAATCCAGTGTTGAGAATCATTTGCATGAACTTGGTATGGTTTCCATATATGATGTTGGGGTTCTGCACAATTTCAGTAAAAGAAATTTTGTCGATCGAATTTCGGTTTGCGATTCATTGCTGAAACGCAATAAGAACTAACCATTTTTGAAGCGAATTGTTACTGAGGATGAAAAATGGATTGTCCATAATAATGTAGCATGAAAAAGATATTGGAGTAAACCAGGATCAATCTCATTAAGTTCTCTCAAAGCTAATTTACAACCCAAGAGAGTCATGTTATGTGTATGGTGGGATTGGAAAGGGGTACTGTTTTTATGAGTTCTTGCCGCTTAATCAAGTCACTAATTCTGATTAATATTGTTCATAATAGGATAGATTGAAGAAGGTTATTAAGGAAAAACGATCAGAGTTTGCCAAAAGGAAAAGAATAGTCTTTCACCAAGATAACGTGAGGCCACACG
>CM068316.1:30896570-31009070 GCA_034766995.1 Acanthacorydalis orientalis
CTATGTTTGCTAAATTTTATTTTTTTATACGAGTTCATTACGGTTGTTGATTTTGTTTTAATGATAAACATTTCTATATATATATATATATATATATATATATATATATATATATATATATACATCTTATATTTAATTAATAAAGGTACATGTTTGAATTCGTATTAGAAATCGTAACATGTAAGATCATTTGTGTATATATATACACATACATACATACATGAGCATGTATATAATTAAGTAAGAGTACAGAGCATGACTGATTTTTGTATAAATTATATTTCATTAAAAAAACAATCGTCTCGAATATTTGATAAGATTTTGATACACCTATACGTACATACATACATATATACATATATACATATATACATATATACATATATACATATATATATTACTATTAGAGAAAATTTTAAAAATGGTGCTTAAGATGGTCGTCACTAGTACAAAAGAAGTTTACAAAAATTTATTTATTTATAAGTTAATCAGTATAAATGACAAAAATATACTTTGTTCTTTGAATCTTTTATCGTTGAATTGGTGTAAGTATTAAAAATATATAACTGTTTATAGAACAGTTTGATTTTTTTTGATAAAATTAATATCTCAATGTGCGAATAACAAGATTGTTGTGGTGTAATTTTTGAGCAGTTACCATATACTAGACTTATGTTTATAGATTTATAGTTCATGTTCCAGACATGTTCTTTTTCAAAAAGTAAAGGATTGTTTCATACTGATATTTTAATATTTTTCTATATTAATCTAAGTAAATAATAAGATGTTGTCAAGCATATTATTAAAAGGTACACAATATACAGTGCAAAGATGTTAAGATACGATGAAATAACTACTAATGAATAGTTAACTATATTTTTGATATAATTACATGAAACAATTATTTCTAATTTTACAATAAAAATCCATAAGTATCTTATCGGTTATACATAATAAAATACTAACGTTTGCATCTAAAACATAAGACAATTGCAGAGTTATTGCAATACAATTTTGATACTGTGGTTAAATTCTCCTTCATAAATAAATTCATTTTCCACTAAAAATCCACAACCTTTTTCTCTGGTTAAAAAGTTCCATAAATCATTATTGATCATTTTTTATCGTTACTTATGCGCATCTGATGACGATTCCAACATTTTCAGAGCATCAAAATACAGAAAAAGCTTATAGATTTTTTGTTATGAAAAAAGGATTTATATGATACATATTAACTTTTACCATGAAAATTGACCATAATCTGTTTAAATAAACAATACTATGTACCATTTAAAAAATATTGAAGTTCGATTTTTTTAAATGTTACAGAATGAAAAAATAAAATTCTCTTCAGTCATGTTATATAAAAATATTTTAAAGTGTTTTAAAGTCGACTATTTAAATTGACACTCTATACTTAAGTTATATATATATATATATATATATATATATATATATATTTAACTGAATACTTATGCAACAAAATAAATTACTAAATGATAATAAATAATTCTCATTTTAATGAAATCTATCGAATTAGCACACAAGTGGAATTCTTTTACTTTTATAAACAAATATATGCATATAAAATTTTATACAGTCAAAATATATTGGAAATTATATCATTTTTTTGCATATAGAGAATAAAAGAGGAAAAATATATTACCTTTGGAACCAAATTAAAAATGACAGTCAATTATGAGCTTATTTGCAATCATTTACAATTAATTCAATTGTTTATTCGGTACTAATGAAATAAATGAATCATAGATACTTTAACTGCACAATAATTGTATGTGTGAGCAAATTATATGTATATGTATAGTGTCGCTTTCTGAACTTCGAAATCATGCTGTATAATAATCAACGATATCCTTCCTATAGAGTTCAGTTGGCTACTGAATTTAGATCATTATTTCCTAATTTTTATACCTGAAGAAATGTAAATTAGGCACTGAACAGAATAAAAGCATACACATAATAATAATAATAATAATGTTGAGACTGTCCTCCAAAGAATGAAATTTGAATGGGCTGTAACCTTAATAGTCCACAGTACGTAACCTCTTATTTTTATTGTTTACCACATATTTGAATCATCGTGAGTGGCTTCATTTTGACGAGTCTACCACACTTTTCCTCTGCGAAAATTAGCGGTAACGCTGCGTTTTCAAACGCGTGATTCGCGTTTTTCACACGCGTTTTTTTTTGTCGGACACGGTAATATTCGATGATAAAATATATTCATCTATCACGTGTGACTTTTGGCCGACACGTGGTAATCACACCATACCGATTATCGTAAAAATGACATTTATTTATTAAACAATCTTGCAAAAATTAAACCTATGATAATCACAAAACACAACCTCGTTATTTCGACATGTAGCAGGCGGTAGACTTATCGGTCACCGGATTGTTTCTGTAGGTCAAGTTTTGTTTCGTATTTTTTATCAAATTATCTTTCAATTTCACAGCAAAAAAAGTATGTGATCATTGCATTATTTAACATTATAAAATTGACATGTTTTGGAATCACGTATTTGAAAACGCAGTGCTACCGAGAATTTTCGCAGAGGAAAAGTGTGGTAGACTCGTCAAAATGAAGCCACTCATGAAGTTTCAAATATGTGGTAAACAATAAAAATAAGGGGTTACGTACTTTGGACTATAATATTTGTTAATTTCTTGCTCCACATTTTTATAATTTGTTATAAAAAGAAAGAGAAAAAACTATGTTGTATATTCAATATATTTGCTTAATAAAACTTATTGAATTATGTAGATTTTATTTGAAATAAGTACAACTAAAATTTTATATCTTTGAAATAAAACAAATAAGAAATGCGTGCAAATAATTTTTGGTTGAAAGAAGTTTTCTACATATTTGTTAAATGATTTTTATATTGTTATTAACTGTTATATATATATATATATATGTATGTATGTGTGTGTGTATTTATGAAGTTTTTATTTCTGTTGTATATCAATGTTATAGATTTATTATTTGTACTGTTATTCACTTTCTATCTGTTATTTTGATTTTTGAACAGTATTTTATTTGAAGATTAAATTTGGTAATTTATTTATATTCATTATTATTACACACGGTGTTTCTATAACATTATATAATAAATATTTATTAAGTTGATATTTAATATTGAAATTAAAATCGTCATTCTTATATTGAGTAATTACCTCATTTATATTTAAATTGAAATTAAAATGTGTTTTTCCAATTCCATTTTGTATTTTTTTTGCTATGAAATTTAATTTCTTTTAAAAATCTCTTATTGCTATAAGATTTCCGTTATCATTGCGACAAAATTTACAAAATATTAAAGTTTGTAACAAAATCTTTAATTTTATAGAAAAATAAAATAATAATTTTCAATCTTAATAATACGAGAAATGCTTTTTTTATTGTTTGTCGTATGTAAATAAATTTTTGTAATCAATACTTACAAAATAGATGCATTTCAAATTATCATTTCAGGATGATGGTTACATGGTTCTCGATATTACATTTTCTTAAACTACAATCTATGTGCAATGAAAAGATAAGCCAAATTGAAGCACGTCTTTCATGAAGGCATTAAGTTGTTTATATTTTTTCCAAGCTCATTTCTAATATTTTTTTTTATCAGGAGAAGTAGTCGTTATAATTACTTACACTATAACATTATGATTAAAATATGATAAATGTGCGGTGTGTGTATGTACATTCATTTAACGGGTGTACGTATTGATAGCATTTGTGTAAGTTAAATTTCCCGCTCTAAAAATCATATAATATGACGTAACAAAATCGTTTTATTATAGAAAATCTGTTATAAAATATTTAAAGGTCATTAATAATATATTGATATTTTATATGATATTTTTTAGAATTATTCAAATTAATAGAATAGTAAAAACAGGATAAAAAAATCTTTATGAAATGTTATTAACAGTTGAAAAAATATACAATAGTTAAAACTGAGACAATAATGTTATTACATATATATAAATATGATTAAAAAATGATAAGTGTAGTTGTAAAATAAATAAAATTAAAATATTTAAAAATTTTGAGATCAAAGCTGACATTTCAAGAAATTAAATACCGGACAGTCAATAAAATATTTTACTTATGACGAAATTTAGGTTCGGCAAACATATATTACATTATTTTAATTAACATGCATTACACAATTTATAAAATAACAATTTCATAGTAATGCATTGTTATTGTTTATATGTATGTATATAAATATACATGTATATGTATATAAAAGTAATAAAATAAACTAAATATGCAAGTAAACGTATTTTTAACTCATAACTCATGTTTATTTCAGTATATTGAAAAAATTTAATACAATTGTAAATAATAAATTCAATCTTGACAAATTCAGTCTCAAGAAAGGTTATTATTCAAAGTCTTTAGTAATTTTTAATTCAAAATTTGAAATGAAGTGAATCAAAGTTAGATTATTTTTGTATGTAAATTAGTACTATTTCAACATTATTTTTTTAAAAGAAAGGTTTCTTTAATATTAAACAATGTTTAATATAAAAAATATCTATATTTCAAATGTACTATGGGTTTTTTTAAAAAAGCGAAATTAATAGAGGATGCAGGAACATTTCACCAATTGTATGAGTTCTTAAAATATTTGGGAAAATTTTGTGAATAACAGGTCATTAAATAGTTTTTATTATACTTAATATATTTTTCATTTAAAATTTCAGATCTATATATAAATATCTTTATGTCGGCCTTAACAATCCAGAAAAAATTCCGTTTTTTTCCGTTTCATTACAGAAAGTATTCATGTTTGAGGTATAAAGTGTCCATTTTGTCAAAAAATGTGAATTTAAAAATAAAAATTAATTGATGAATACTTCTTATATTTTATTTTTGATTTTTTAAAATTGACCAGTACTATTATAGGAGTAAATTTATCTGCCAATCCATAAATATAAAAATCTATTTAAATGTATCACATAAGAATAATAACGGCGCTTCAAATTTGCATTTGTATCAATAATCTAAGTTAAAATAAAAATGTTTTGATTAACATAATCTATGCACAGATATATAAACTTAATATAGTCAGTGTTATTTTAATATTAAGAAATTTGTATCTATTATTTTGTTACAAATAATTTATTTTATGAGATTTAATATTAAGGTCAACCTAAGCAGAGATATTTTCAAAATTATATCATCATTTAAAGAAGTTACGTTTTAAAATTTATTATAGATACAAAAAAATGAATTAGTTTTAATAGTTTTATAAATAAAGTAAAAATTTTATATTGGAAATAAACATTTATATTTAATGTTTAAGTTACCGTAAATATTTGTTTACTAAATTTAAGAGACATTTATTATGCATAAATATTTGATATTTCATGTTAATAATTTATCGAAAATAAATTAATTACTGTTAAAAGCACTGTTCTAACAATATCTAAATATTAAAAAAAAGATTTAATTTATGTTTTCACTCTTAAAATTACATTCTTAAAAATCATGATGTAAAATTCTATATATGAATTTAATAAAGTCAGTATGACTGCTTCGCATTTACACTCAAATGAAATAATTTTTCAAAGAAAATTAAGTAAGTATTAAATTTTTATAATTTTTTGTAGTTATCTGTGTTTTTAAAATAATCTTTAAGTTTTATGATTTTATAGGTTATAAAAGAATACATTATTTTTATTGTTTTTCTTATAACAGCATTTACTTGTTTATTAGATAAAGGTATTTTAAGATACAATTTCCATTGAACAATTTTTTAAAAAATATTTTATTCAATTCATCTAAAAATAATTGCATTTATTTGTTCTATGAGCTTTCATGAAAATGTGTTCTGTTTGTTTTATAATATTCTTTCATACTAGATTAATGAAAATGTAAAATGTATTTAGAATTTTTTTACTAATGCTATTCTTATTCATTAATTAATAATGCCTACTGTTAATAACAACTCTTATTTTTAGTTAATCAAACTTATGAAATATTTAATAATACTTGCTATTCTTATTCACGAATTAATAGTTTTTTATAAATAATATACTTATTTATAAATTAATATTAGATATTCGTACAGTACTATATTTATGTAATTATTTAGTAATATATTATGATTATAAGACTCGATTTCCTGCTATTACTGAATTTTGTTAGTAATGTATCATAATTCTGTCAAGAATCTCAGAATTCTGTTTAATGTTTTTATCATTTGAATAATTTTGTATAAAATATAAATCGAATTTTTTTATAAAACATGATAATAATCGAGAATCTACGACTGTTAATAAATGTGATAATGTTCGAGTATTAGTAATATATTATCTGATAGTATGAAAGAAGTATCAACACATCAAGTTTAGATTTTGATTCTGTTGTAATATAACAATTATTATAATTTACTAATTATTATTCAAACTAAGAATCAAAAAAAAATTATTTTAAACAAATTTTCGTAAAAATATTTTTAGTTATTTTTTCATACATATAGTTCAAAATATAAAATTTTAAGACCTGTATATTCAGTACAAAAAAAAACATTCCAGTTACTAATTATTATTAAAATGTAAACGTTTGAATCATTATCAATGAAAATTTGATACAACCATAATAATTATCTTTTAATACAACTTATTAGCAGAATATAGTTCTGGCATGTGGCAAATTCAAATTCACAAAGGAATTTATTATTTACCCCGTAATCCGCAGAGCACTTAGGTACAAAAAAAATTACTGTATCTTCGGGCTTTGAAAGATGATGGCATCGCCATTGTCAATTACAGGACATTTTTAATCAGGAATATTTTTGTTTTTGTATGGCGTGTGAAAAATTCATTTGTGAAAATGCTTTTGATATGTGGAACATATTTATTAATTCAAATTATTTTAATTTTAATTTCTTAATCTTTTGAAACCAGGGAGAGGGAAAGGATGCTAAAAAATTGAGCATTCTTTTTTCGCAAACAAAATAAAAATTTCAAATTTGTCTGTTACAAGAAAAAAATATGTTAATTCGGATAAGCCATTAGAAATTTCACATCTATCTGATATATCATGGAAAATCGTTGATAATATTCTGACAAACATAAATCTCTTGATTGGAAACATGTAATTGGAAGCAGAAGAATTGATTACAATTGAAAATTTTCAGAAATAATGTTACTGTTGGGTGTGAAAAATTTTGAAACAATCAAGTATCTACAAAACGGTAGAGTTTCGACATTTTTTATACCCTTACTTCCAATGACGAACTTTTGAATAAAAAATATTATTCAATCCAATTCTTAAGTTCATAACTTTTATTGGGTTGCAAATGAAAAAAAAACGCAATTTTTCTGATTTTTGGATGACCGTATTTTTTTTTAATGAAAGAAAGAGTTATAAAATTAGTCTCATTAGAAAGAGATTGGTAACCTTTAAATATATCATTCAAAAGATGCTTCAAGACCATAAATTTCTTTGGAAAACATTAATGGATTCCTAGATCCACGCTTCAAAGGGTTAATAACAATTTTCAAATATTTTTTTAAATCATATACTTCTTATTCAAATCAATACATAAGTTTGTGTAAGGTACACACTTATAATTCTAGCAGTATGCTTTTGTTATATAACCTATTGAAATGTTAAATTCAGTTTAAAAAGTGACTTGTAAAGTTATAAAAATACCATTTATACCAAATCATTAAAAATAATGTCAATTAATTGGTATTCAAGTCTATGTGAAAATTCGAAAACAATGCTTAAATGTTAACTTTTGTTACTGTACTGAATTTAACTAAATGTTGCGTACGATTATATGATTTTAATCAAATTTTATAGTTATTTTTTGTTATAGATTTTTATTTTCAGTGCATGTATATTCGTAATTTATTATTTTCGTATAATATGTGATTAAATTTACTATTAAAATAGCATAGTTGCATTATTTTGTTAGTTTCAGTTAATCTGATCAAATGAACTTTTCATATTACTTAAAAAAAATTATATCCGAGGAATTTCTGTATTTAAAATAAAAAATAACTGATATTTTTATAATAAATAATTTCTTTTATAATTAATATTTTTTGGCTTTATAATAAGGCAACGAATTTTTAAAAATCTTATGCAACACATGCACTTGATATTACCGTAATGAAATACTTTGTTGGTTATTCGAAAGATTTTCAATTTATTAACTAAAACAAATATTTTTAAATTTCTCAATAGTTGCCCTGAAATTGTAAGGAAACCCTCTTTTATTCTCCAGATAATTGAAAAAAATCTGCAATTATTATAAAATATTTCATAACAGAATTTCACTTACAAAAATTACATTTTTGTTACATAGTGTAGATTTAATAATAAAAATATTTTCTGTAGTTATATTTGAAATCATACCTAGTCGTAAAAATAGCTTAAAGTTTATTTCTGGTTGAGTTCTATTAAAAAGAAATTTCGTTTCACTCTAAGCATTATTAGTAACAATTTATTAAATACATATTTTATGAAGTACTGTCACTATTAAAATTTTTATTTATAACCTAAATATAATAATAATTGTCAATACACTTGCTTAAGTCAGCAAATTTAAGATTGTAAAGAGGAAATATGGGTTTTGTTTAAAAATTAATGAAAATAAATTATATATTTTAAATATATAATTAATATAAAACATAAATTAAATTGATTAAAAAAGAGATTTTAACTGAAATTTGAGTTGGCTGGTCAAATACACTTATAGGGGAATATTTTAATTGAAATGCGGTAATAAATTAACTATATTTAATTTTATGATATTTGAGCAAAAGAATTAAATATCATTTATTAGTAATTAATATTAAATAATATTTATTTTCCTGTCCCTTTTTCTTTTTGTATATATATATATATATATATGTATATATATATATATATATATATATATATATATATATATATATATATATATATATATATATATATAAACTTTATTTGACAATCCACTGTCAAATAAATACATCTATATTCTTTTAATTTGAATATTTCAGTAACTAAGATTCAGTGACTAAATATAGTATTATATTTTTTAATATTTAATTTTGGACTGATTTCCTCTTGGACTTTTTTACATTTAAGTAACGACTGCGCCAGTGGAACGGTAAATTTTAAAAACAGACTTATTCATTTACTTTTGGAGTGAGAGAGTAAAAGTAAGTGATAAATTGTTAGTTCTTCATGGCTATTTAATAAATATGGAGCAGTTGCTTGGTGCACATCGAACTTTTTTTGTGAAATATCTTGTGAATATATCATTTTACAAAAACAGCGAGTCTGCTACAACTGTACAACAGCTATTTCGCAAACATTGTAACATTCCGCAATGTGGGCAAGTATCGACCGCTCATGACATCAACTTGTGGGTTCAGAAGTTTGAGGAAACTGGTCTCACGTTAAATTTGAAGCATTGGGGGTTCAAAAGAATAATAATAGCAGAAAACATTGACCGTGTTAGAGTTGCTGTAACATGTAGTCCAAGATGTAATTATAACTACATGATTACAACATTTCTGACGCAAGAATTAAATCGGTTTCCACAAATTACATGGTTTCAACAAGATGGGGCAACAAGTAATACGGTTCGAGTGTCCATGACTGCTTTTAGAACTATATCATTTCCAAAGATGGAGATGCTGTTTGGCCAGTAAAATTCCCAGACTTGACGGCGTGTGATTATTTTTTTAGCGCTTATTTAAAAAACAAGATGTACATTGATCATCTACACCAGCGTTTTTCAACCTTTTTCAGATTATATCCCCCTTCCGATTTTGTTTCCTTCCAGTGACCCCTCTGTCATACTGATAGAAAAGTAGCTATTTAAATGTTTTGTTTGTAAATAGAACATGTTTTACTATAATTTTTATAATTTACACAAAATACAACAATTAAATAAAAAATTATACTTTAAGTATTTCTCAATCAATGTGACCCTCGTGCTTGATGACCAGAAACAAGTTTTTTTATACTCGGTTCTATTGCTATGTGGGATAATCGCAGATCACCTCTATTCATTTTGTTAAGCCGATTTCGCGTTAGGTTGAGTAAATTTACACGACTGAAACCTGAACTACTAAATGCGAAGTAGGAAATGCTATGAAAAACAATTTTTTTTTATTCCAAAGCTGTTAAAATGTTTTAGATATTGTACTTTTGATTCAAACATGGTGTTTTTCTTGTCTGAAAGTTATTTTGACAGATATGTTGCTTTCTAGTTCTATGAACACTTAAATTCCATTGATGGTCACTTCTCTATTCACTTCATTTCTCTGTTTTCTTTTTTCATCACTTTTCTGCTTTCTTTTTTTCTTTTGTCATTTTCTCCGCCACTTCTCTGTTTTCTTCAATTCTCACTTCTTTCTATGGCCTCCTAATTTTGCGTCGTGCTACCCCTTTTACGTCACTTTCACCTGTGGTCTCTTAGACTATACTGGGGCTCCCTAGAGATCAGTTGGCCTCAAGTTGAAAACTCCTGATTTGCATACTATTCTCAAACTTAAATTAAAAATTCAAGAAGCAATTGTGAGAATTCCATCAGAGATGTTAAGATTCGTAATGGAAAATTTTCGAATAAAATTACAGGAATCCACGCGCTGAAATGGTGTTCATTTATCAAGCATTATTCTTAAAAAAATAAAATCTCTCGATGTACCTAACAAGAATATATAAACAAAATTATGTAAAAATAAAAATTCATTTAATATTACGTTTTGAAAATTTCCCGTTCCTCTGATGCACCTTTTATATCCATATACATTTGTAAATAAAAATATATTCGTCGACAAAAAAAAAATAAAAAATTACAAAACATTTTAATATTAAATAATTATTTGATAATATTTCATAAATATAAACTTAATTATGAAATATGTCACTATATAAATAAGAAATGATTATAAACTGTATTTATTTATAACAATATGTATATTTTGAGGTTGTTTTTAAGTGATTAGAGCAAAGAGCTGAAATACAGTGCATTTATAGTTAATCTTGTCCTAAATCAAAACAAAGCACCTTGTTCAATGATTATTAAACTGTATTACTGATAAAGAATACAATGTAACAGTATGTCGTTAAATAATTTCACAATACATTATTTAACTAATGAAAAGTGATAGATAATGCAATAATAGAAAAGTATTTTACGTGTAAAGTATGGAATGCGATTCGCAATGTTTGCAAATTTTGTTATTAGTGTACGTAAGCTGATATATTTATATGTAGAACAAATTACTTTTGTTTTAGCGAGTAATGTATATATATTTATTTAAAAATATAACTTAAATGATATAATAATTGTCATTACTTAGATATTTCAGAACTTAAAATAAGTTTGTGTATGTAATTTTATTTGTACAAAATATCTTTTATGAGAAAGAATTAATCACATATTCTAAGAATTTGCTACTGATAGTGATAAGATACGAATATAAAAATTTAAGTAGTGTTATATTTGTATATCATACATACACACATACACACACACATACACACACACATACACACACACATACACACACACATACACACACACATACACACACACATACACACACACATACACACACACACACACATACACACACACACACATATATATATATATATATATATATATATGTATATATATATATATATATATATATATACGAAGCGCATTTTTGAAGTAAGGTTCATTTTATAATTACCGCCAATTAAAGATAAATGATGAAACCGCGCATGCGTAATAGCTTTACGTGTTTCATGGTCTAACCAGCTTTTTTATCGTCCTCGGGTTTTTGTTTGATGCCACAAGTGAGTGATTTGTAATGAGTGCAACAATAAATAATCCCGTCAGTTGCGAGGTTATTGTTGTGATCCAGCTTTTGTTAGCAAAAAACAATAATGCTGCTGAAATTCACAGGCAATTTTGTGAGATATATGGGCCTAATGTTATGAGTAAAGTTAGGTAATGGTGTCGTTTATTTAAAAAAGAGAGAACGAATATTCATGACGAAAAGTGCAGTGGTCGACCTAATGTGATTACAAACGATTCGGCGTGGAAAGTGAACACGAAAATTCGAGAAAATCGTCGTTCCATAATTGTCTATTGAAGTTTCAGAAATTTCACACTCATTTTTTTGTGACATTGTAACATAAAAACTAGGCTACAAAAAAAAAACTGTGTGCCAGATGAGTACCAAAAATGTTAACCGATGCACGCAAACAAACGTGTGGACTCAGCAAACTGATTTTTGCAACGCTAGGAAAATGAAGGAGAAGACTTTTTTAGCCACATTGTGATTGGAGATGAACCCTGAATTTACTACATAAACGTCGAATCAAAGCATCAGTCAATGTAATAGCGCCATTCGTCGTCCCTGAAGGCAAAAATGTTTAAGCAAGCACTTTTGGTCAGGAAAATCAAGACCACAGATTTTTGGAATTAAAAAGGGCCTTGCTTGTTGATTTTCTTAAACGTGGAATGACGATTAATGCCGATGAGTATTGAGAAACGATTACGAAACTTAGACATGGTATTCAAAACAGAAGACTTGAGTTGCTGTCCAGTGGTATTGTGCTTTTGTATGATACTATGCAACCTCATACCGCAGCTAGAATTGCTCAAATGGTGCTAGACTTTGTATGTGGAATTTTGGACTACCTACCCTATAGCCTTGACCTCGCGCCAAGCGATTACCACTTGTTCTTGCATCTAAAGAAATCGCTCGCATTTCCACTTTTTAACCCTTTCATGCTTAGCGCCGGCTATGCCCGGCATCAACAAAAGGACTTACAGTGGCTAGCGCCGATTATATCCAGCATCCACAAAATGATGAACTAACGCCGGATATATACGGCGTTAGTGAACTCTACACTAGCACCAAGCCACTTGAGTGACACGCAATTAACACATTATTTCATTTGAAATATGTAATGGACTCTTATTATCAAGCATAATTAGTACACGAGCGTAGGAGAGCTCTGAAAATGTGAAACACTTTTTACTCGTACAGTGTGCACTAATGGCACGAGGACTCATTTATCGGTAGCGTACTGACGGCCAGTTCCGCCGTCAAGAAAGGGTTAAAAATGATAAAAAACTGAAAAAAGCCATTAATAATTGGTTCAAGTCATAGGCGGCAGATTTCTTCGACACTGGAATAAAGAAGCTGGTGCTACGATACCAAAAATATGTAGTAGTTAATGGTGACTATGTGCAAAAATAGTGAATTTATGTAGTCTTGCATGTAAAAAATCATTTTTAACATTGATGTGTGTTTTTTTGTAATTGGTGAACGGGCCTTACTTTAAAAATGCCCCTTGTATATACACTAAATTTAGATTTATAAATTGTATTGTCTTTCTATTGATAGTTTTCTAAAAAAAAGAATTTATTAATAATGGCATTGTATTGTAGGTAGGAAGTAATTTATTTTTATATAGGTAAGTGTAGTAATTTGCAGTAGCTAAGTTTACAAATAAATCATATTCATTTTAAGCGTTCCTTTAATTTATAATTACTATTATCTCTGTCTGAATAAAATGTTTGTAGTTTCTATCAGAAAATAATGTTAATTATACTATAGTAAAAAAGGACACAATTTCTATCAGCATGTTATTTCAACAAATGATACGACTTTTCAGCGAAATGTAATTTTACTCTGTTAATACTCAACATGTAATAGTATGTAATCAAATTTATTATTTCTTAAAAACTTATCACATTTTGTTTTATGTATTTTTTAATTCGTTATAAAAAAGAAAAGAAAACTTAATTTACAGAGTAATAATCCTTTTATGATTTTATATTAAGCAATAAGACAATGACAAATTTCACACGTAGATTGATATAGTGAACATGTACTCATATATATATATATATACACACATATATGTGTGAGAATGTATGAATGTATATATATATATATGTACACATATATGTGTGAGTATGTATGAATGTATATATATAAAGTATTAAATAAATGTTATTAAAAATAGATTTTTGTGGTTGCGTCTCTATAACAATGTCATCACCATCAAAATGTACATAAGTTATAAATATGAACAATGAGAATATTGTAGACATTATAATTAATTCGAGGTAGAGATTAGTTTGTGAAATAAAAATAAAGAATTTAATAGAATCTTTACAAACTATATTACTTATAAAAATTATATTTAAATGAAATTAATTAATCAAGTTAAAGAGTTTAAGAATATTTTAAACAGGTTTAAAAACATCACTCTCTAGTAGAGATTCGAAAATTATTGTATAAATTTTTTTATAAAATGGTAATAAACAGTCCTTATCATCGTTAATGTCTGAAAAATGTACACTGATTCAAATATTTTTCATTACATTTATTTTAGTCTGTTATTAAATTACATATCATAAAATATTTTTTTATTTTTATTTTTTAAAACAAAACATTTGTTTTTGAATAAAAAGATATCATGTGCACAACAAATCAATATATATATATATATATATATATATATATTATTTAACTGTTGTTTTCAAAAATATTGAAATAGATAAAATTTATGTATGTATATATGTATATATATATATATATTATTTAACTGTTGTTTTCAAAAATATTGAAATAGATAAAATTTATGTATGTATATATGTATATATATATATATATATATATATATATATAATACCAGACGATATTACAGGAAGTAAAAATAAATATTTCGCTAAAAACAATTATTACATAAATTAATTAGAAGTTTTTGATTATTTTTAAAATATTATTTTTGCTTATTTAGTCTACTAGAGATGTTTTACATTTTTTTTATTTTGTATTTAGTATCATATTAGATATGCTTTTTTATTATTTTGAAAATATTTTTTTGTTAATCGTCTTTTTCAAATCCAACAAATAAAAATTATATTAGTTATACTTGTATGCAAGATGAAATATGATTATTCGGATATTTTTCACTCCGTTTTAATGTTCTTTTTCTTTTCACGAAAATATTATGACTATGAGTTACTTCTTTTTCTTTCCAAACACAGTTATTTTAAAAGCAAAAAGAAAAAATTGTTATTTAAAAAATAAATGAACATACGATGGACAAAGACAATACGACCAATTTGTTTTAGTACTCTAAATAATATTTCTAAATGAACATGTTAATGGTTTAAACATTATAAATATAATCATAATTTTTGCTTAATTTTTTTTTAAATTTTATAGTGCGATGATATACTTTTCTAGTTTAGCCGTATTGTGAATTTTAAATTTATCTTAATCCATAAAAAAGGCTCGAGAACTATTACATACTATTAATAATGACATTTTTGAGAAATATAGAATGAGTTTTTTAGTATAACATTGATCCTTATAACTAGATTAAGAGTTCTGGTACAACAGCATGGAAAGTATATAAATGATAACGAAGATTTTATTGAAATATAATCCAAATTTCATAAAGTAGTAAAATATTTTTCAACAAACCACATACTAAATAACAGTACTTTTGTATTTATTTACCTACTTACTTATGCAAATGTATACACGCATATACAACCGTCAATATGTTAACGCCTATTTTATTTATTATGAAGTTTATTGTTATTTTCATGTCACAAAATTTTGTTTTTACAGTAATTGAGCAGAATTATATTAAATATTACTATTAGAAAAATATTTGTTTGATGATAAATTCATTTCATATTATATTGTGTTTCAAAGTGAAGAAAATTTAAAAAATAAACTAAACTTGTTAACGTACACACAACTAACTTTGCGAATCAAATTGAATTATTATTAGTTTTAGTTAAATATGATTGTGTAGGATGTATATTTTATAATACAAGAGTCATTGGCATACATGGGCAAAGTAAAGGTGATAGCTATAGGCTGAATGTCGGGAGTTGTGTAATAAAATAATTCTATTTAAAAGATCATATGTAGATGCGACAACAGTTTTACAATTAAGTTTATTGCTATTTTTTCATTCAATATAAAAAATTGAGGAAACTACTTTTTAAAAAGAAAAAATTAACTCATAAAAATATGAAAAGATTTGTATCAGTACTGTAATTTTCTAATAGAATATTATAGAAATATGTATATATATATATATATATATATATATATATATATATATATATATATATATATATATATATATATATATATAAAGTACATTAAAAATCAATTTCATAATAATATTAACGATACTTTCGTATATTTTTATTTTTTAATTTACCAGGGGGCTCCAATCCTTATTTGCTACAATCGCCAACCCCTGGAGAAATCCGTCTCCGCTCACTTCTCTCGCTCTCATTAAGTGTTAACAATTTTTAAATGAGAAATGAAGATATAGAAAGATAATTTATAACTATTTATAATTTATTAATTGATAATAATATTAATTACACAATTTAAAATAATAACTTGAAATAAAAACGTGATAAATTATCTTTTATCTCATTAAGGAAAATGTTGCTAACACATAAATACAACCAAATCGCATAGGATAGATAAAAAAATTAAGTGCATGTATTTCACTTGTAAATTAGAGCAATATATACGTTTACTACTAATAAGTATCTATTTAATGTAATGGTAGTACGTTACTTTTAAAAATTTTGTATCAGAGTATAGTGTTTCGTTATTTTTGTTATGAAATCTTTAAAACTTCTCTTACTATTGAAAATGTAATTAATATCTCTTTGTGACAAAAAATTATACACACACACACATACATTACACACACACATATATATATATATATATATATATATATATATATATATATATATGGAATGTTGCAACCATAAACGTACAGCAATAAATATGCATCAACCTTTGACCCACTTAAAATTAACCTCCAGAATATTAAATCAACTATAAACGAGTGTCACGATTAAAATGAATCGTGAAAAGAAACAAAAGTGATTGTTCTTCTTAGATTGTACAGTCTAAATGGACTTATATTACATATACATTTTTAAATAGAATTTTACTCGATATTACAGTATTTATGGTCCTCATGATTCAACAATTTATGAAATTAAATATTTTCTGTCTTGTTTTTTAAGTGATAATTATTACTTTTTTATATAAAATTTTACATGTTATATTTATGAAAATTTATTAGAAAATGATAGTGTAATTAGTATATTGTTTGTACTGATTAATTTTCACATATATGAAAAAAATTGAAAACAGTTGTATGTAAGTTTCCTTTATTCCAGAAAACTGCATGTAGTAAAAATTAATGTGTAAATTATTACTGTTTATATATTAATACACATATTTTCAAATCTAAATTTAAAATTATTTACTGTTAGTAAGTAACACTAAATACACATAATTAAAAAATTAACAACGAATTGTCAATCAGTATATATGGGTTCGAATGAAATGTAAGGTCTCCAAAAATTGATAACTATCGATATTAGAGCGTTATAAGAAATATAGGGTAGAAATATTAGTTACCGATCAAGTTCAAATTTACGATTACTCATACAAATAATGGGATAAAATCTATTACAATAGATTATCGAAATTTGAAATTGTAAAGAGAACACATGTATGATTATTATTTTGTGTAAAAACTGTCATAAACAGTTTAAAAATATTTGTATATTCCACATTTTTTCGACATAACTAAGGTGAAAATTAGTTTCCCTAAGCTACAAGAAAATGATGTAACTTTTAATTTTTACTTTGAATCATAGTTATGACATGTAAATACTTTAATTAATGTTTAGACTATTTGAATTCTAAGAAACTGAAATTAAATCCTTAAGTAAAAGACAGATATTTATTAAGTGAAAAAAAAAAATAATAAAAATATTAATAACAAAATTGTATTTTCCGGTTTTTCGGATACTAAATTCACGTATATTTTTTAAACATTTAAACATCACCACACACACACACACACACATATATATATATATACATATATATACATATATATACATATATATATACATATATATATACATATATATATACATATATATATATATATATATATATATAATTGTGTTGTAATATGACCGTACTTTGAATAATATTATTGGAAGAAATATTTTTATACGCTTAATTGTAATTATGTTTTATATTTTCATTATTTATAAAAACTAATAATTGATATTGTTAATATCTGTTATTTTCCTGTAAGGATATATTGAAAAATGTCATTATAATGAGTATTTTTTGTTATATAGTAAAATTAACTTTAATGGTGTGTTGAATTTATTTTTCAATTATATTTTGATATTAGGAAAAAAATTGGGACTTATTAATTAAAATAAGCTAATCAGATCAGATAAAGAAGTAAGATAAATAATTTCAAGGTAGGAAACAAATAATCAATTCAAATGTCGCTGGTATAAGTACCATCAATTTATAAGTATAAGTACAATAAATTTATTTTAACATTTATACTTTTAATTTTATTTCGTGTAGGTTAGATAATCTATATATCTTTAATGCTAGCAAAATTGAACACTCGAATATGTCGAAATTCTCTATCTCGTTTTTATACACACACACACAAATATATATATATATATATGTACATATATATCAAATATGTATTATGTCAAATAAGAAAAATATGGTATAAATAAATGAACCGAAAAAACCTAATAATAACATTTGTTAAATAAAAAATCACTTATTTTAATATATTTGGATTGTCTAACTTTATTATAGCAAATCTTTTTTTTCTGTATCAATAGTATAGTCAAACATATTTTCTCCAGAAATTTTATGGCTTATCATAACGGGCATTTTCAACAATATCAGCCACACTCCGAAGATAAACTATTTATCTTTTTAACAATCAGTATTCTTTTTCTGTACACTTTTTCATTTAGTATTATTAAAGTATATTTTTAAATATTACTTATATTATATTTTTAATTAATATTACTTAGATTGTATTTTTTCCATTTAATCAACAGCTCTTGATGTTGTGAAAGTATTCGAAAATGGCCGAATATTTAAATTTCTTTATTTCATAGATAAGTAAAATGATTATATATTTAAATGTATTGTAAATCAGAAAACGTAATCGCAACTTAAATATTCTATGCAGGTTACAAAATAACATCCAATAAAGATCTATTACAAATCATGGAATTTTATTCTATTCCAAATAATATATATATATATATATACACACATATATATATATATATATATATATATATATATATATATATATATATATATATATATATATATATATATATATATATATATAGACACACAAACGGATAGTTCATAAGAGGTGTGAAAAATTTTGATTTTGTTGGCTGTTCATTTTGTTTAAAAAATGTCACATGAACATAAGTCTTATTCTATTTAGTTATGTAACTATTAGGTGTACAAATTAATTCAGTGCCTTTAAATTGTATCAATCATAACTCTGTTTTAAATTAAAATAATTTCTCGACGTATCAAAACTTTGAAGCACCAACTTTAACATTTAAAAACACTATATATCTTGACCAAGCAGTTGGCATAACCTCACAAAACAATGCTGAACACAATGGCGTTCGAAAAGCATTTTGTTTCGTCAGTTATCTGACAGATAGAGCAAAGATGTACAAAATAATGTGGAATATTTTGAGGATTGAAATGTATTCCATTTTCCAGTAAACATTTATTTTCTATAAAAAAGGTATCGAATTAATTTGTACACCTTAATAGAAACGCATGAGGAATCAATATGATGATGTGTTATTCGACTAAGGTTCACAAGTGGCTGACTAAATATTGATTATTTTCGTGGAGTAGACGTACAGCTAACCATCGCATGAATTCCAAGATTTCAAGATTGAAATTTTTTGAATTTTCATTTTTCGTTTAAATAATCAGTGTACATGTTGAAACAAGCACTCGTGGAAATTTATTCGAATTATTTATTGATGCAGAAAACAACATTTGAAGTAATAATATATTTTGTATATAATGCGTGTATAATTGTCTATTTTGTCAGTGTCAACCATTTATCCAAGTACAAGGAAGGAGCATATTTTGAGCATTTGTAATAATAAATAATTTTATTTTGGTTTTAATTCATTTGTTTTTTCAAAGGTACCTTAATATTAGGCTAGGGAATTTAGTATAATACTATTAAAATTTTATTTCTTGTTTCGGGTAACTAAACAGAAAAAGACCCATGTTCATATAATGTGTCTGTTAAAAATGATCTCTCCAATATAATATCAAACTTTTTACACTCGTTATTAATCATTCCGCGTAGCCATCAACGATTAAATAGTATAAAATTGCAAGGTAAATGACGTTTACATTTTACTTATAGAAAAAATATTAACTGACTTATTTTCTTAAGATTATTTATTTTGAAATAAAGTACACTTTTATAAATATTTATTTTCTGAAGGTTTGTTTGATCAATTGTTTTAACTAGAACATTATGACGACATGTATGGATATATAACGATTCAAATATTTATCATTATTGTACTTTATAATTAATCGAAAATTTATGTGACAGGTAATTTGTTCTCCCTTACGCAAATAAGTGGTCTGTGTGCGCAAAAGTTTAATAAAACTAGATTTATTATAATTGAAAATGGGTTATTTAGAACTGCACTTTAATGTTACTTATATTTTATATATATAATATATATATATATATATATATATATATATATATATATATATATATATATATATATATAATCTTTACAAATAAATAATTTCAAATACTATCATTTTCAATTGATTATGATCTTAATTAGAAATATAAAAAAGTTCAATTACATGAACAGCTGAATCATCTTTTCTAGCTTATTACATCCGTTTGTTACACGTGTTTAGTTTACGTGTGTATTTTATTGGTTATAATGATAGATAACAGCATATATCAATGACACAGACTATAAACAATTATTTTAAAAAAAAATTATTTGCAACGTTGAAATCGTCTATATTCGTGTTTTCTTTGTTGAGTGATATGAATAAAATTGACAGAGATATTAATTAGTTAACTATTTATGCAATTAAGAAATTCTCATATTTTTATGATTTAGTTTTTATTTGGAATTCATTATAGATTTTATAATAAAATTGAATATTGTTGTATTCCAGAAAAGAATTTCAATAGTATTATTTTTAAAAAATAACATTTTTCAAATTGACTTTTTTATGTATTTTTCATACACGCGTTTTATTTTTAATATCGACATTATGCTTCATCTTTATATGCCTCGTTTTTAAATATTTTATTATCTATGCTCCATCTTTTACAGAAAGCCTTATTTCAGTGACAAATAATTTCTGGATTTCATTTTGAATACGTGATTTTTCTTACTATTATTAAAAATGAATTTTAAATATATTATTTTTATATTAATATTATTAATAATGTACAAGATTGAGTTGGTGCAGCAAACATATGCAGACCTTCTGCAATGTCAAACTGCACGCACTTATTAATTTAATAATAAGTGTATTTTATTTTAAGTAATGAATTAATGCAGATCCGATTCCGAATTCTGAACTTGTTCTATTGTGGACTAATGCAAATATTAAAGTCAACTGCTCTGGTTGACCGCACGAATAAGACTCTGAAAACCCGTGTCTACAACATTAGCCTACTCTAACAATGCAATATGCCTTCGTAGGCACCGGCTAGGGTGTCTACTGCTTTTAATTATTGAATACAAATTTCTGACACCGATCACACATACTCGAGTCATAACAAATAATATACGAGTAAGCTGACAAGTTTCAAACACATGCATATACTTATTTAAGCTACTTGAAAAATGCTAACGTACAGTCTTATACCTTGGTGGCCAGACATTTGAAATACTTTGCTATGTTATGACCATTGAATTAAATTACATATGCGCCGATTTGTTTTATCGACCTTTTTAAATGCTTATTTTAATAATATTATTTTATTTACAAATGAAAACTTTTAGTATTGTTTTAAATTATTGTACACACAAACATACATACATTATATTATATATACATACATATATATATATATATATATATATATATATATATATATATATATATATATATATATAATATCTAGACTTTGATTACATAATGAAAAATAAAGTCTATTCTTAATTCATTTAATTTTAATGACTCAGTGTTCATTTTTTGTACAAAAGTCCGGTATATATTGTCTGATATTAAATATTATATGAAAAGTTCTATTTTTCCAATTTTAATTTAATTTAATTTTCATGTAATTAAAATGCACCTTAAATAAAATTATTATTATATTATATATTTTTATAATCTGATACTTATAATTTAAGTAAGTACTCCGAAAAAATTAATTAGAAAAAGTACATGTTCCATTATACTTCTAATATATCAAAAATTAATATATCAGATTATTCAAAAATCAATATAACAATAATAATTAGTTAATATATTCTTAATACATTGTTTATTTTAACTATTTATAAAGACTTAAGAGTACCTTATAGACTTTTATAGAAGTTTGAATAATTTAATATGTATTTTAAACTTTTCAGTATTAGGATACATGTTATTAATGTTATGAATAAATTAAGAATAAAATTGTCATCCGTGTTTATTAAATTATATATAAACAAAAAATAAAGAAATTTTACTTTATCTGGTTTTGATTTGTGAGTAAAACTAGATAACTGTAATCGTTTTTTTTAATCCAATAAAATATCTCTCCAATAAATAGTTTATACAAAATAAATTTGAATTACTTATTTTTAAAATTCAAAAAAGGTAGATTTATATATAATATTTCAATTATTTCATTTGCTAATAGATTGATAATCATATTTGTAATATTTTTTTAATAATATGTATATAAAAGAAATATTCCGTAAAATTTCAAAAATATACAATTTTTTTAAAAAAAGTGTTGAGATTTTGTACTAAATTATTATTAACGATGACACCCCAAGTTACACGAAATTTTACAAGAATTATGATATGAAATGTGCGACTTTATGAAACAACTGCGTTGCAATCTATTTGCGAGAATGATTATATAGACATATTAACTATATATATATATATATATATATATATATATATATATATATATATTACGATATTGAGCAAATATTTGCGATACGAGCAGGGGTGGAGCCTATTTAATAAGATATCCTTTCATTAATTTTAGAAGTAATGTTTTTTTTTTTTTTTTTATAAAATTTGTACATTTCATATTCGTAAATTTTTATTGAAAGTTAATTCCTTTGAAATCTCGATGAACTAAGTATTACATTATTCTAAATATACTTGCTACGATTAGATTCTCGCTGATTAATATGTCATAAGTTCAAATCAGGTCTAGTGATATAAGTCAAATTCCATTAATAAAATATGCCATATATCTGATTTATTTATATATATATATACACACACATAATGTATGCACCTATTGGTTGTATCAATTATAGATTAGGGTTGAGTTAGTAAGTTCAAAGTGTGAATAGTTTACGATGATGGAGCATGCATTTCAATAAAATAACCTTGACTTCCAAATGATCTGTCACGTTATCAATAATGAATTACTTCAAATAAATTCAATTTAGCCAATAATATATCAATTTTGTTTATGAATTGGCGCAATGTAATTACTTTTGATAATAAACTATGCATAATAGCAGTTAAAGTGTTAATTTACAGTTCTCCAATCGAAAATAATATAATTAATATTCTATTTTGACCAAAAGATGCTGCATTATACAAAACGCAATTAATGAAATAATAATTGTTATATTATATTTACAACAAAAAGCATTAATTATATAAGTACTAGAATTTTAAAGATTTTTTACTGTCCTAGTATTCAAAAACAATTATATTTGATATGCTTTTATTTTTTTATTTCATTTAATCCAATTACATATAGTTAACACATAATTAAACTATTTTTATATTACTGTACCTGAGATATAACAAGCTATCACAGAAAAAATATAACCTTTTTTTTGTTGATTAACTAACAATTCATATTATTATTATAGAGTTTTTTATATATTTATATTGATAATTAATATAATGTTAGTTAGATTTTTTTAAATTTTACCTGCATTTGTTACTAATTTTAAAACAATTATTTGGATTATAATAAAATATAATTTCATTGATATTATTAATATATTAAATAATTTAATTTAAATAATACTAATATAATATTCGACAATAGAAAGTATTGTGCTAAGTAACTTATGTAAATATATATAATATTTCAAACTTCTTTGAAGTTAGTTGATGGTGGTTTTTTTAATTAAAAAAATAAATTAGTAATTGAAACTACTACTAATATCGAATTATTCGTTTGAAGAGAAAAAGATCAGGTAGTATAGAAATATTAATCCCTTGACATACGAATTAATTAAAATGCAATATGACCAAAAAGTACTATTTATTTTTCAGCTAAACGTTTGTGTGCTTAACAAAGAGAACAATATTTATACATTATTAAATATTTAGTTATTCTTTGTTAATTTTGTTAATCAAAATTAACAAAGAATAACTAAATAACAAATTAAACAATTATTTAATAGTCCTGTAGAGTGTGAAACTTTTCAAAACATTTTAGTAAATGTAGAGGTAGTTGATATTTCTTACACTGAAAAGTCCTTTCACTTCTTATATTATTTTTTGAGCACACGTGACATCTCTGCAGGATGTTGCTTTTTTACCAGTGGAAGGTGTATGTTTAGGAAAATGTATTCTCATTCGAATAGCACATTTGGCTTTCATTGTCATTTTCATACAAATTCAAAACGGAGATAATGCAGGGTTCTTTTCTGTGGTTCACATTTTAACAATGAATATATATATATATATATATATATATATATATATATATATATATATATATAATCAATTCTTTCTAATACTTGCTTTGCAGCTGCACTCAAGTGAATTAAACCTATGTGTGTCTCAGAAATGTAAATGTTTATTAGGCATAAGAAACACATAACGTATCAAAGACGTTTCTGTATGTCAAGGGATTACAAGAATAAAATTCCTTTTAATCTTTTATATTTTTATTTAAATTGTACTTTTTTTTGATATTATTCTTACAAGTGTTTCAAAATAATATTTATGTTGAAACCAACATCACCAATTATAAACAGGGGCAATGTATATACGAGTAATGACAATAAATAACATTATTAGCATCGATATTTATTAAAAATGAAAGAGTGATAAATAAAGAGGATATGTGGAAATAAAATTAAAAAAAAAATTAACCTATGTTATTCCAATATAATTGAAGATAATTGAAACAAAAAAGAAAATAGTTAATATTTCAGACATTTAATATTTATGAGCTACCTACGAATTTCATGATTTACATTATAATTATAGACATGCGAAAATCAATATTTTTATTATTTAATGTATCATATTATCAGTGTATATTAATCGATTACCTCAACCATAATTTAAGCACATAGATTTTTTATTTTTTATATGTTTTTACATGTATTTTTTTTATTTTCTAAAGAAACCAATACGCACTGTATATTAATCAAAATAATGACGAATCAAATATACATTTTATTTGAAAATGAAATTAATATACACGTTTCTTAGTTTTTAATTACCATTCAACTATATTAAATAGAAACCACTATTTGTCCATATATTTGATTGACATTCAGAAATAAAAATAAATTTGGTTTAAATGTACACGCATAAATATGCAAAACAAAAATAATATATAGAAAAAAAATTATTAAACATAGTTTAATTAATTTTCATTTTCGAATGTTATTCAGTATGTTAACATAAAAGTTTATATTTTTATAAATATAATGTTGTATATATATATATATATATATATATATATATATATATATATATATATATGTATATATGTATGTATTTCCCATGGAGATAAGGTATTACAGAAAAAATATATTGATTTAATAAACATTTCTCGTGAAATGATTATTGTTAATGTGTATAATTATGAGAGATTATCGTAGAGAATGGCAATTATCTCTAGTTTTTTATTTTAATTTATGTAAGTAATATATTTGTAATACAGAATCTGTTAATATAGAAGGGATTTAATAAAAAAATGTAATTTACCAATAAAATATTATTACTAATTTAAATAAATATACACACTTGTGCAAATAGACATAGATGTATATATATCACCTTGAGAGTTACTCGTTCGTAGATGCAATAATAATTCATTTATACTTTAATTCTTGACGATTACCCAGAAAGCATATATATGATTTATCTTTCAAATTAACTTGAACAAATAAAAGAATTTATAATGAAATACCATATTTATTCACCTAATGATCACATAATTTTATTATAAATTGTATTATAAATGTAACATACATTGCAATTAGAGTTTTACAAGAGAGTTTTTTACAAGTGTTATGAAGTTCGTGAATTGGTCATAAACGTTATATATATATATATATATATATATATATTAGTCACATTTTGATCCATTTTTGTTATAGAAATTGTCCTCACATTATACATAAATTTCCGAATTATAAGTTTAAATCATTAACTATAGTTAATTCTGACTCATTACTGAGAGACCTGAAGAGGTATCCATACGTCTATGAATATTTTTATTTCGCGTTCTCTTATTAAATTTTGTTTTTATGTACCTTTTTCATTTTTATTAGAAGATAGGCACAATATTTTCTTCTGTTTCCTATAACGTTGCATTGAAGCTTATTTTGCACTTTTTTTACTTCTTCGTTTGTTTGTTTTTTTTTGCCTTTTTATAAGCAACATTAGAATGTGATTCTTGTTTTCACTTCTTATTAATTTACTCAAAAGATAGATGTTACTAGTGATGGACTCCACAGATTGTTTTAAATCTTGCTGAAAACTAAACCAACGTTGTTAAGTTGAATTTGATCTTTATCGTTGTAAATTAGATTATCTCAATTAAGAGTTGTTTTTTATTGCTATAAACGCTATGATTATTTTTGAGAATTTAATTATCTTCAATACGACCTTGAGTATAGACTGATTTTGTTTCGCATGAGGTAGATTGACACACATGGCTGTCATATTACTCAAAATTGCCGTTTAATTTCTAAGTTACGGTCAATATATAGTAGATGAAGTATTTTTGAATGAAGAATTGTCAATGTATTTTATATAGATTGTAGGCATTTTACACTTTAACAACATAATATACTCTATGAAAAAATTACTATATATACTTCCCTTTTATAATTATTTTTGGATTCTACATTAATGATATTGATTAAAAGAACCAGTTACACAAAAATACATGAATACGTTCTATACCCAATCAAAAATAAACTGATTCACTCTGATGAACAAGAAATAGTGATTATTACATTGTTACCAATATGATAAATTCTCTCTCTCTCTCTCTCTCTATATATATATATATATATATATATAGCATTCTTCCATTTTTACATTTGTTGACAAAATGTTTTATGATATATAGGTACAATAAAATTAAGAATATTTTTGAAGTACATTTGTAATTATAATTTTATTTTCTCTCTCTTTTAGTCTTGTTATATTATGTATATATATATATATGAAAAACAGGTGTTTAAATAATTTCGAATAAGTAACATAATTAAATAATTATTTATAAACATTTTTTTCTTTTGAACAGAATGTTCAAGTAACATTTTATGTATGTGTGTAATATATGTTAATTTCACTTTTTGAAAGTCATCTCTGAATAACAATCTGTCTATTTTTTCAAACTTGAATAAATAAGTACTTCTCTCTTCCCTGCATTTTAATTAATTACAGAGTTTCTTTATTTCAGGATTTAACTTTTATTTTTATTTTTTTTTAACATATATTTTGATCTCCAATCAATAATTTGTATTATCCATTTACCGTTCCTTTATCTTTAATATATTCGGCCTTTATCTTCATTTTAAAATTTTTGCTCTTGTTATTGTATTTATAATTTAAAAAATTGTCGAATTTGACATTTAAAAAACTGTATTTCTATATTTTTTTGTCATTCATAATATAAAATTTTCCACGTTGTCTGAAATTAATGATCTTATTGTTTCAAGAATGATGTTTGCTTTCATAAATAAGGATAGGTTAAATATATTAATGTTATATATATATATATATATATATATATATATATATATATATATATATATATATATATATATATATATATAGAATACAATAAAGTACCAAATTAAAATTCTGGATATATTTTTTATTATATACCTAAACTTTTTTATATTTTCAATAAATGAGTCCATATGTGATTGATGTCTCTTGTATTATTTGTATTTTTTATTGATCGCATGTTTTTAAAACGTTAAATGTTTTCTATTTTGTACTTGTCTATTGTTATTTTTTATGGGAACTGAATGCCATTTTCCGGTACAATATAAAACACTTGATTTTATTTATTTTTATTGATTTATTTAGCCAATTATTTAATTTTTAAAAATTCATACATTATTTTTTAATATTTTCTGTGGTAAAAATCATTATTATATAAATATTTTTATATTTCTTGATTTTCATAGTAGTTCTTTTTTAGTTTATTGATACCTATCATATTACTTTCTTTTGTATAAAACTGAGTATCTTTTTACATCAATGCCGTGATACATTTGTTAAAAAACAGCATACAATTGATGAAATTGTACATTGTGTTTCCACGCCTTTCACATTATTTGTTTAATGATGATAAACTGATTTATTTATCTGTAGTTAATTATAGATAGCCGTCGATTGATATTATTTTATTGTACTCGTTTCTATACAATTAAAGAAAAGATATTTAATTTAACTTTTACTTTCAGATCATTATAAAATTGTTTTTCTTTATATTTCATACTGAGAAACAATTCGTTTCATATTAATCATTTTCAAATTTCGAAACTTTTCTTAAACTAACACTGCGTTTCAACCAAATATTATTTACGTTTTTTAGATTACTACAATATACTTTTTTGTATATAAAAATTAAAGAAATGTATATATATATATATATATATATATACATACATACGTATTATGTACATTATATACAATTTTCTATTTACTTATTTTTGATATAGAAATATGTTTAAATCAATTTGATCCATTTCAATGAAAACAATAATATAATAAACTGAATGTAATATTGGATTATTGTGTTATCTAATTCAAATAATCAAAATTCTATGATTTTTGGTTATAGAATACATATATTTGAGCACTAAAATCTGATGTACGTATAATTGTATAAAATTGAAAAACTTATTGTTCATACACACGCACGCACACATGCAAACAAACACACACCCACATATATATATATATATATATATATATATATATAATTATACATTATTGTTACGTTTGGGTGTTAACAATTTTGTATTAAAATATATTGAAAGAGAAAAATAAAAAAAATGTATCAAAAACGTATATGTATTCATAAAAGCTTAAACATTATTTTAAACAATTACTTAATGGTTAACTCAGATGTAAGTACTTCTCATCAACTTTCATTAAGTAGTCGTTATATAATAATAATGACAAATATTTAAAGAATAAAAAAATATTATAAAGCTGTTATTTGCAAACAGTTTAAATAAATAGGAATGTATTAAATAAATATTTTGTTAGCAATTGTTGTTATTATAATAGTTTGTTTTCACAACTTGTAGTTATTTGAAAATTTAACATTTACTGTCGTATTGATTGTTAATATTGTAAAATGTATTTTTTATGTTCTTTATTTCCGACTTTTGAGGTATTAAGAGATCTAATATTGATTATATAATACGATTTTAATCGTACACAAAAATTATAATATTGTAAGAAATAATTTTACATATCTATTTTGTGTAATATTTCTCATATTCGATAGATAATACAGATCCGAGTGTGTATTAAAATACGTATAAGTATGTCCATATTTTTTCTGTTAGGTTAAATATTAGACATTAATATATATATATATATATATATATATATATATATATATATTAAGAGAAATACAAATATTTTCCTATACATCTACCTCATTTTGTGTGTGTGTACAAAAGTGCAACAAGGATGAATATATAAAATGTGATGCTTATGAATATTTAACTATTCTTATAAAAAAATTGTTGAAAACTTAAATTAGTTAATGCAAAATGGATAAAAACAAATTAAATATGTTTTGTTGTGCTAAATTAGTTACAATTGCATTAGGGAAAAATATATGTCTTGATGAGTGAGGTGTTTGTGTTCTTATTTTTGAAAAATAAATTCAAAACTATATAGATTTTCCAACTTATGTTATTCATTTTATTAGCTTATACGTTCATAAACAAATTTTGATACTTTCAGTACAAATAATTCAAAAAAAATAATTTATTGCATTTAAATAAAGATATTTGTCAACACTGCATATGCATATTATTTTATTTGTAATTTTATACCTACATTTACATACATATACACACAAACACACACACACATACAAATATATATATATATATTCGTTTCATTTATTTGTTTATTTTAAATATAAATTAATTATGGTATATTTTGCTTGAAGTTTCAGTACGAATAATAAATTATTAACAAATTTATATTTATGACACTTTAATGTACGTACTGCTGTTTAGCCATTAAAAGTCAATGAATAAGATGATAGTAATATAGTTAATAGTGTCTATAATATAACATTAATCTATCTTCAAGTCCAAGAGGTTAACTCTAACTACAAGTATAATTGAAAAAAGTATCATCTTCACCTTAAAGCTATGTGTAAACATAGCTACAATAAAATTAAACTGTAAAGTTGTAATTTATGACAGCTATTTTCAGTAATTTCTTTAAATTCATTTCATTCTGATTTTTTTATTTGAGAAATGAAATTTAAAAGTAAATTAGTTTGATATTGTTACTTGAAAACAATTTTAATAACATACTTAAAAAAACAATTTAATATTCCTTCTTTAATATTTAAAACTGAAAATAATATTTTATTAAACTGAAATATTTTAATCATTGAGATTACATTTCTACAACTGTATGTCGATAACTGAACTAAATACATTGGAATTCGATTATAAATATAGACACTTATTCTCATATAAAGTGAAATCGACGAGAAATGAGCGATTATGAAGTGAACTCGCACGATTCAATTTACATTGGAAGTAATGGAAATCTTAGCACGATGAAACCATGCAATTTTAATATTACCAATGATAAGGAAAATCACGCTCGACGAATCGCATATATTAAAAAGCAACTATGTAAAACCAGTTGAGATTTATTTATAAACCTCAGAGATGATGTTTAATTTCTAGGTTCAGTTGCGACGATGTAAAATATTATACAAAATAATGTCAAAAAATAACACATATCTATAAAAACTAGATCACTATGTTCTTATGTATTATTGAAATTTTTAAAATTTACTCTTTTCTATTACATCAAATAAAATTTGTGAATTTTTTTCTCTTTATTACGACGGATTTGTTAAAGATATATATATATATATATATATATATATATATATATATATATATATATATATTATGTTTTATTTTTGTTCGAATACAGAGTATATTTTAAATTAAAGAAAATAAATAAATATGACTCGTTTTATAGAGAGAGATTTAAAGATTGTGTAGAATTTATTACATCATCAAGGAAGAAACATAAAAACATAAAATTTCTGTTACATAATTTTATTTTTTTACAAAGAATATGTATTTTATTTTTAAGATTTAATTAATTCTTCTTAAAGTTTATATGATTATATGATGAATTTAGAATATAAAAAATATGCTAATACCACTGAATAGACTATTTTGAAACTAAATCATTTAACTAATCATTTATTTTAGAATATAAGTGAATCTGTTGTTAATACTAAATAAAATGTTGAAATACACGATCTTCCATATATTCATATTAAAATTTTTTTACATTTACGATTGCGTGCCAGTGAATATCATCGCGCGTGCCACTTTATTCACATGAGCTAAATACTTTATTACTAGTATACAACAAATTTAAATGGGACCCATGAGATCAACAACGATGTATATACAGTTCAACCATTGTAACTATATAACCATATGAAAGTATGTTTTATACGTATAACTACATACTTACAACGTATTATTAAAGAAAAATAATTATATATGACCTCCATACATGGTATATCGAGCTACTGGACTGCTCCGTAGGATTAATCTTGAATGCATAAAACGATGAATTTTGACATCGTTCTAAATAACCTTCTTTAAACACAATATTATACTTAATTCTATGTTATATATATATATATATATATATATATATGTATGTATGTGTGTATGTATGTGTGTGTATGTATGTGTGTGTGTGTGTGTATGTGTGTGTAATTAAAATCACAATATTTATAAAGACGGTTCTGTTTACGCGTTTATAATATATAAACCCGAGGTCAATATAGTGTAAAAGAGCACGTATATAAAGATTATAAGTATTTGTGATAAAATATTTTTTATTCGATGTCTCTTACATGGCTGACAGTTAAGGTAAACTAATAACATTAATTACTTTTTTTATAAATAGTTGACACGTTCCGTACGTAATTAATACTTGTGTATGTGAAGAAGTTTCACTCAATAAAACGAGGTTATTTAGACTAGGCATGTTTCTTTTAGATTTGTCAAAATGTTAATAGCATTTTATTGTATAGATTAATAAGAAAAGTGTATCATTCAAAAAATGTTTGAATTAGAAAAAAATGTTTTGTTTAAGGATTATATATATATATATATATATATATATATATATATATATATATCAGCGGTAGCCTATTTCGGTTCATACAATGGATGAAGGTCTCTTCCAAAAATTTTGTGTATATATATATATATATATATACGTAGGTGGTTTCAGAAATTCTTGACCTGAGGTATATGGGTTTTTCCTCAAGTGAAAATTTTTGATTACCTGGAAAGTAACACTTCTCTACACCCTATATAAACCATCCGTTTCATAAAACTGTCATTACATATTTTTTGGGAGACGTTAGAAACAGTGAATATTTAGTGAAATCTCAGCGCTATTCAAAACAAAGACGAGTGGAATGGTATCAACAGTTTTTGGACTATGTAGCTCTGGGACTCTTTATGGTTCTGTATCATAACTCTACTACAAAAAGAGAGTCAATGGAATTGGATCGAAGAGGCGAACTAGCCCCAAGAAAAGCGAAGGCTACCAAGAGTACCCGAAAGGACATGGCGACAGTTTTTCGGGATTCACAAGGAATCCTTATGATCGATTTTAAACAAAGAAACATGGTAATAAATGCCGATTATTATGAATTATTACTGAGACAACTCGTCAAAAAGTAATTGAAAAACATCGCAAGAAAGTCTTTCTAGGTGTTCTTCTTCTACAAGAGAATGCACCTGTACATACTCTTGCGATTGGGAAGGGGGTTGTTGGTGAATGTGGTTTTCAAGAAGTCGTCCAACCGCTTTAGAATGTGGTTTTCAAGAATTTGTCCACCCGGCTTACAGTCCAAACCTGACCCCAAGCGACTATTTTCTATTCACGAACTTGAAGACCGATGTTCGGAGGGAAAAAATTGGCAGCGACGAAGAAGTGCAAGCAGTAGTTTTGACCCATTTTGAAGACACAACTTCAGAGTTCTTATGTAACGGCTTAAAAGCATTAATTAATCGCTGTAAAGTGTATAGAAATCAAAAAAAGGATACATTCAAAAATAATAGGAAAAAAAATTGTTTTCTTTCTTTTTCTATCTCAGGTTAAGAATACCTGGAACCACTCTAGTATATATATATATATACACAAAATATTCTTTAATTGAGCACACAAAAGTTAATAGCGCGATATTATGTGGAAAAATAATACGAAATGACATTATAACAAATTTTCGAAAAATGCACCGTTCTACCGTTCTAGAATTATTTATAGTCTAACATAACATTGCATTGCATTCACTTTTTATAAATAACTTCTGAAAATTTTAGTAATTAATTATGTTTTTTTTATTAAATTTTAATTAATTTATGTATTTTTTATTGGCATTCTTTTATTTACCAGTTTCATTTAATGGGCGCGTTCAATACATTGCAGAACTGCAACATTTCTTTCGCGTTTTAATTATTTTAGTACTGAATAATTATTTCGCTAGTATTTATTTCGAAAATGTTATGGATTTAAATCTAAACACATCTTTTTTGAATACATATGACATATTTATTATTAATAAAGCGATTATTTTGAATGTTTAATAAATGTTTTTAAAAAACACATTCAACAAAGTTTAAAAAAATTAAAATAAAAATATATACGAAGTTTGGAAATTAATTCCGGGATTGGCATAATGAAAAGAATACAATTTATGTTGATATTTTTAATACTTTTCAAAGAAACCTTCATTCACTTTAATACAATTATTATAACGTTCTAAATAACTTTTGAAAACAGTCGGCGAAGGCGTTCGAAGAAACTGCTTTCAATTCGGCAGTTCTTCTACGTTCTGAAATCGTTTCCCATTGAGAATATTCTAAAATAATAAAATTACAAAAGAATAAGTTAGTAAAATAGTAAAGATAAATTAAAATTTTGTTTGCCAAAGACATATTGAAGGTTCATTTAAAATTATGAATTGAATTAAAGTTACTAGTGTGAATTTAATTTTCATTTTTATCACTGGTTGTGCAGTAAATTGAAATTTTACAGTTGCTTTTGTGTATATATTTTCTGCAATAAAATTTTTATAACTGAAATGCTCGACAGAAAAGCAATTAAAAGACAAAAAATGAGAAGTAAATTGTTCTTTCTCAAAATATGACTTATTTATTTATTTATTATTATGAGCAAAATAAAATAATCTATTTTAAAACAAATATTATTTTTTAAAATTTAGGTTAAATACTATTATTAATAAATTATATTCCTGATAGTTAAAAATAATGATGACAATACTTTCCTAACACATTTAGTTCCTAATATTCAGGTTGCAATTAAATATGCATCTCTGCTTACAATTATATATTATTTGTTTAGTTTAGAATTACAGTTATTTGTTTAGTTTTTGGAGTGCTTGAACTAGAATATATTTACACTATATTTAAATGTTTTTACAACTTATGTGTCTATTTCTGATTATAAACATTTTTAATACATATACACGCATGTGTATATATATATATATACATATACATATATATATATATATATATATATATATATATATATATATATATATGTATTTACACGTGGCTGTATATTTGTTAAGTCGATACGAAATCAACATTTCCATAAAACAAATAAGTCCGCATAAAATACAAATATTACTTAAATCTCTTTTTATCTACTAATATGAAATATATTTATATTCAATAATCATTTTTGAAGATATTTATTTATTTAAATATCAAAATTAGAAATTATTTATTTTTAGTTCAGAGAAAATATTTACAAAATTTCTAGAGATTATAATAACGGTTGTGTAAAGATAAATAAATACCCTCTCTTTCTCTCACACACACACACACACATATATATATATATATATATATATATACATATATAGTGAATTAATAAAGAAAGTATCATTAAATAACCATTAATTACAAAATTATCGAAATATTAAATATATGTTTAATTTGTGCTTGGGGTTTGAAAATGAGTGCCAAATTATTTAAAAATGCATTAGTAGCAAATATCATTTTATTTTTATGAATAAATATTATTGTTTGAAAAGTTGATTCATTTTTCTACAGTCCTGATTCAAAAAAAATATATTTTTTTAAAAATGTTATTTTTTTATATCATATAGAATCAGTATTAAAAATAGAAAAATGAAATACTTAAAATTATAAATGTGAGAATAATTTAATCATCATATATGTGCTGGTATTTATGACAGTGAATTAAGTCAAAATATTGAAAAAAATGATTTTATGATTTATTTTATGGTACAATTATTTATATGTTAATAATCTAGAAGAACGTAGAAAATAAATAAAAAAATGTACCGTTTAATGACTGCAAAGTTGGTCAGTAAACATAATTCTGTTTTTGTTTATTTTGATAGTGGCCTAAGTCACTAACTTTTTGGTATACTTTGTTTTTCTGGAAAAATGCATGTATTTATTTCAAGGTATACAATATTTTGAAGGTATATAATCCTTCAGTTAAGTCAACTTATTTACTTAAAGCTCTTAAATGAACATTATATTGCTATTGGAAAACAAAGAACGAAAAATATTAAGAGGGAATCGTTAATTGGTTGAAAATACAATAGATCAGATTTTATTAAGGAGGAAGAAAAAGAGATCTCTAGTATTATTCAAAATGAAGTTAATATAATTGTAACTACAGATTATAAATGAATACTATTTTTTATAACTTCCTTTTTTGAATAAAAATTAAATATTTCTTGTTATGTCATTTTTAAGATGTTGAATAATTTTGAAAATAGTCTGTCATATGAAGTATCAAAAACCATATATTTTTTCATGATACTCGTAAAAATACATAATTATATAAAATATTTACATTAAAACAGTATGTACTTCGGAAAATATTTTGTTATATACTGGAAAAATATTTTTTATTACACACAAACGCAAAGGTCTGAATATCTCAATATGAAAAACATATGACTTAGGCCACTGTTTGATTTACCGGTATATATATATATATATATATCAGATCGTAAATTATTTAAATTTTGTACCAGTCATTATCGCTTAATAAACATATTACTTATTCTTCAACGATAATGTCATATATAAAGATATAATAAATATATATTTATTTGTTCCCCGAATATTACTTTTCTGTATATTATTTTTCTATCGCCATTGTGTTAGAAAAATCAATTTTACATTGTAGAAATTTATCAAAATATTCATGTTATTTATATGTATTATTTATGTATATTAAAATACATAAAATTATGTATACATGACGTTTCAAAAACGTTAATTACATTGAAGTATATTTGATAAATATATCAATATGTTGGCAAAGTATTCTTGAATTCACTATTCTTTTGTAGCAGTTGATAAGGAACATGAATTATTATCTATAATATTGTTGAATGTACAATATATTCGTTTTCAAATGAATTTATAAAATAATGAAATAAAGTATGGATATAAACACATCAGGAATAGTAATTATAAAATGAATAATTTACAAGAATATCAAAGGCACTTATATAATTCATTATCTATTTGTTGAAAAATATGTTCATATATTTCAAAAAAAATCGATTTATTTAGATAAAAATGCTGAGTTAAAAATAATAAAACGTTGAAACAGAAAACTAATGTTTTAATTTACAGAAATAAGATAATTAAAAAGGAGTCAAGTGAAATATTTATTTTAATTGTTCAAATGAAGTTATTTTGTAGAATGAGATGAGATGAAATTATAAAGTGAAAAAATTACTATGAATTGTATTTGTAAGCATGATTACGTCTTAATTTTGTTGTGTAATTTTACTCTGATGCTAGAAACTTAAAATCAATAATAATCATAAAGGTGTCGGGAAGAAAAAAATAATAAAATTAATTTTTTATACAAGAACAAGAATATTCCATTTAATGCACTCTTCAAACTTAATAGCAAAAATTTTTTTATACCGTTGAAATATAAATAACAATAAAAATACAAAGTTAGTTTTACCATCAATAACGCAATGTCAAAATGGTAAAGGAAGAAAATAGAAGTCTTCAGATAGGATTAATTACAAAAACAATTAAAGCTAACTTCTGTGATTGGGAAAGATTGTTATATGATAATAATGATTAATATTTTTCAATAAGTCTGCTAATTACATTCAATATCAAGCAATTATTTACATCATTTTAAAATGTCATAAATTGCATTCTTTAATTAATTCCTACAAATTTTCATTGAAAAAACAATGAGACATAAATGAACAATTGTAATTCTGCTATAATACACTTATCAAATACTAATTTTTTACATAAAAACTGTTTTCTATAATTGTCCACTTTATTTCGTATTTAGATTTGGTAATCTGAGTTTTTTTGTATTCAATAATACATTATAACTTGAAATATCTGATATAAAATTTGTATCTATTCAATCATTTTATAATTTAATTTCACGTGATTTTACAATACATTAGAAATATTTCTAGTACAATCACCATACAAAGAAAAACATTTTACTACTTATAATTTATCTCTTACTATATATCCGAATTTTTGAATATTTATAAAAATAATTTCAAATTAATGACGCACCAATTAGATTTGAAATATATTATTACGTGCCTGTTTGGGTTTAGTATTCACTTAAAGAACATAAATACACCCTTTTAATATTGTTTTATTAAGGAATCTATTCAAAATTAATCTCTTTTAAAAAAATTAAACAGTAAGAGTTTTATTATTCAAAAACTTGCGTGATTTTAAATTATAAATATTATTGTTAGAAAGAAATAGAATACGGAATTATAAATAAATATTTTGCGCGTCATTCTTAATCTGGTTGTTATGAACAGTATTGTTTCTTTAATAGCCGTTTGTAAAATAAATACTTTTCTGTGATAGTGAATATAATGAATGCTACTGAATATATTACTTGTATTTTTAATTTCATTGACCATTATTTTAAAATTCCCTTCATAATTAAAATTAAATTAATTATTGTATATGAATTTGAACTAAAAAACAATTTATAAAATATAATCATTTAAATTTCATATTACTGAACAATAGTAAAATAATTCATATAGCATTGATGCAAGGTCAATATATATATATATATATATATATATATATATATATATATATATATAATATACAAGTATAAAATATACATGATTTTCTTTTAATACAAAAGATCTGTTATTTTTTATTTAATATACCAGATCAGGTTTTTTTAAAAAAATTACATAACACCATGCATATCTGTCAGCATTATAAATAATTTAAAAATTTTATATTATGAATGACACACTAAATATATTAATTATGATTAAAAATGGTTTGTGTAAAACACTTAAGCAGTTTTTTGTGAAAAATGTTGAATATTAATAAACTTAGTATTTCCGAATATCTAATCCTACTTCTAAGAAAAACTGAGATCCAAGGTAAATATTAAACTCTTTATAATAATATTAATATATAGCCTGTCAGAATTGACGGAAAAGTAGAAAGAAATATAGAAAGCAAAAACTGTTTATTGTTTTTTACAACATAATATATTTAAACATAAAAAATATCTAAGAAGGAAACTTAATGAATTAAAGTTGAAACCTATGAGGTGATAAAGCAAACACTCCTGATGATATTTATTTAAATCTGTCTGAAAATGGATGAAACTGGTAAAAAAGACAGGAAATTATATGATCTAAAAAGATAAAAATCACCAGGATAATAGTGTAATTACTTACAAAAAAGTAGAATTAAAAGAATTTCAAAGCTTATCATTAACTAAATCAAATTTAAATCTAAAAATGTCGAATTAAATGTTTTTGTTGAAAATAATTTATAAAATACGAAAGATAATACTAGAAAAGTTATAGCCATGTTCAGTGGCAAACTCGGGATTTAATCTGGGGGAGGGGGGTGAATTGATCGGATAAAATAAAATTAATGTGAATAAATAAAATTCATTAGGTGATTATAAAAATTTGTTTAAAAAATAACATCTAGTTTTATTTTCTTTTCACAAAGCTCTTGAATTACTTCCGTCGTGGTTACATTAATTTGTGTATATATATATATATATATATATATATATATATATATATATATATATATATATATATATATACATAGGAGCTTATGATAGGAGAAACATTAATCTTCTGTGTATATAGGAGAATTTTCGTGCGATGATTTTGTTTTGTTTTCTAATGTTTTTTCCCTTTTTCTTTGGGGAATACCAAAGCCCCTTCTACCCCTGTGTGCGCCACTGGCTATATATTTTGTCACAGCATCTTGTAATAACTTGAAAAGTGAAGTAAGCATATAAATTTATTCTACATAATTTAACGATGAAGTAAAAAAGCAGTGTTTAAATTTTGCAACCTCAATAAAAATATATTTTTGAAATGTATTCTTATAAATAATAAAAATTGTTTTTTCGCAACAACCGACAAAAACAGTGTTTAATGGTGAAGGAACGTCGAAGCACATGTCGAAATTAAATCTTTACTTTAAAAAACTAGTCAATGTTTATTGATCTATGACTTTTTGAAATGCATTACAAATTTCTTGAACCAGCCAAGACTAGCATAGTAGAAAAGTATTATGAAGAAATTGTTATTAGGTATCAAAATTAGTAAAGAAGTAACTAATTTGAATCGAAAACAATTGTTATTCTTATACAATCTCAAACCACATATTTTGTAAATAACCTTGAAACAATTACATCAGATGCAATATGCAGTTATTTGATATTTCTTGTCTCGGAAGACCAAGTATTATTTCTTTCAATGTTCATATTTTTGCTTTAAAAATATTCAATGAAAAAATTTTTCTGGGAATTTTATTCATTATAGTCATAAATCATTCTTTTATGATTTTATAAATAAACGTGTGCCTGGTAAAGAAAACATTTATATAAGAAAGTATATTTCAAATATTGGAATAAATTTTAATGTAAAAAAATATTTTTAAATAAACTTAAATCATTTGAATTGGTAGTGATATTAAAATAAAAATTAGTGATATTAATATAGTTGATGTACGATATTAACTCTTTTACTATCTTACAAGTATTTTGTACCGCCCAAAAATACCTTGGAAAATATGCGTTTTTGAAGCTATTTATTACAGTTAATATATTTTTCTTTAAAATAAAAATAACTTCAAGCTTTTTTTGCATTTTATTTTAAAATGTATGTAGTTTTACAGAAAAAGAATATTTTTCATAAATTGAAACGTTTAATTAATGGTAAAAAAAATTTTTTCTTTAGAATAATTTTTACTTTTGTACAAACATTTTCATATTTTTGTAGAAATGAGAACAGTTGTATTCAATGGGATACAAAAAGCATATGCACTCTTTAATAAAGTGATATACATAGAAAGGTTATAACGAGTGCACTGAAACACAAGTCAACATGTGAAAATAGGTTCCGTTAACTTTGGGTATTTGCGCTTATATGAAATATGTATATTCCTGTTAAGAAGAAATGTTTTCTACTATAAAAATTAATTTTATAAAAGTGCTATTACATGAGTTAAAATTGTATTGAAAATAAAAAGCCGATATATCGGCTCAAGGTATTTCTCGAAAAAATGCAGTGCCGATATATCGACTCTAAAGTACTAAGAGGGTTAAAATAAAAAAATGTGAACAATTCATTCCAAGTACATAATGTATACAAATACTGTAAAAATATTGAAAAAATGTTATAAGCATTTGTATAAGCCGTTATGCAAATCGATCATTCATCCATTAAATTAAAAATGGTTTTATACAGAATTTGTATTACGAAATATCATTATTATAGTTTCTGAAAATAAATTAATTCTTCTATAATTTTCACATATTACTGATTTTAAATGGACATTCAAAAAAAGCTGAATAAATAATATATGGGCTTTGAAAGTATTATTTGAATATCAATAATTTCTTAAAAATAATATCTTAGTATTAGCTTATGAGAAAAAAATCTAAATTGTAATTATTAATAATTAAAAATTGAACTATGCATTTAAAAATATTTGATTCATAAAGAATTGAGATCTATAAACACTCATAAAATAGTTATTTTTTAAATTATGGAATGACAGTTTTTATTAAATTACTTTTCTAAATTTTATTGTAACAATTTTAGTTACTTATTACATTTTTTTAATATACTCGTTATAATTGTTGTTAGTTTATATCTCAATTATATTTATTAAATTGAATTTTGTTTTAAAAAGTTCTGGTTTATAGGGGAGTAGGTAAGAACACGTCGACACCTAAGGTCATTATCGATCTATAGAGAAATTTATAGATCTATTATATTAGCAAAACAAGAGTCTATTATTATTTAATCATTCAATTATATAAAAAATATTGTTTAAAATATACCATCAAGATTTATTTAATAATTTTTCATTCTGATATATAAAATTTATGAGTATGCTGATTGCTTTTTTTGTTATATATTATTTAAATTGATTCTTTAACGATTCAAATAGTTATTTATAGTTAAATTGTCAGTAAAACTTGACTTTTATGTAATTTTTTAAATGTCTGAATATTTATTTAAAAAAACGTCATAAATACACAAATATTTGGATAGCTTCAGAATTTTTGAAATAGAAAAATCTGACCTATTGGCTTTTAAATTGTATATGTCAATTAATATTCAACTTTTATTATCATCTTATTGCATTTTTAATAATTGTAAACTATTAAAAATACAATAATTGGATTCAAGTTGGCAAAGCATGTTGGATTTTATGAATTGATTTCATGGAAGTATTATATATGTGTAATATTATGAATATATATATATATATATATATATATATATATATATCGCAAAAATATATACGTAATAATAAATAATCTAAAGATAAACCTAATAGCACAGTTTTGAAATTGATAACTATTTTGAAATCAATGATTTAAATCTAAATGTTTATCGTTTTTAGGATTTAAAAATAAAAGTTAATAATCATAATAGCATTAATAATACATTTTATTTAGAGTCAGGTATACAGTTTCGACCTTCAGGCGATAAGATTACAGTAAAAGGTAAAAAATACATGCAAAGTTTTATGATAACAATGAATACATTCGACTATTAAATGTGACAATGTATGGACTTTATTCAGTTTTGTCCATTTTGTGGAATTATATATTTTTCTATCAATCGATAAATAATTTATATTTTTTCCAATTAAAATGGTTAAGATATTGAATTGTATTAAAATCAAAATTTTAATTACTTCAGTCGTAACTGAGGTATTGTTCTTAATTATTTATATTGCTCTATTTAAAAACACAATTTGCACGATTTCTTTACATTTATTATGATTAAAAATCATATTTTCAAATGCGAGCCAAAATATATATTTTATTTTTATATTCATTTTATATATATGACGAACACAAAATGACACGTATTCATAAACAATTGTATGATAATAGTTACAGTCATAATACTTTTATTTGTAATCAGCTTTGAGAATAGTCAATAGTATATTATAATTTTAGCAAGATTGTCCGTTGTTAAAATAAATAGTGCTTCCGATGGAAATATATCAATTTTTAGGTATTTTATTTTAATGTTACTTTTTAAAACAAAAAAATAAAATATTTTTTATTAATAAAAATTACTATTAAAGATATATCTTGTTTTATTCAATGATCTGGTTTTTGGAATTATCGCACAACTCAATATTGCACGAGGTGAATTAATTTTAATATGTTAATAGTAATAATGTATTAAATAAATATAAAATATGATGAAAAATTAAAAAAAAATTTAATAATTTACGTACAATAAATGGTATACTGAACTTATATATTGAATTGACCTTAATATTGAACTTAGTTGTAACATCACTGAAATAATGATATTCAAAACGTCGGATAGTAAGGATGTTTTTCCTTATCTTCAATGTACTTTTACGTGCTGAATCAGTAGAATTACTTTTTCATTACTCTAAAAGAAACTGTGAGGAAAGAGCTAAAATACAGAATATTTCTTCTTTATTATTTTTTGTATCGTTTGCAAAATATTAAATTGGTGCAGAATAATTGCGATTTTTAGGTATCGAGTATAAAGACGCATATATCAATTAAAAATTATTTTCAATAATCAAAATAAAGACCATTGGCCTGCACACATTTCTCTCAACGGGAAACAAGTTTGTTTATTCCTACAAAATAGAATTCTGGAGTCCTGTAATTAACGAATTCATTGAGAGCGTTTTGAGCTGATGCTTGATCTTTGAAAACTTCTCGTAGAAAATTATTCAAATGTTTTAAAAAAATGATAAATTATCAGAGACAAGTGCGGAGAATCAGGTGGATGAGGTAAGGTTTCATAACCTAGTTCATTTAATTTTTTTGAAATCATTTGTGAGACGTGTGGTCGGGCGTTGTTATATAGAAAAATTGGTCCTTTTCGATGACCATATCTTTCTGCTGTTATTGTTTCACCACGATTTAAGAAGTTGTAGTGAATTATGCCATTTGCCGTCATCAAACACTGAACAGAATCTTTTTTTCACAAAGCTTGGGTTTAAGAAACTGTTTTGGTGCTTCTCCTCGGCCTACCCACTATGATGAACGTTTCCGATTGTTGTTCACTTTTCATCACATGTGATTATGAGAGAGACCCAAAAGAAGTGTAGACCAGACTTCGTATCGTCGAATTACTTGATGTTCATTTAGTTCATACGGCATCCATTTATTCAGGTTTTTTCTTTTTCAATTAGGCACAAATGTCGAACAACTGTTGAATGGTCAACATTGAATAATTCTGCCACCCGTCGAGTTGTTCTTCTGCCACCTCTAGAGCTGTTTTACGTGAGTCCGCTTCCATAACGTCTCTTAAATCATTATTGTCTATAGCTGAAGGACGTCTATAACACTCCTTATCATCAAGGCTTTCTTTCTTTTCAAAATTTTTGGAACCAGTGTTCAGCTGTACGTTCACTAATTGACACTTCACTAAAAACAAATTTGATATTTTGAATTTCTCTTACTTTTCGTTCCAATTTAAACTCATACAACAAAGTCGCGCGAATCTACTTTTTTATGACTAATTTAAGAGGTTATATCCAACAATATTAAAGAATGAATACAACAGATGTAAGATGAAATCAGTAGTCCTAATTTCATTGTTTACAATGATGTATCGCATGACTATAACAAAATATCACAGTAACTAGAAAAATCAACACCAAACTTCAAATGATAAAAACCACAATTATTTTTACACCAACCTAATATTACAAGACAATTATCATTTGTGTTGAAGTGAATTTTTATAGAATTAATATCTTATGAATACATGGATATCAATCAAACCAATATATTTAAAATAAAATATTTATATAATATTAATTTATTGTTATAAAATGTTAATGTATGCTTACATATAAATATGTATATAGAAAGTGTTATATACATAATACTATGTAACATAATTGTAAATAAATGACTTATTTCCTTAGTAAAAAAAATGAGATATAATTTGATTTAATTTCGCTATAATATTTAATATAAATAAAAAAAAATATTTTTATCTATGAAATTAAATTTTAAAAATAATTTTATTTTTACATCAAGAACACATATCAATATTAAAATATTCTCATTATTTAAATACATCAGCTGTACAACTTAATACGCTTACATAATTAATTTATGTTTGTAAAGATTTAATTAGAATGTGACGAATATTTCGATAGAAAAGAATGAATGTGTAAGAAAGTAATAATTCCGCTTAATATTTTGTTTAATGCCACATTGTTTTTTCACACTTTCACTACTTCCGAGGTCAATGGTTTTTAATGGACATCAAAATGTCAGGAAGAATAGTAATTGTTGGTAAATTGTTTATCATTAATTATTTGTAAACGTTTAAATATTTAAATTAAGAACACAAAACAAAGACGTAAGACACGTTATGCAATATATTTTTGGTGTTTGTTTCCTAAACAAGTAATTGACTGAATACGTTTTTATTTAATACATTATTACCATATAATGACGTAGTTTAAATAAATGCAAATTCATTTAAAATAAAACTATGTTACCAATTTCATAAAGATTTAAGAATGTCTAACTAAAATATTTTACGTTTTATTATCTTCAGCAGAATATATGTATATATATATATATATATATATATATATATATATATATGTGTGTGTGTGTGTGTGTGTTTCCACTTTTTAAAAGAAATTTTTTTTATTTTAACAATTTATAAATTAAACTGCAATAGCTTTATTATTTATAATTATGCAATTATACATAGGAAACTGAAAAGAATTAACTTAAATATAAGGTTTAAAACAAAACATGAAAAAAAATATTCATTTATTAAAGAAAATAAATGTATTGCTCACATTGTAGAGTGTGAAACTTTATCATTAAGTAAAAAAAATGATTTAACGAAGTTGTCATTAAATTTGAATATTATATATATATATATATATATTATTAGAGATAAGTATAGAGTTCAATCTATATTGTGCCTGTTATTAAAAAAGTAATATTTCTGAAAAGGTTTTATATTAAAAAGTTAATGTTAAAATTAATAAAACATACTGTTAGAGTTTATATATATACCAACACACACACACACATATATATATATATATATATATATATATATATATATATATATAGGTGATTCAATTTAGGTTTCCACATGAAAGTATTAAAAAATCGCAAAAATAAAAAAAATATTACTTTTTTATTTAATACTTTAGTTTAATTCAATACTAAAATGCAATTAACTTAAAATACTAAATAAAAAATAACATTGTTTTTTAATTTTTCCCGTTTTTTTAAACTTTCACGTGGAAACTTATATTGAATCACCTATATATATATATATATATATATATATATATATATATATATATATATATATATATATATATATATATATACATATATATGTTCATATATATATATATATATTTATATATATATACACACATTATGAAATTCATTTTAATTATTTCTTTAAAATGCAACACAATTTATTTTTATGTTTTTGAAAACTATATGTATAAGTAATAACTCATTGATGAAACTATGATAACTAACCCCAATCATGAATACGACTTTTATAAATTAATTTTTAAATCTAAAGATTTACAACCTAAAAACAATAGAGATCTTGACTTTATTAAAGATAGTTATAGCGTGTACAATATACAGAATTCATTTTTATTTGATGCATCATGTCATTTCATTACGCTAATTAAATATTTGGAACAATGGTATTACTAAAGAAATGTGAAATAGCTAATAATCTACTTTTAATCTCATGATCCATTGTTTACCGACATGCCAGACTTACTACTGAATAAAGTAATAAACACAATAATTGATTTTAATTGTACATTTTTTAATAAAAAGAAAATTAGAAAAATGAAATATTTGTTTTCGGAAATTATAAAGAATTGTTTATGAAAACCTAAAGTGTATATATATATATATATAAAATCATGCATATGTCATCTTCAATTAATGATGAATTAGTACTAGATGTAGATAACTTCTAAGTTGAAGGGCATAATATATGTATAGTATATTTATAATTAAAGTTATGTACAGAATCGTTTACCGCTTTCAAACATAATTTAGTTAAAATATCAAAGAAATAGTATTGTTAAAATTATTGAATATTAATTTATATATATATATATATATATATATATATATATATATATATATATATGAGCTAAAACAAGCGTCAGTTTCACAAAAAAAAAACATTGACGACTGAATTTTTTTTATTGAGATTCACGATAGAAATCCAAGGCTTCGCGCTTATGATATATAAAAAAAACCCACAATAAAATAAATATTATAATTACAATGATGTACATATTATATATATATATATATATATATATTAATATTTATAAACATTAATAATTACGAGTGTAACATTATGTTTAGAAGAGTGTACATGTATATAAAAATACAAATTAAAAAAGACCATATTTGGAAATTATATACAAATGCAAGATTAAACACACATATATATATATATACATATACAATTACTAATGAAACATAATAAGTTATCAGAACAATTAATAAAATTGAGTTCATAAACCGTTTTATTTTCAAAAATTGAAATGCTGTCTTCCGTCAATAATAACATTGTTTTGAAATAATAATGTAAGATAGCGACGATGTTCGTATACATATATATATATATATATATATATATATATATATATATATATATATATATATATATATATAATTTTCCAAATGTTGAGGTTTTTAACTAAATATGTTAAGTAATTGCATTATATTATATTAGTTTTAGTTGAACACATTCCATATGTTTTTTCGTTCCAAAATTCATTTATTTTAAGAAAAATTCAGATTACGACTGATGAACACACCGAATTATTTTAATTAACTTGTATGTTATAGATATAATTTATATTTAATGGTTAATATATTGGGATATTATTCAATAAACCTTAATAGTTCTGGAGTGGAGTGGAATTTATAAATCATTTCTTCTATTTATTGTAAAATATTTCTTAAAAGTAGTAAAAAATACTGAAATTAAATTTCATACTTAAAGAAAATTACCACTTTTCAAAATAAAACTTATATTAATTATATTTCTTTTCTTACAGATTCATCTTTGGACAACGAATGGAGAAATGTAATCGTTTTTCAAGCAATCCGTGTAGATATTTTCGCCATGAATAGATAAAACAAACATTAAAAAACTGGAGAAAAATACATTTGAAACATTGTTGTGAAAGTTTGACAATGCCGCTTTAGAAATAGAATTTCCAAGAAATCAGCAATACGAGCACTCGTGACTTTTATAATAAAATCTGTATGCACTCCAATTTATTCTATACTTGTTTGAACGTGATGAATTTTGACCTAAATTATAATAGAAGTGCTTTGAAAAATCAATACGGAGATTTTGCGAATTTTGTGAAAGTGTATTTATGACATTGTGAAAGTGACTGTTGGACAGATTGGAAATAAATAAAATGTAAACTATATTCGTATTGTATTTTTAGATAAGTAGATTAAACACAGTTTCGGTTTTATATGTTTTTCGTACGCACGTAAAACAAGAAGCGTACACTTGAATAGCAACAAATAATCTGAATCTTTTTTTACAAGTAGCGTAAACGTAGATAAAAGTAAGTAATTGAAATGATGTATTGAAAATCCCGAGTGAATTTTAATGAACTTGAATTAAAAAAAGTTGTTAAAACATTACATATTTTCCAAGGTTAACTTACGGTAAATAATAATCGAACTAGAAAAGATTTCCGCACTATATACATTTTTTTGTCGAATGGTGTTAGTATTAAAAATTGGCATTTGTAAAAAGACCTGGTTTACATACTTGTTTCTTATAATATATTCATATCAGTTTCAAAGGTCAGTTTATACCATTTTAGTTGACATTTTAAATAAAAAGTGAAAAGGTGCAGACTGTTAAATGTATTTCAAAATATTTCATTGGGTGTTAAGAAATTAATTACTGTTGGATTACTAAACTATTTTGAAAATTAAAACAAGTTATTGAACACATAATATTATAATTGTTATAAATATATGTGCATTAATCAATCTAAATAGAGAGTGAAAGTTGTTCAGATAAATGTTATTCGATATTAAATTGATTCGATATATTATTGTTGGTTTTCATTAAAATTCATTACAGCCTTTTTAAAGTAAAACAGTGTACGCAAATAATTGAATCGTTATCGACATTAATCTTTAATAATACAATAAAAGAAACACGTGGCGGAGAGTATGATAAATATAATATTATTGTGACGTGTTTGCCGCATCTAAAGTGAATTAAGGTATGTTTTTCTAAACATAAATATATACACTAATTATTAACAAAATTTCAAAACATGATAAATAATCTTTCCTTATGTAGAGATAAGATAAAAATTACGAATGATTCGATATAGTTTTACGAAAATATTTACCTATTTTAAGAAATATATACTGATATGTATCTAAAAGAGACTAATTCATTCCATTGTATATAATTTTGTATATATATATATATATATATATATATATATATATATATATATATATATGTATATATATATATTGATTTTATTGACTTATGTACTATTCTAGAAAAACATTATCAAATGAAGAAGTACATTTATAATCAATTTCAAATATATTCATTTTATCAAATATATACATACTTATATATATATATATATATATATATATATATATATATATATATATATATATATATATATATATAGTGGTTTTATAATATATAAACACAAACAAATATTATCTTATAATCATGGTTTGTGGTTTCGTTTTTAGTTGTGTTTATTAAAATATTCATTTGAATTATTTGTAGAAAATAAGATTCATAAAATTTACATATATTCATGTGTATGTTTGTATGAATGAATATATGTATGTATGTATTATATGTATGTATATATATATATATATATATATATATATATATATAGTGTGGAAAAGTCCAAAACGTTAATATTTGGTCTTATACGTTTTTGCTATAAATTTGACTTTTATAATTTTAACACTAAAATTTGAAGCAATATAAAATGTTGTCCATTAAAAATGTTGATATTTTTGTCAATAACTTAAAATAATATGAAAGATTGCAGAATAGTTATTATATTAAGTAATATATAGAGATATAGATATATATATATATACTATATATATATATATATATATATATATATATATATAATATAATATAAATATATATGTATATATACAATACACACACACACATACATATATATATATATATATATATATATATATATATATTCGCAATTCATTTGCTAAATACACTAAAGAGTTAATTTATGGAAAATTTCGACACCAGAATGTTACATTTTCTTTTGAAAAAATATTTACTGTTGGAAACTATATAAATAAAAACACATGTGTAATAAAAAACTAAACACTAAAACAAAGATATTCTCTATATTTGATATTCTCTTCGTTTAATGACATATTGTAATCTATTCGGTGTAGAGTATATCAAATATGTTACTATTTCTAGAGTGATTTTTTCCATTCTTCTGGAAGTAATGCTTTCAATCATATTTTGGATATTTGGAGCGGTATGTTTACGTGTGGAGATCATTTTAAAAAATCCAAGAAATGACTTTATGAGAGAGTCGCTTCGGATTGTTTCTTTTCTAGAAATAATATTCATTCTTCAGATTAAATTTCTTCAAACTTGTTTATTTTCTTTGAAAATGCTTAAGTACTTATTTTATTCATTTTATCTACAAACATAAACTCTTCAATCTACCTTACTGTGTAGGGACTATCATACAATTGTTTCACTATTATTTAGATATGTTTTTTTTTATTAATTCAGTCATTTTTTTTCTATATACCAAAACTGACCAATAAATATAGAATTTACTTTTATTTGAAAATATTATTTTCGAAAGCTTGTCGAGCACTAATGACCTTAGTTGTCCATCCGCCCTTAAACCCCAAATAACCAACCAACCATCGAAAGCCTCTCTCTATTCATTTGCGAAGATAGGTCTCTTATTCCAATTATTTTAATTATTAGAGTTTTCCCTTATGTATTTTTTCATGTTCTTAGGAATATTTTAGTGTTTCTGTCTGATGTATCTAGTTATATTTTTCAGTTTCTTCCAATATTCGTCTAGCAATTTTCAGGTAACTCATTATAGTTTCCCTCACTATATTAATAATTTTCATTCTATCTTCCATAGTAATTGTAGATGCTCCGGATTAATTCTCAGCTGGCTTTGTAGATTATAACTATTTTAATTATTTATATTTAGCTTGAAATGTAATAACGAAATACAGCTTCTTCATATCACTCACTATTTAATTAAACTTTTTTTCGATTCATATTTATTATAAATTTTCTCTTCAATTACATAGATTTTTAAATACGACATACAAAGCGTAAGAAATGAAAAATGATATAAAATGAAAAATATAGATGAATCAACAAAATATAAAGATATTTATCGTACTGAAACATTGCGAGATTTTTTTGGTCATAAACTTTTTGTTTAGTCAACCATAACTGACAAATACTTTTATACTAAGAAAATATGACATCATCTTTTGATTTTAAAATTTTACATAAATTAAACACAAATACTTTTTATTTAATAACTTAATCACGAATGTATGTAGATAAATGCAAAATTAATTAACTGCGAAAAATATTTTATTGGAATCGTTTGTAGATTTCTGTAAACATTTTTTAAGTATAGTTATTGTGGAATATAGTTTTGTTTATTAGTATATATATATATATATATATATATATATATATATATATATATATATATATATATGTATATATATATATATAGATAGATAGATAGATAGATATACATAGATAGATAGATGCTTTAGCTCAAAATTTCTAATATTTAGCATAATTCATAACAATTACATTTAGTTTAATGGGGATGTCACTTTTGTAAAATATCATTTGAAAATAGGTCATATTCTATTTAATTGTGCACCTATAAAACATCAAATTTTTATTATTGTTATAGTAAATTCATAAGTATATCAGAAGTATGATTATTTAAATATAGAACGATATGCGAAAGATATATCTTGAGTTTGATAATTAGTATTTGAGTAAGTTAATCAAATTATATCTTTGAAACATTGCAATTTTGTTATTAATTTTATTTAATGAATTAATAACTCTATAAAATAATTGTCTAATGATATGTATTCTAGCATTATATACTAGTTGCGTTAAATTTCTAGAAAGATGAACATTTAAAGAATTTATATTTAGATGTTTTGTAGACCGAGTAATGGGATTTCTACGTCAGTCTTTTAACATGATAAAAAAATTAATTATGTAATCATTTCTTTTCATAATGGGGCAATATACCATCATACTAGAATTCATATATATGGTTGAACAAGATGTGAAATATATTCTTAAATCTTATGAATCGAATTTTGAAGGAAATTTGTACACCGGCCGTTAAATGGCCATTTACTTTATAGTAAGCTTGTGAATTTATTATGACATTGATCAAATTTTTTAATCTTTTATAATTGCATAATCAAAAGAATAGCATTTATATTTATGAATTATTTTAATCAGAGTGATGTCACTAAAAGTTGACAAAGTGTTTGATACTCGTTTTTAATTATTATTTATGTGGGAGTGCACAGCGGCAGTGACAGGAGAAGTCAGGTTAATTAAACGCCATTGAAGTTTATAATAATGCACTATATTAGTTTTCATTACTCTTTTAACTGAACAAAAAACAAATAAAACTTGTTTTTCTTTGCCTGTCCTACATCCGAACTCATTGATTCCGAAACAAGTAATCCCCTTGCTTTTTCAATACAGTTTTCCCACTCCTTGTCAGTCTAAATTCACTTCACAAACATATTTTTCATTCGTACAAGAAACAATCTTTAAAATAAAAATATTCAACAATTAACATCCGATTGTTCCTTAAACATACTACCGTAACGACACTCTCTCACACACCAATACAATATATCGTTTTATTCGTGTCTGTAGCTTGGCCGCTACATATACCTAATTTAAAATCGCCATTAGTTTTTAGGAAACGTAAACATGACTTTATAATTACATTAAGTTGGAATAAAATTGTTTACTTACATTAAGTAGTGAATAGAATAAGGTTATCGTTATATATTAAATCAGTTTCATGTTTGTGCATTATAAATAATTTGAATGAAGTATAATAATATACATTTAATTTCACATAATTCTTAAGAAAAATCATTGCTACCGTAGATAAAAATATTTTAATTTTTATTATATATATATATATGTGTATGTATATATATATATATATATATGTATGTATATATATGTATATATATATGTATATATATATATATATGTATATATATATATATATATATATATATGTATGTATATATATATATATATATATATGTATGTATGTATATATATATATATATTAGGTTGGTACAACAATAATTGCGGTTTGACCTTCAGATTCATATACATTTTTAATTTAATTGGTTTTAAGTGGCTCAGAACTGTTGGATGACACCTAATTTTTGTGCAAGCTCTTTAATTGTTGTGCATGGTTCTGATTCAACTAACGCCTTCACTTTGTCGTTATAAACAGAAGAAGGACGGCCGCAACCTTCATCATCTTCAAAGCTCTCGTTCCCAGCAATAAATGTTTGAACCGCCATTACACCGTACGTTTCTTAACAGTACCCACACTAAAAGCACCGTTTAATTTACGAGCAGTTCCTACTGCTTTACCACCCGTTTTGAATTCATACAAAAAATTGTTCTTATTTTTTTCTTTTCCATCTTTATTTCAATAGCTTAATTTGAAGCAATGTTAATAATAAAACTAAAGTCGATGTTACCAAAATACAGACCGAAAAATGCACTTTAAAATAATATTAACAGGAACACGATGAAATAACACTTACATTGAAAAAAATTAAGGTTAGAATTCACAAAAAAAAAACCGCAATTACTTTCCTACCAACGTAATATATATATATATATATATATATATATATATATAATGAAATTATGGTTATGAACTTTCAGAATAACTAAATAATTTTAATATTTCGAGCTGTTAATATTATATACATACATATACATATATATATATATATATATATATATATATATATATATATATATATATATATATATATATATATATATATATATATATATATATATATATATATATATATAAATTAAAAAGTATTTTTAAACATCATTTCTATTATATATTATAATATCATTTCTAAGTATCTGTAGAGTATAGATTTTCAAGTATATTTGTTAATTAAAAATAAAAAATGAAAGGTCAAATATTTCTATTACAAATTCTTGAGACTGAATTTGAGAAGCATTTAAAATATTTTTTTATAAAGTTAACATTCTAGTATAAATTATAAATTAAATATAAATTATACTCTAGTAAATTTATAGTAAAAGTATTAAGAATCCTAATAAAAAAATTTGAAACAGAAAAAGTAGTCTTTAATGTGTTTGGAAAAAGAAATTTATTCAGGTATAAAAATATATATAATATAATAATATAGTAAATTATTAATATTATATTATATATATATATAAAATATATAATTAATATTATATTATATATATAATATAATAAATTTATAGTAAAAGTATTAAGAATCCTAATAAAAAAAAAACAAAAAAGAACAGAAAAAGTAGTCTTTAATGTGTTTGGAAAAAGAAATTTATTCAGGTATAAGAATATATATAATATAATATATAATATAATAATATAATAAATTATTAATATTATATTATATATATATATATATATAAAATATGTAATTAATATTATATTATATATATATAAAATAAAATATATAATATAATAAATTAATAGTAAAATTATTAAGAATTCTAATAAAAATTTTGAAACAGAAAAACTAGTCTTTAATGTATTTGAAAAAAGAATTTTATTTAGGTATAAAAATTTAATTCTCCAAAAATAGTTATACATAGACATACATACATAAACATAATTGGTGGTCTGTAATTTGCGATATTTTTTTGTAAAAAAATAAAAATTAATGTAAATATACTTGGCAAGAGAAACAAATTTAATATTTTTTGATGTATCATTTTTTTTATTGTTATACATTCTATATAATTGGGAAGAAATTGAGAAACTTTTATATATTTAATGTTTAATATGCATATATATATATATATATAAAAAATATATATATATATATATATATATATTAAACATCTGCAATAAAAGTGTTTCTCAATTTTAATATAGATTTAAAGATGCCAAGTTATGCCAATAAAATATTCTATATAAACATATGACCTTAGACACTGTATTTATTAGGGAATAAATTTTTAAGTGATATCCATTAATTTCAATCATCCCTGTAATGTGACAACACCCACCTAAATATTATAATCGAGCAAAGATTCTGAAATCAATCCACAGGGGACGATATATCCCCCGTCGTGAGGGTATAATGTATTAATATAAATTATTACCTTAAATCTCCATGTCACGCTTTAAATTCCACTTTCCTTTTTCATTCCAGGTTTTACATGTCGCTTGATTTTTTTTTCATTCTGAATATAGAAATTCTTTCATAATAATTTGACTTATTAAATGATGTATGTTAAGTACACAAATATACACATTATTATTTTGTATTAGAACAAATATGTTTTATATACAGTTAATAAAAGTTATTACAGACACTAAACAAATATTTTTAGTTTAAAATCTTAAGAAAACGATTGTAAGTTTTTATAGAGATATTCCTTTATCACAATAAGTGAAACACGCGTTTTTAATTGTTCTTTATTTCTAAATTCTAAATTTCCACTTATGAAAAAAATAGATACAGTTTTTAAAAAGTTTCGACAAAAATAACACGGAACTGAATTCTTTTAAATGAAATATAACTAATACGAATACTGGTGATTTGAAAATATTTGCATTATGCAATCATGAAATAAAGATAACATATTAATACTTTTCAAATGATATAAAACAGGACTCATATAATATAATTATGTCATCTTTATTCTTAATACTCTGTATTTCTTTTTATTTCTTTCTAATTTCAATATCGATGATTAGAGATAATTTATATTGTAATTATTTTATAAGGACTGTAAGGGGCAGAAGACTCATATTTATTCATTTATTTGTATCACGTATACATGTATATATATATATATATATATATATATATATATATATATATATAAATATGTATATATGTTATGTAATGAAAAAATTTAATACACACATACACACATATATATATATATATACAAGAAATAACGTTATGTTTTTGTTATACTGTATATTAAATTTATTTGAAATTCATCAGAAAGGAAAGTAAAGGTTGAATCGAATTGTTTAATGTAATTTAGCACATTCATAGATTATATAATTTTTAATCAAGCATGTATGATTATATTTATTTACTTTATTGTATATATATATATATATATATATGTATATATATATATATATATATATATATATATATATATACAAATATGTTTGTATGTTTGTATATATATATATATATGTATGTATATATGAATGTGTGTATGTATATATATATATATATATATATATATATATATATATATATATATATATATATATATATATATATATATACATAAAACTAAATTTATATGATTTCTGTACACTTTTTTTATATAATTCTCTATTAGTTGCTATAAAAAACAAAATGTTTGTTAGAAGAAAAACTATTTTCAAATGAAATATATTATATGATACGTATATTTGTACTCAAGACACATTTCACCTGAAATTTTGTTTATTAATTGATATTCCACCGTTAAGACATTTGTATATATAACAACGGATTTTTTATTAACAAATGGTTGAACCGAAAAAGTTTGAAAGCGAAAAAATATAGAATATTTTTTTTTTTATTATTATTTGATTGTTAGAATTAAAATAACAAAATTCTAAATTATACTAAAAAATTGTCAAGTAATTGAATAAAAAAAATAAATCGAGTTAAAATATAGAAAAAAAGATGAATTACTATTAAAATAAATAAAAAGTTAGTACTAATCATTAAACTTATTTAATTTTAATATTTTAAGAAAGGCACTTTACTCTAAAATAATGATCTGTATATCGCGTTTTTCTAGTCTAAATTTTAAAACTATTCGAAGAAAGTTTATAAAATTTAATGGAATTAATAGTGCATACAAATTGTTTTCACAGATTTTTTGTATTTGAATTCAAATTATCACAGTTCTTACGAAAAATAATGCATTTATATTAATTGTATTGTATTTATACCGAAATTGTGTTTATAAACGAAATGATGTACAATATAGATCGTGAATTGATATACATAATACTGCAAATAATAACTAAAAAATGTAATAAAATTTATTACAATAAAAATCATCATTTGAATACATCTATAGAATATGAAAGTCTTTTAAGTTTTAAATTAAGTATCGTAGAGACCTATGTTTTTTAAATGATGAGACATTTTCTTCCACTCATAGAATTATGAATATAGATTGTTTTTCGACTGGTGAGATAATGAATTATACTTTCTATTGACATTTGAAATATTTTGCGCAGACATTATTAACGAAATAATAAACAAAAATTAAAGAATAATAATTTGTTTCCATTGCAAGTATACGTATTTTCGTTGTATAACGTCAGTTTGCACTTTTTTTTACTAAAAGAAAATGTGTTAACATAAGCCATTTATTATATTTACCAAATCTGACTATATTCCATTTTTTATCCTTATCTTCTTTTTTTAGTGTAACAGTGTACAAGATATCGTTTTGAATATGTGAGGAGATTCTATAAGCATTGTTTAATCTTTTTACATGTCTACACTATAGTTTACATTTGCCAGAGCACTAGTACAGATTCTCCTTCTCTCTCTCCTCCTCCCCATTTCTATATATGACTCTTTCCTATTCTTCTTCTTGTACAACTATTTTACTGTACTTTGACGCTCTGAGGATGATGGTATTGCTATTTACATATGTATATATATATATATATATATATATATATATATATATATATATATATATATATATATATGTATATGTATATATATATATATATATATATATATATATATAAACAATCAAAATCGATTAATAATTATTTCAATAATTAATCGACCAATAATTATCGATCAATAATCGATCAATAATTTATTAAATATTTATGACCAAAATTTTGATATCTGATTTGTGGAGTGAGAGAAAATTTCATTTGTAAATGTGAGTTTAACTGCAATAACACAATTGTATTATGATGTTCTATATAATAAAATTGGTTTTATATCTGGATTAAAAATGTTTTATATTTTTAATTTCTATTTATTGAGTACAAAAAGATTTTTCAAGAAATTCGTATTTTTTTGCTATTTTAGAATAATTTCATAAATTGACGTTTATTTTATGATACGTCATGTCCTATTTTTATTTTTTTTAAAAGTTTAATTGGTAATACATCATTTATAATTAAAATACTATTCTGACATAAGAAATACAAAATTAATTACTTATCGTAACTTATCAATTCATAGTAACTTCATAATTTGTTCATAAACATAAACCTGTTCAAACTAGTGCACGTATTTTAATGAGTATTTTTGTTTTCAATTTGGATTTAATTGAGTTGTTTTCATGTAATGCTTAAATATTTTTTTATGTACTTACAAACATATATATATATATATATATATATATATGTGTGTGTGTGTGTGTGTGTCTGTGTATGTATATTTAATGTTGTTACATTCAATGCAGATTTACAGTTCAAAAATTATTTAAATAATAAGTTATAAAGGTTGACTTGTTTGTTTCGAACAAATACATTTTTCTAATATATTTGTAGTACAATCACAACCACTATAGTTTATTTTACATAAATAATAAATAATTGTAACGTAAATAAATATAAATAATAAATAATTGTCAAATAATCGTCTCATGTTTACACAAAAATAAATTAACAACGCTTTCTATACAAATTGCTATTTAATTTTTAATTGAAATAAATGTTATATACAACACTTTTTCTTTGCTGGTCCAGTTATTTAACATAATACTCTTTGTTTAGAACAATTCAATAAATAACCGAATTAATAAACGTTCCAATTATTTAAGTACAGTGCACATAATTGAAATAATTAAAATTTTATGCAAGTGATCAGAATATTTATTTAAAATAAAACCTGAAAATCTCATCCAGACCATAACAACGGCATGTATAATATACCCGACAGTATTTATATTTCAAGGTCAAGGCTAAAAACATAATTAATAGAGTATATTCATTGGTGAAAACCCAACTGCGCTGTTGAATGAATCTCAAATAAAAAAGCAATTTGTGATGGTACTAGTTTCGTAATTGTTGTATTCAATAAATATTACATGTGTAATATTTTTAGTTTAGACGTCTCGGTCTTCGGAGTAATGTCTTTTTTATTTTTACAAATGATGCTATTTGGAATTATAAGATATTATTTATCCAGAAGTACGTACAACGTGAATTTTATACTATTTATAGATTGTTTAGTAAATTGTATGAAGAAATTGCATTTTTGATTTTTATTTCCAATATATATATATATATATATATATATATATATATATATATAGAGAGAGAGAGAGAGAGAGAGAGAGAGATAATTGGGAATATATTAATTATTTGACAAGCGACTAATTCTATAACTAATATGTTAAAGCTTGTGTATATTTTATTGGGTTGTCCAAAAAGTTCGTGACATTGTTTAAATAAAACAAATAAAAAAAGTAAACTGAACCAAATTAACAAATTTCGTACTCGCAAAAACGGCCCCGAACTTATTGAACAATCCAATAGTTTCTAATTAAGTAAATCTTGAGTGTCAAGTTTTAGATCTCAGAATTCATTTACAACAAAACTGGTGGAATATTTTATGAATTGATGATAATAAATATATATTTTTTTAAATGTATAGTATTTTTTAAGCAAATTTTCACCTAGATTTATGAGCAGTTTCATTCAAATGTAAATATTAGGGTTCTTAAATGTTTTTCATCACATATAATGAGTTTATCACCTTTATCTGCCATTTAAGTGTTAGCGACTATTATTGAAATTACTTATTCATTTTGTGGGATGGAGACTTTTGCATTATTGTATAGTACCCTTTCTTCAGGAACTGCTACTATCAGTTCAGTGGAGTACTGAGCAACCTTTTTACTGGTTCATTTTTTAGTTATAAGTTAGTCGTAAAATGAAATTAAATATGTTATATTAGCAAACGCCGCGTGTTTTTGTTTTTTGGTGCCCTTTTACAAACTACATTTTCGTAAATATGGGTGGTTGTGCTTTTTTAATTGACAAGTGAAGCATTAAAACATTGAGAATACCTTATTAATTTTCTTATCTATTATTGAGATATGAATATTTAAAAAATATTTTTAGTGACTTTAGTCGATGCTATCAGTCGTAACTGCTTGTACCAGCAACACTCAGTAGCGAAGTCGTTTTATTAAGTTCTTGAATGAGTCTATTCTCCTTGAATTTGGCCACATGGCACAATCGATTAACTACTGAATAGGTAACTTTGTCCACTGAAAGGAGTTGTTTGTTCTAATAAGTAGATTTCATTATAAAATATTAGGGTCTTTTTGATAAAGCATATTTTCAAAATTACTGCAGATTCTTGATGTTAATGCAGTGATGTTAATCTTCTGATCAATGTGTAATAAGTTTGAATTCAGTCTCCTAATTTATATCAATATCAAAAAGTATACTTTATATTGTTAAAAAAAAACGTTTCCTGACTTTGATCTTGATAGTGATGCAAGACGAATAAAATGATGATTTACATCTTTAAATTATATATATATATATATATATATATATATATATATATATATATATATATAAATACTTGATTATAAAATATTTCTTATTAGGTGAAGAATTTTTTAATAAATATCGGAAAACGAAAAGAATAAAATACTGTTAATAGCCTTGTGTTCTATATGGAAGGAACAATTTAAACCCAAAAGATTTACTATTACGCGATAAGAATAATAATGATTAGTATTGTCTTGGAAATAACGTTTAGAATTTAAACTAAGTATTAAAAACTAGAATAATTTTCGTTTTTCCAAGAAATATGCAAAATAATTTAGTATGACAATAAAGATTAATCGAACTTATAAATAACTGTGAACAGAAAGCCAATAGTAGGCTACAGAAATTAATAATAGCAAAACAATAGTGTGAATACATGTAAAAAAATAATTTAATATAAAGAGTTAGAAAAACGTAATTGATATAAGTAACTAAGTTAGTAAATTATAAAAAAGTAAATTTGCACCCTTATTGACTTAGAGCATACATATGAATATATTTAAATATACGGAATATCTGTAATATTTTACTTAATATATACTACCTTGAGTACTTATATATATATATGTATATATGTATGTATATATATATATATATATATGTATATATATATATATATGTATATCTATATATATATATATATATATATCTCTATATATCTCTCTCTATATATATATATATATAGAGAGAGAGAGAGAGAGAGAGAAGAATTACATAATGTCAATCAAAAAATGGGTCTAAACATGAACCACGCAAAAACAAAAGTGTTGTTCAATGCGCTTGTCTTCCCGAACAAAATATAAATCAAAGGAACTGAAGTAGAAGAAGTTACGAAGTATATCTATCTAGGCCATCGATATTTAAATTAACAATCCCACTCTGTTTGAAAAAAAAGTATTGATCAATGTATACTATCAGTTCTTATTTGTGGCAGCAAAACATGTGTACTTAATGCCAAAATCAGACTCTAAACAACAACAGAGAAGTATGGAAAGATGCTAGGAATAACAAGAAGAGATAGGAAAAGAATAGAATGGATATGAAAACAGATAGGAGTTAAGAAGAGTAAAGAGTCTGAAATGGAAATGGGCGGGACATGTTGCAAGAAGAGAGGACAACCGATGGAAAACATAAATTATTAACTGAGAACCAAGGAATATAAAAAGATCAAGAAAGAAACCAATAAGCAAACTGAGCCTTTATCCAGCAGTGGATTGACAGAGGCTGCTGCTGCTAATGATTATATATATATATATATATATATATATATGTACATGTGTATGTATGTGTACATGTTTGTATACATATATAAATTATGTGCTAAAATTTTAATAAAATTTAATAGTAAATGATTGTTTATAATTTGGCAGAGAATATTGTTTATAAAATGGCGACTTTACAAAATATCAATTTTAAAAGATTTTACTTAATGAAACAAAATTCTTTTGAGAACGATTATGTTCTTAAATTTTCGTCAACACATTCAATCATGTATGAATATATTTATAGGTATTTATTTTTACCACAATTTCATACTTGAATTATTTTACGTTATTCAGGTTCTTATGTTAAAGTATTAAAAATGTGTTCATATTAGGAAAAGTAATTTTGTGAAATTGTCTAGTGTGATAAGTATTTCGTTTCAGAACGTTATAAAATAATTTGAATTATATATATATATATATATATATATATATATATATAATAAACGGTAAAATATATTGAATTTTTTTGTAAAACAAATTTTAATTTATAAATTTATATTGAGTTATATGTTAACTATTATATGACAAATAAACTTTAAATTATTCTTTTTAATAAGAAAGTACTCAACTAAATAACCACAGTAAAATTATGCACTAAACTTTATTTATTATTGTCTTGAATAAAAAATATTTTTACTTTATATTTGGTATTTTTTGAAACTAAATTACTTTCCATGTTGTAGTAATTTAAAAAATACATTTGATGATATTTATGGAGTTTTTCTTATAATTAGGATATCATATATAAAAAAATAAGAGAGAATTTTGGATAGAGGCATTTCATGAAGATGAAATATACAATAACGAAGCTTTTATAAAATTAAAAGCGAATTAAATGAAATTAATTGTTTAAGAAAATTCGGTAATGTTTTAGATGTCATCAAACGACTTTGGTTTCCTTTTAAAAATGGCAGATCTTAGAAATTTATCTTCAGATAAAATGTTATAACATTTTTTATGAGATTTATAACATTATATATATATATATATATATATATATACATATACATATAAAGGAACCAAATATATATCTATCTACATATATATGTATATATATATATATATATATATATATATATATAGATGAACCAAATATCTATCTATCTATCTGCATATATATATATATATATATATATATATATACATAATCAATATGTACATATATAGTGCAATTACTACTTTTAATAATTAATTAATAATTACATTAAATTTCATATAATTATTAACTTGTAAGTATTAATAATAAAATCACAAAGTACATTTACAACAATATATATATATATAAACATAATATGAAAGTGTATAGCTATTACATAAAATAAGAAAAGTAAAATTTTAAACAGAAATACTTTAAAGAAACATGATTTTGTAGTTTCTCAGAAATGTCAAGTCTTCAAATTCAAATATTTTTAATAAATTAAAAAAAATATTGTACACATATTTATACAATTGCATTGAGTTTACTATTCTTTTTAGAAAATTAAAAAGCAATTAAGTATATAGGTAACAAAATGTTTGTTTAATTAAATCTACATTTTGTTGTTCTTTTTTGAGAAAGTTGTAAGTACAAGCGAAAGGTACAGTCAATGCTATTTCAACTTTTATCTTTATATTTCATTATATTAGATTAATAATGATAAAAAAAAATTGAATCAACATGAGTATATATATATAATATTAATTTCGGTATGAAGAAATAATGGTGCATTTACATCTCTGGTGCATTTATGACCATGAAATAGTAAATATCGAGGCCAATTGACGTTTTTATGTGTAATGGAATTTAGAAAGGTCTTTTTACTGTTACCGGCTAGGTTACATTTCTACTTCGCGTCTCGTAAATAAATCCTTGTCTAGTATGTGTTTCTTTTTTATAAAAGAACGTAGAAATTGAAGGTTACTTATTATAGATTTGGGACTATTGTGATTTTTAATATTTTAATAATAATGTTAAGGTTAAACAATCAAATATTATTCCTTTTGCTTTAGAATATTTAAACTTATTACGGTTTAGTTGTATATATATATATATATATATATATATATATATATACATATACATATATATATATATATATATATATATATATATATATATAACTTATGAGTTATTACTGTCTCAAGGTTAAATTGACTAAAGTAGAATATATAAAATTAAAATATCTTTTCACGGCCAATAATCTTAGTGTTAATAACATCATCTTTAATATTTTTTTTATTAGGAATCAAAATGCTCAAAATCATCTTCCTTTTATTCTTAGAACAATTTGATTATAAAATTATTACAACATCGTTAATTAATCTTATTTATTTCTCAGCAATATTATGACTAAGAATATAACTTTAATTGATTATATAGAATACGTCATCACATATAGTTTAATGAATTGTATATAATCAAACCTTTAACATTTAGAACTATTATTTCGGAGAATAGAAATAACTTCGGGAATATTGTTTACTATCGGTGCTTCTTAATAGAATATCTTGTTTTTTTTTGAACGTGTATCAAGATTAGATAAGTACAAGTTTTGATATTTTTGTTTTAATTCACTGAGGTCTCATTTTTTCAAATGTTTCTAATTGCTTTTTTTACAGAAAATATTAAGATTTGTAAGTAAAAATATTGATTATTGTTTCAAATTTTTACTTCAATTTACACAAAAAATTGAATTACTTTATTTTTTTATAATTATTTATTAACTAAGTGTTAATTTTTTTTAAATTATTACGTTTAATTATAATTAATTGATGTCATAAAATCAAGTTTGGTATTTTGTTCTTTTTTATAAAGGTTATTGAATTTCGGTTCTTTTTCAATAAATTGTAATTCGTTAATAATATAAAAGAAGTCCTCGACTATCAAGACAACGTTTTGACAGTATCACACCAATTAAATAAATGATATATTATTCCATTTGAAATTTTCGCTTCATTGTTTTAAATTACTCGTTTTTTCTATTAGTTGTACTATTTTTTTATAAGTAATTATTATTTTATTAGAAGTATGATAACAAATTTGACATAACTGTATATTAAACTGACTTTAAGTTGGCGCTCAAGTGATATTCATAATACTGTTTTCATTTTTTCTATAGTAGAATTGTTACTATATTGTCAAACAAGATGCAATACCTTTATTTGTTCTATATATATATATACACACACACATATATATATATATATATATATATATATATATATAATATTTAATTTTGTACTAAATATTGAACGAATATTAATTAATGCTCAGTACCATTATTCAATCAAAAAGTGGAATAATTATTCTTTGTTTTTGATGCTATTAGTCAATTTGATATAAAATTACAAAAAAAAAATCAATGAAACGAAAACAATAAAACACAATCTAACTGATTATTTAGTAAAATCAAATTTTGTATTGATAATTCATTACAAAAAATAAAATAAAAGGTATGATAAATTGACAATCAGACATTGATCAATTATATTAGACAGATAGTATATTTTTTATTAATATTTCAAACTGTTCTTTTATATTTATTTATTTATATATATATATATATATATGTGTGTGTGTGTGTGTGTGTGTGTATGTTCGTGTTTTTGTGTGTGACTTGGGATAACAAAAGATATATAATAGAAATAAAACATTAAACTTAAAAATATTATTATATATATATATATATACATATATATATACATATATATATACATATATATATATACATATATATATATACATATATATATATATATAATCAAAGACAATATCTGAAAATGAATATAATGAAAGAGAATATAAACGACAACTTTTAGCACAGAGCAAAATAAAAGTATTCGAAAAACTTCCGCATGAATGAGAAAATGACTGAGACGCATTAAATGGAAAAGAAAGAAGATGGATAGCTATGATTACGTTCTTGGAAACGGGCATTAAAATAAAAAATATAAATATGTAGTGTAAACAGGATATATTACTGAAAAACATTTAACAATGAGTTGTGAAGGAAACGGTGAAGATAGGAAGAAAATAGTACTTAATATAAACTAAATAATGTATACAGCAGTTTTAACACAGATGGTAAATATAAGATAAAAAAATCAAATACCACTATAGGGTTATTCAAATCATAAACAAAATAATGTATTTAACATTTATGTAAATGAAAAAAGCGTTTTTTCTATGTCTAGTAGTTGCACATATTATGTAAAACAAGTGTAAAATATGTTCTAAATGTATATATATATATATATATATATATATATATATATATATAATGGTGTCTATATACCTATACATAGTATAAACAAATTAACTTATTTTGCTACGTTTTTGTTTTATGATTACACATTTATAAATTAATAATAATGAAATAATAAAGAGCAAAGTAAATAAAAGAAATAAATTAATTTTTGTTCCGTTTTGTAGATTTCATTATTTTATTATAAGTTGTTGAAATCCAATGTGATTTCATCCTTAAAAATTTATCATTAAAATTTTAACTGTTAGAAATGATCAAATATTGTGTGGTGATATCATCTCTTATATTCTAAAAATTTAAATTGTATTTTATCTACATTCTAATATTATTTTAAATATACATTTTTTAAGCCTTTTTATTTTAAAACGCAAGTATTTTAAATTAAAATAAACAGTTGGGTTTTTTTTTTCATTACAGAATCGATATTTTTTACCTTTCAAATGTCATAATTTGGAAGTGTTGAAATAACAATCTGATTCACATTTAAATCATTTTTTTTATTATAATTACGACATATTCTATTAAGCATCGTAAGGAGAGTTTATTATTACTTTATTTTTTTATATAATTTATGTATTCTGTTAAAATATAATATTTTGATAATAATTTAAGAAAATACACTTATCATGAAAATAATGATATATAATTGTATTTCAAATATATATTAAAAACCCAAATATATTTGTATAAATAATAGACTAATATTAATAATTTTATTATATAAAAAAATTATTCAGAATAAATATTATGATAAAATGTTTTTATAAATATAATGATAATTATTTCTGCTTAAATCATATATATATATATATATATATATATATATATATATATATATATATAATGATAAATAAGCATTTCTTAGCCTTGTTTTCAATAAATTATTGGATTTAAATGATTTGATTTAAATCTATATTTTTTTGCAAGTAAAACAATATCTTTTGAAAATTGATTTACTTAAAATAGACACAAAAATGAATTTTTGTTGCAATAAATTTTCACTAAGTGACTTCATTAAGAAAAAAATAGTTATGATCTCATTAAAATTTAATACTGTATAAGTAATAAAAGTTAGCAGTAAGCGAATAATACATTTTTGAGATATAATAAATGTTTCCTAAAAATTTACTATGAGTGATAAATTAGATTAAAATCTAAAAATTATTTAAATTTATTTTTACGTTTTAATTATATACACACACATACACATATATATATATATATATAGAGAGAGAGAGAGAGAGAGAGAGAGAGGGAGTGATTCAATTTAGGCTTCCACACGAAAGTATTCAAAGGGAGTACAGGGGTTAAGAAAAGTTATGTTATTTTTTATTTAGTACTTTAGTTCAATTCAATACCAAAATATAATTGAACTAAAATACTCACTGTGGGATAACATGTTTTTTTTTAATTTTTTTGTTTTTTTTTTTTTTAATACTTTCGTGTGGAAGCCTAAGTTGAATCACCCTATATAAGTCTTTTTTAAATTATTCATTTGTGTATATGATTTTATAAGTTTAAAACTTGTCTAGACTAGTCGGGAGTGTTAATTTATTCTGGCAGTGATATTTCTAAACCTGTTATAAGAATTTTAATTTTCACCGGTTTCTACGATAAATGCTGATAAAATATGTTAAATTAGGCTTTGTGTGTCGCACGTGTACTTGCATTGGCAAATATTGATTTTGAATTAAAAAGTATCACTTTTTATGAAATTATCGTTTAAGAATACCTTCTTAACAACGAAGCAAAATTGATATACTCTTACTAGTATTTATACAAACAGCATAGCATAAGAAAATCATACACTAAGATATTATAACCGAGAAAATCCTAAAATGAATCAAAATTTATAAATATTGTTTACTTCTAATTTACATCATTATTTCATTATTTAATTAAAATTTATGGATAAAAATTTAAATACGAATGTTATAATATAAAAATGATATCATGTAAGTGTGTATTTATAGAATATAAGAGAATGTTTGAAACATAAAAATGCATATATTAAAGTGAAGAGTCGACTATTGATTCTTTTTTTTAATAGATTTTCTTAATGTACAGACCGTTGAAAATACTGTTAATATTAAATAGAAAAGATCTGTTGCATTCTCGATCTGTATTTTGAAGATATGAATATAATATTTTCAGTGAAATACATATTAAAATATTAATATAACATCTTTTTCAATAAATATTTTGATTTGAAAATTATTAATGTTTGAAAGGTAAATACATTTTTATAGAAAGTTTATCTACTCCATTTTTCATTCTGTTATTATTTTATTTGATGTCTTGAAAAGAAAAAGAATAAATTAAGTTGTTAAACGTTGTTTTTTATATTAGTTTAAGTACAAAAATAACTTGTATAGACATAATTTTATTTTATTTCTCTGTATAATTATTTCATAGTGTCATATATTTTCTAAAAGTAAACCCATTTTCAAAAAGAATTCTTGTTTTTTTCAAAAAATATATTTCACATCTTTGTTTATGTGAAAATTGATCGTTTTAGTTTTAAGTATGGTGTTAGAAATGGTTTTTATATGTGAAAATCAAGTGTGTATTAATAAAAAGATATGATATTATATTAAATTCCGACAGTTTAAAAGGTTTTCTTACTTTTACCTATTTTTATTTTGTACATAAATTTTATTGCATACTTCACTCATTTTCAAATTAAATATTCTATTAAATAAATATACTTAAAAATACGCTCACGGATATACATTTTCGGTGTTATAAAATAACTTGAAAACACTTTGTTTTTACAAATATTTTTTTCATCCCACAAAACAAGAAATAAATTGTTTGATTAGAAATGTACATCAAATCGTTATTGATAATTTTTAAATGCTGCTTATGTGCATTTAGAGGGTGCATTTGCCTTCAGATCGTCAAACCATAGAAAAATCTTCTTGGTGCTCTGAAAATGACGGTATCACCATCGAAATGTAAATAAGTAAAATAATCAAAAATGATTAATATTATTGAACATTTTTGACCAGAAACATTTTTTGTAATTTGTATGGTGAATAAATAATTCATTTCTGAAAGTCAATTTAACTAGTATCAAAACTATATTGTCGATTTTTTTTTTGTATTGCATGTTTAACAATGAAAACATTCAGTTTTTTAGAATTCAAAGTGTTGAAATGGAAATAAAACAGTTTTCTGATCGGCAAATTCTTGACAGAAAAAAAACTCCGGTTATCTATTACGCTTTATTTGATGTTTAAATAGGTATATAAATGACAGCAATTCTTGTTAAGAATTTTATTATGAATTATCATTATATAAATGATGTTCCTTAAGAAGAAAACAATCGATTATCTGTAAAACAAGTTGTACTGTTTTCGATTTGTCTGTATTTCAGTGATATGATACTTCTTTTTAATACATATTAACATCCCTGTCAGATAATATAATTTTATTCCTTATTTGGTCTGTTTTATTTTTATATATTATTTGAGTTTAATCTATCATAATCCGAGAGAGATAATTTATATTAGGACATCTCTTTTCATGGTGACAATATTAAGTAAAAATTAACTGTTATGGCTCTGGTAGCGAATGAGCGTCATTAAACTGTTCTTTGAGGAACAACCAAACATATATTCACAATGTCGGTTTTTCATTGTGAAAGCAAGTTTTAAAGAAAATACCAAATATTGTTTGTAAACAAATGTCGGGTAGGTCATTATTTAACTTTGAAGACGGTAAAGGTAAACAAAATTTCAACAATTATTTGTAATTATTTTTGATGAAATTAATCCATCATGTACTTCTAGTTCTTGGTCTGTTATTTTTCTCCATAATATATTGTATTCTTAGTTTATAAATTATATCTCTACAAAATATTTGGTTAAAACCTCATTTTTTGGATTTGCATTTTCATTCTTATTTATTTCTACATCCAATTTATCATAATTAAACGAAAATTGGGAAATATTTCTTATGTACTTAAACAATTACTCATTTATAGTAGTTGCGCTAATCTCACCATTTATATTTTGTTGAATATGAATTACAAAATAGGCCAGTAATAAGTGCTTTTGCAAGTAGTATAGACCTACGGTAACTGAACTGTGAGACATGGTTCCATCGGGAGACCACGAAAAATGTTTCACCGCGTAGTGAAAACCCGATCCACGAAACCATTCCAGTATTTGTACTGAATAAATCGTTAGACAACGTGCTAGAAACTCGTTCAGCGGTTGAGGAGAGATGCCCTTATCTCACCTCATCTTACCTCACCATTGGTTACACAATATGAATTACAAAATCTTTAATTTCTATACTTTCTAATTTACTTTTAGGAGAATTATTATCGTTATTATCAACTAGTTCACAATTTGCATGATTAGCCAACTTCCTATCATCGGTGAAAAAAGCATATCTTGATGCATAAACTGTAATTCAAATTAATATCTTCATCTCACCTTCTTAGAATATATTTTTTTTAAAAAACTAACACTGGTATTTTAATCTATTATTTCTACATACTTTTTTTAGTCAATTATTATTTATATTTTTATTAATTATATCATCTTTGACCGATTCTCTTATGTATAAATATTGTGTTAAAACTACAAATATAAAAGACATTTCTTAGTATACCAAAAAATATATTCACTCAGAAACCCACGAGCGCTTATTATGTGAAACAAAATAAATAAACACGTAAAGTTTACAACACTCATTTGCAAGTTGTACTATATTGTGTTTTGTCTATTGAGAGATTTTCACTCTTAGAATATTGTATTCGTAGAGTTTTGTATGGATACCCCGTTACATACAAAGGCAATTTGAAAATTTCGCGGCCTAACTATGAAAGAATGTAACTTGTGTTTCTAATTACATTTATTTTTCATTACGGTCCTCCTGAATTCAATGCGCTTCATACAACGATGCTCCAGTACTTTTATACCGTCTAGGAAATCATTTTCTTGGAGGTCCTCAAAATAGCGATTCACTGTTGTTATCAGTTCGTCATCTGACAAAAATCGCCAACCCCGAGGAATTTTTTTGGAAACAGATAGAAATCTGAGATGATCAATTCTGGAGAATAGGATGGATGAGGTAGCAAGTGGTACTTCAATTCAACGAGTTTTACCGTGGATGCAACACTTGCATTGTTCTCATGGAAAATGATTTTTTTCTTTAATAAACCTGATCTTTTCTCACGAATTGTTTAATCGATTCAATCCAAAAGTTTAGCATAATACTCTTCCATTATCATTTGACCCTTTGACAAGGAATCAATTAGCACGATCCCTTTAGCATACTAAAAAACTGAAACCATAACTTTTCCAGTGGATAAAACTGATTTTGATTTTTTAGTGACGGAGAATCACTATGCTTCCATTGCTTTGATTGTTGTTTCGACTCTGGTGTGTAATAGTGAACCCAAGTCTCATCTGCAGTCACAAATCGCAGGATAAACTCAGTTGTATCAATCTTAAATCGATCCAAAAAGTCTTGGGAAATTTGTACTTGAATGCGTTTATGATCAATTGTCAGCATATGTGGCACCCATCTTATCGATAGCTTTTTCATACATAACTTTTCAGTTAGGATGTGATACACGCGTTCATTTGAGATACTCACAACATTATCAATTTCGGACACCTCCAATCGACGGTCCTGTAAGACAATATCGTGTACTTTATGAATGATTTCTTCTGTCGTTGCAGTTTTCCGACATCAACTACGCCAGTTATCTTCTAAGGTTGCACGGCCACATTTAAATTTAGCTGCCCACTTCTTTACGGTTGTATAGGAAAGTGGACCCTCACCCAGTAAATTTTTCATCTTATTCAAGATTTATGCTGGCGTTAAGCCTTTTTTGACAAGAAACTTTTTCGCCTCACGATGTTCAACATCCATTTCAACAAAATGAGCTTTATTTAAATTGATGTTTGCAACAAACTGCTTGGCACATTAATTATAGACTTTGAGATTGATGTATAAGGTAGATATCGCTCTGTAGTGCGCCACAAATATTTAAAATATTACCGTCACTTCCATGTAAAACCGTGAACTTTTCAAATTACCCTCGTATATTATTATTTATAATTATAACTATTCACTCTTTGGCTGGTATAACAGTCACTACTATTTCAGCTGAAATGTTTGCAACGATTATATCCGTTATTTGTGTTTTCGCAGAAGTAATTGTGACCGTTACAGTCGTCACTTCCGTGAACGCGTTAATGTTTTCTTTATAAATGAAAAATAAATTCAGTAAAAACAAGTAGTTTATATTTAAATGTAAATTACACATTTTTATTTATTTTTTAACTACTTTTATCTCCGAAGATAACACTATTTATAATAAAGTATATACATTGTGAACAATACAAAAATATAAACTGTTTATTATTATTATTTATTCAATTTGGAATGTGAATACTGAAATTTACGTTAATTGTATAAAATTTAATTTCATATTTTTTTTAGTAATAATCTGTAATACCCTTTTACCGTAAGTATTTATAAACGATTTTTTTTATTTTAAGTAGTTTGAATTTCATTGTATTGCGATTAACTTTTATGTTATACTGATAAAAATACAAATATAAATCAAAATTATACAAATATTTCCACACCCTTAAATATTTATTTTATTACTTTTAATTTTATGTGTTATAATATTATTATACAAAAGTTTTAAAATGACATCTTTTATTTTATGAAATAAATGTCTTTTTTATTTTAAAAAAATACTTCTATTTATATAACGAACATTTGAGTTTTAATGCAATTTACAAATAAATTTAAATATGTTTTTCGAAGTCAATAACATTTACAATAAGATGTATATATACATTTCCTACATGATACACCTTCTAAATTTCCACATTTCAACCTCATTTACTTTCAACAAACTGAAAACACATTCTGCATACAAAATAATCGTTTTTTAGTACCTGCAGCTACAAAATAAGAAATACTGTAATTATTCTTTATTTCCAATTGAAATGCAGCCAGTTATAATAAACAAATATATTTTTTCTCAAATGCCAAAAACATTTACCTAGACTGCACAAGTAATTTGTTTACATGACTGTTGACAATTTATTTATGCAACTTATACATGCATATGTACGTGCACAAACCTTACATATAAATAAAATTATAAAAAATATATACTTAAAAAATATCTAATTTTATAAGTTACTAACGTTTCAATTCATTAAATGATATTATTATTATTTTTTAATAACCGTATAAATAATATACTTGTTGAAAGAGTTATGGTCTTTTGTCACAACGTTTACAATTATAATAAAGGCTTCCTTATCAAAGTTTCTAAATTTATATTCTCAATTTTACATTGTTTCTTGGAAATCAGTTACAGTTGTGTAGAAATCAGATAAATAAGTTGTTTATTACTAAATCTGATAATAAATTTAACAGTTATGTAATTATCAAAAGTTGTTAATATTAATAATCGTACTAATATATTTAAAAATAATTTATGTTAATATTAAATTATAAGAACAGGCTGGATAAGAGAAAGGAGTGCTCTTCTTTAATGAAAAATTTTCATATAATTAATAACAATAAAATGCGTATAATAATATAGCGTTTCCATAATATTATCTTTTCTGATTACTATGTACTGGACGCACACTATTCAAATATCTCGTTCACTATCTACTTTTTCTTATAACTAGAGAGATTAGTCTTTTGATTGTTCAATAATTTTAAAATGGAAACTTAATTTTTCAGTGAACGTTACTAAATTAGATTGTTTTCATGTTAATTTTCTATTGAATTTTTATTAATTTGTACTGAAAAAGTGTTCTGATGAAAATAATTTGCATTCTGAATTAATGAAAGAAAAATAAAATATTAAAAAAAAGATATTTAATTAAAACCAGAATCATCTCACGTATTTGTCGAGTTCCTTTTTTACAGATAACATGTTACTTAAACTTACAAATTGAACTCTCTGATTTTCATCGATATTAATATTTTAATTCATATATATATATATACATGAAATACATTTTATACTTCATTAAATTGTGGTCAGTGTTGAAAATGGATTGGTACATATGTTATATAGATTTTTATATGACACAGCATAAATTTAATAAAAATAAAAAATTTAAATTTAAGTCATTTGTATGAAACTAACAAGTGTATGTGAAACATGAACAGTTTCAAATATAAACTTCTACTGTCCTTAAAAAATCAAAAATAAATTCAGAGTATTCTGAAAAACGGATTTACAAATATTTCAAAAGTTTTCCTATTTCTTGTCGTGTAACTTTTGAAATACATTTAATGCGCTAAGCTTTTATTATAAAAATAATACCCCATTCAAGTTTAACTAACAAAACAAGTGTAGTGAGTACTTCTTCTGAATTAGGAGATAGTACATGTACAAGTTACTTTTTCAAGTTGCAAAATAAAGTCTCCTTATCTGTTTTGAAAATCAGCTTTCTTAATTCATATGAGATTTATTATTTTCAATTATTTTCTAAGAGATGTCCTTTTGTGGTTATATGTACGTGACTGTATGTCTGCTAACGAAATTACGTGAACCTTTTTGAATTTGTTTATGAAATCTTAGAAGGATAGATTAATAAAACATCGTCAAAAAGTCAACTGTTTATACAGTAACATTTTTACTAAACAAACGTTTAACGGAAATAAAAAAGGGAAAGTTTAACAAATAGTTAGATTGTAAAGTGAGAGAAATGTGGTGTATATAAAGTGAATTAGAAATTAAATATCGAAATCTTATAAAAATGGTATTAAAATTCTGGAAGAAATTTTTACTTCATTATTAGACATCGTAACACATAAAATACAGAAAGAAAAATCTTTATTGTGGAAAATTATTTCTTCCACATTATAATTAAAATTAAATAACTATATAAACTAATGATAAATTGATAAGGGCTTTCGATAAGTCCGTTTAATAAAATTATGATATCTTTTTTGAAGCGTTAAAAATGTTGATCGATTTTTTATTATAGGAAAATATCAATAAAAACATTTCTTCTGAAAGATTCATAATTAGTTGTTTTTTATTATAATTGAATTGTTATGAAATGATAATTTAATTTTCACAAATTAATTAATGATAATAGATAAAACTAGAAAAATGAAGAAATGGGGTTATTTTTTTGTAAGATAATATACTAGTGCACAAATTTCTTATTTATGGTCTGTTTCGTTAAAGAACTTACATTAAAGTAACGGCACAATCTTTCAAACAATCAATATACATAACGCTGAGCGATTATTTTTCTTAAGAAGGTAAAAACTAAATAAAAGAAATAGATGCAGCTATGATAAAAAGCTAAAACGGCATTCTTTTAGCATTTTGAATAAAAATATAGTTTTCATTGTTCATTCTTCTAATAGTCCTATTAAACATTGAATTGAATTCAATGATGATTATATAGAAAAATTAAAGAATAATAAAATAATAATAGTTCTTTTCATAAATCAGGCCGAGTACTTTTTATCTATGTATTTATGTTTTTTTATGCAGATCTGTAATTATTTAACAGATTTAAGTTAATTAATTGATTTAAAAATTACTCACGCTTAGCTATGTAGTAATTAAATTCACCTTTTGTATTTTATCATTTATAAAATGTCTTAGTAACAGTAGATATATTTATTAATCTGTTTTTTTTTCATTCATTTTTTTAGAAAATATCTGAGTATATCATTTTACTGATAGTTTCTTAATCAAAGTGTACGTTTTTCATTTTTCTCATTATCATATTTTTAGCTGAAACCAATTCTGGTGGTCTTCGTTGTTTTAGATCAATCAAGTTTTTCCTCTTACAACTAATTCCATCACGTGTGTTATTTTCAAGTAGATTTAGATAACTTTTTTGATATTTATAGTTTATTCAATTCAATTATATACGAGGGTGGTTTGAAGAATAACATAGTTCGATATTAGAGAAAATAGCTTCAGTTTCAAAGTGTATTTTATTTCCCCTCGAAATTCAACGCACTTGCTCCAACGTTACTTCAGCTTCGCGATTTCCTCTCGAACGTGGGTTTCTATGAGATCCCCAAAATAGCTGTTGTGGCCTCTATTGCCTTTTTATTCGACTAAAATCGTTTTGCAGCCAGGAACATTTTCAGTTTCGGAAACAAATAGAAGTACAAGGGAGCCAAATCAGATGAATACGGTGGATGCGGAACGATTTAAAATTTCAAGTTAGCCAATTTTTGCTCAGAGACAACGCTGAAATGAGCCGGTGCATTGTCAGGGTGAAACAATACTTTTCAAGTGCTGAGCAGTATTAGCCAGTAACTGTTTTTCTCTTGATACTCGATGAAGAGAACTTTTTTTGCACCCCAAAAAACTATTGACCTCATCATCTTTTCAGACGAATGAACCATCTTGCCTTCTTCTGAGCCGCTATAGCGTGTTCAGTCTGCTGTTTTGATTATATTTTAGATTTTGGTGTGTAATAGTGAATTCAAGTTTCATCCATGGTCACAAAACTCTGCATGAAATACTTTGGATTTTTCTTAAATAGTTCCAAGAAGTCGGCTGATTTACGCGTACAAATTTGTTTTTGCTTTGAATTCATTCACCCAAAGTGGTTTCGTAGGAAGGAAAATATTCGCCTAATAAAGGAACTATTCTCTCATGGATTTCCTTCGCTGTTTTTCCTTCCAAAGAAAGAACTAACTCACATCTCGAAATTCCAATCTTATCCATTTTGCATTTTCGCACGAAACACTTGTGTTGAAACAACTGTCAAACTCAGAATTAATGGCGAAATGCCTTGCAACTTAACATGCGTTACTAAAAGGAATGGAACGATATGAAAACATATACAGCTCTTTCTCTCTCTCGGTGAGTATACAAATCAAGTTACTCTTAACTGTTCTCATAGCATATGACAGATTTTACAATACAATTTTGGAACTATGGCTTATTTCAATTTAACTAATAAATATTTTTTTCACCATACAAATCATTAAAAACTCTCTTATCAAAATTTTCAGTAAATGATTATTGATATTTTTTGATTGTTGATTATGCGCATTTCAATGACATCTTCATCATTTTCATCATCCAATAATACAGAAAAATCTGATTTACTTTACAATTATAATTTATATGACATTTTGATCTGTCATGGTTTATGGATTGAAAGGAAAATTAATTTGTGAAATGTGTTATACTTATCTAAATACATTTGTCTTGTATGTAAATTTTAATCTATGAGTTTATAGTAATATAGTATAATTTAAGTAAATTTAAATAATATATATATATATATATATATATATATATATATATATAACAATATTAATATTAATTCGCTACAAAAATATTTATTTAAATAGATATAATTAAAAAATCATGTATTTAAGTTGCATGAGCTTAAAAACTGTCCATTTTTTAAATCAGAATTTTTACATATATTTCTGTAAAATGCAAGAAGCAGCCAAGTTTCTAATTATTTTTAACTGTTTGTAGTTCATTATTTTTTTAATTATTTTATTTCTTCTTAATCTATTAGATATTAACATCAGATAATTAATCTTATATATATATATATATATATATATATAAATATATGAATGTATACATTTATATATTGTATAAATTAGGTATTAATTTGAAGTAATTACAAGAGTTGTAAATAAAAAAATAGAAGCTCATATTAAAACATCCAATTAGAGTACATGCGGGCAATTATTATTTCCATCCTTATTTACACCGTTTTTCTGTTCATGTGAATGTAAACATATTTGCGTTTGTTAGAAATGAAAAAAAAACCTATAGGTTTTTGTATTCCTTTCAAATATTCTCAGCCGTAACTACACCATTGTTTCTTAATTAAATAAATGATTGCAATTTATTTGTTTATTAGATAAAAATAAAATAACTAAGCGGCTCGACAAGAACAAAAAGCGTTAATTTTTTTTTCTAATTTTGTTTACAATACGATTAGTAATCGTGTCCAAATCGCACCCACGTTTTTTCAATTCATAGTTAGTCAATAAATGGACAACAACGTCCGCTATATCACACAAATGCAACAATTATTTGTGCAAACCTAGGACGTTCGAACTCCCAGACTAATGCGATCAGAATATAAAGAATGTAGTAGCAGGTGTGAAACAGTGCTGCACATATTCCAACGTGAACAAATATATTCGCCAGGTATAAGGTAATTTAAGACTACAATCGTATGATATGTACAAAACAATTGTTTCTACGCATAATTTAAATGTCACTGACAGTGACCAGTTATCGAAAATGTGTTTATTAATAGCGTACGAATACATATGAAGGTTTTAGTTCCTTGAAATGGACGGATGAATAACTTTCAGTGATTTACTGCAAATCTGTACTGAAAAAAAACAATTCAAAGCTATGTCATAATATACACATTTAGAAATATGTAGTGCCAAGACACTGCATCTATTTACTTTCGGTTAAGATATAATATATATATATATATATATATATATATATATACATTTAATTTTTGGACGGAAAATTAATAATTAATAACATTATATTTTATTTAATAGCATACACTAAGCACCAACATTAAATATCTTTTTCAGGCATTATCAAACGTTATAATTAGGTAGCCATACATTATAAGAGAAATGTTGCTGAATGAGATTTGTCATTAATTCTCATTGGTGGTTCTATTTTATAGCATTTAAACAATAAAATATTACTAATAAAAAATTTCTTTTGTTGAATATTTATTCACGTATTTATAGATTACTCATTTCGAAAAGACACATAAAAGATAGTCCAGTGTGATATGTTAAAAACCTTCTAGTTGGACTAAGTTACAGTTTGAGAATATTTTAATAAGATTCAGGTAAATTTAAAGCCACTTGATATTATCTTGAATCCTTTAGTACCCTTAACTCTTATTTGGATGAACATGTTAATTTTCACAGTATAGTTATGGAAATGTGGCTAAATTTTCTTTCACAAATGACTTTTTCGTTTACCACGCAAAATTTTTTTTCTAATCAAAAGGGTTCTATAATCAATTAAAGATCATTTTTCACTGTTACTTATACTTATTTTGATTATGATATCATCATCTTCATAATACTAAGGTATTGACAATTTGGTTAAAATTGGCTTGGAGATATAAGTAGGACTCTATACCATCATTACATTTTATATATTGATATCTGAAATTATATTTTGAAATAAACATATATCCTTTATCTAATATTCTTATATATTATATTGTTATATATTATATTGAGACACACTTGTTTTTTTTTTAAACTTACACTACTTAATATTTTAAGTTGTGATTATTAGTATTTAAATTAATTATCAGTAGAACTGTATAAATTCCCACGTATATCAAAACAAAATTGTGCATTTTTAGGTTGTTTTAGTTATCTTGAAAGAAAATTAAATTTCTAAATCTATTATTTTCTTAGAAGGTTAAGGAATAAAACTACGAAATCTAATTAAATATAAGAATGCCTTGATTGTAAAATAAAAGGTAACTTAAAAAAAATATGTTTTTATTGATTACATATATATATATATATATATATATATATATATAAAGTTGGAAGGAAAATAATTTCGGTTTTTGTTTTCCGAATTCTAATCTTAATTTTTTTCAATGAAAATGTCATTTAATCGTTTTCATGTTAATATCGTTTTAAAATGCATTTTTCGGTCTGTATTTTGGTAACAACGATTTTGGTTTTATTACTAATTTTGGTTCAGATTGGATTATTGAATTAAAGGCAGGAAAAGAAGAAATAGGAGCAACTTTTTGTATGAGTTCAAAACGGGTGGTGAAGCAGCAGAAACTGCTCGTAAATTAAACGATACTTTTGCCATAGGTACTGTTAACAAACGCAAGGTGCAATAGTGGTTCCAATAAATTCGTACTGGGAAGAAGAGCAGTGAAAATAAAGAAGGTCGCAAATGTCCTTGTTCAGTACATAACGACCAACTGAAGGGGTCAGTTGAATCAGAATCTCATATAATAACTCGAGAGATTGCACAAAAGTTAGATGTTAGTCATCCAACAGTTCTGCACCATTTAAAACCACTTAAATTAAAAAATGTATATGAATTTGAAGGTCATAACCCACAATTATTTTTATATCATCCTAATATATATATATATATAGAGAGAGAGAGAGAGGGATAGAGAGAAAGAGATAAATAGATAGATAATGCATAAAATACATATAAAACTAAAGTTCTATAAAAACTGTTTCTTTAGAATACAGAAAAATCATAAAGTACAAATATTACACTTATGTTTTTATCAGAATTTACTATGGTTTACATTCACTAATTATTATTGTTTACTTCATTGTTTTTAGTGATTTATTATAATTCTAAATATATAATAAATAGCGTATATATATTTGCCTATATAATAAATAGTGAATATATATTGCCTATATATATATATATATATATATATATATATATATATATATATATGTATATATATATATATATATATATATATATATATATATATATATAAATTTAATATTATTTACTTCATTGTATTTAGTGATTTATTATAATTTTAAATATATAATAAATAGCGAATATCTATTTGCCTATATAATAAATATATATATTACCTATATATGTATATATATATATATATATATATATATATATATATATATATAGGTAACGAGAAAAAAAAACAAATCTTTATAATATTACAGAATAAATTAATAATGGGTTATAATCCAAATAATGAAATGTAAAATTGTTTTGTTCTGAAAAGTATATCTGCCACGGGATCTAATTTATTCTAAACAATAATTATTATTTTAACATTATAACTGTTTTTCTTTAATGTATTCCTATAATTTATAAAGTTTGTTATAAAATTTTGATACTATTCTTTCATACAAATCAAATATAGTTGATAAATTATAATTTCATTAATTAAAGAATATCACCTAAGTGTAACTAATTTTCCGTCTCTAATTTCAAAATTTAAAATAAAATTGGAAAGAAAGCGCATTGCATAATACCATAAAAAGTATATTAATAGTCACGATTAATTTTAAAAATATTCAAGTCATAAAATTTGCATGACTGACATGAATAATTTAATAGTTATCTGGAATAGAAATTGTTAGTCGGACATTCCTTACTTCCTTTCGTTAAGAAATATAGTTACCTTAAAAAAAGAACAAAGTAACAAATAAATTGTTGGATTTATTAATACAATTAATTTTGAAATTAAATTTATATTTACACTCTTGAAGATTTTGTCTTGAAAACATTTTTTTTAATTAATGAAAACTTAAAGAACTATAAATTATAGAATTTGTTGAAATTTATAAATGTAGTATTTATAGTACGTTTATAGTACCTTTTTAAATTTTATATTGTGATCTAACTTTTTTATTTATGTTTTTTTTTATTATTTTAAATTGATTGGTATTCAAATATTTCTAATAGCATATATTAGTTTTGAGAAATATTTAAGTGTTGTATAAATGTATCTATTATATACCAAGGTCACAGTTTTACTGCGCATAAGTACTTAAAAAAATGAGTAAAAAATAAATGATATAATTAAATAAAAACAAATTAAACCAGTTTTACCTCTATAAATAATATTAATATTAAACAATTATTAATTATGACACAATTAGTAAATAAGAATAGTTATAATAAGTTTCTAATAAAGTTTAAAAATGTATTTAATTTCAATAACTTATACTTGGGAGTTTTTCTAATGATATTTTTAAAAGTATTATTTTTAATTTTGTCTTACAAAATTTACTTATTATTTAATTCATAAAACTTATCAAATCATAATTTTTATAATTAATTTTTTCTTTGCATCTAATATAAAATATATTTTTACATTTTGCATACCTGCCATTACATTTTGTTTACATTTTGCATACCATTTTTGTAATAATTATACTAGCATAGCTTCTGCTTTTTTTATCACATATATAATACATAAATAAATACCTGTATTTTTTATAAATGTCAATGGATTTGTATGTATTGAATCGACGTTAGTGTAAAATGATGTGATTTTATTTAACGTTTCTTTTTTTACATCCGTTTGTAATTATCTTTGACTAAACATTTTTATAATGTAAAAGTGGCCTTCATATATCATTATTGTCGTAGATAAGTGTTGATTATTATTGATCTATATGATATATATGTATATATATATATATATACATTAAAAAATAATTTATCTATTTCCCAGGTAAATACTTTCAAAATTGAAACGTGAAAGTGAATTTATCAAATGTGAAAATGTGTATGAAATATATATTGATCGTTGATATTTATATCATTTCAGTTTTATATAAAAAATATTTATGTAATTTTCTCTACCTGTTTGTAGTTTTATATGCATATTATCAGAATAATAGATAGTAAAAACGAAAGGACAGCATTTATAACATTACATAATTTATGCATTTGCATATGAAGTTTTATACAAAATGTATATATAACAGTAGAATGAAATATATTTAATTATATCCACTTTTTTAAGGCTATATACAGAAAATATAATTTTTATTTTTTATTTCTGTAACCTTCCTTTGTGTCTGCTAACATATATTGTGATATTTGATGATATTTTAAATACTTAGAATTTGTAGGTTTTTTCCATGTCAATGAATACAATATTATTTGTTTATTCAGAATTAGTTTTATATTTTGAAATATATATATATATATATATATATATTTATATAAATATATGTATGTATATATATATATATATATATAAATATATGTATGTATATATATATATATATAAATATATGTATGTATATATATATATATATTATGTATATATGTACATATATATATATATATAATACGTATATATATATATATATATATATATATATAAGATAATGTTTATTTGTTTATAATACTTTCAACGCAAAATGATAATCAAAACACTTAAATGATGATCTTTTTTTATATACAGAGAAGTTTTATGTTCAGACTACTTAGGTTTTTATTTTTACGAAACGACCCACATTTAATTCTTGGTGATTTATTATAATTTTACTCTTCTAACTTGAACCATTTCAAAATTATAATAATTTTTAAATTTAATTTTCATTTTCTCAGTAAAATTTGTAAAACCAGAGGGGATTTGTAGTGAGAAATTCATAAATGATACCAAACTGAAAACAATTTGTTTTCGAATAATTGAATAATATCAATTATTAAAAATGTCATACCGTGTTTCCTGAATGTGTTCTTTATAATCTATAAAAATAAAATAAAATTATAAACTTAAATGTGGTATATCGGAAATACAGCAAATAAAGACAAACATTTTAAAAAAGATGCAGTTATAGTGAAGAAAAAGATAAATAACTTTTAATAAAGCAGTACTCTAATGAATATTTCTTTTATTACTTAGCACAAATTGGAACGTTTAGATCAAAAATTTATATTTTAATTATCTTATAAAGTGAATTTAGCATTATTCGATTATAAATGATTTTTTTCTTGGCAAAATCACTTTTAAACAATCAAGAAATTAACATCACAAAATCATTTATCAAGATTATTTAAGTCTATATAAAAGCTTCCCTCAGGTATAAATTTTTAAGTTCGTTCAAACTAGCTAAGGTAATTACTTAAAGAAATTATCGAAAATATATTTATAATAAAAGTACTTTTTTTTTGTTACACTACAATTTTATTATTGATACACTTATTTAATAATTTATATTTTATAATTATTGAAATTATATATATATATATATATATATATATATATATATATATATATATTATGTGTGTGTGTGCATGTGTGTGTGTGAAAGAAGGAGAAAATATAGAATTCCAAGTGTATTTTAGAAAAAAAATAATAAAATTTTTTTAACGAATTTTTTCATTTATTGCAATATTTTTCTTGAAGAAATTGTATTATTCATATTAATACATTAGTATATTTTCCAATAGCTCATGTATATCTATGTATATATAATAAAAAACAGAATTTGTATCGCTCATTACTGCAATTAAGAAAAATTGTATTTACAGTTCTTAAGATAGTGCACATTATGATCTAGAGAAACACTTACGTCATTATAAGCTACCTATAAACCATATTGTTCTAGAAGTTACTTACTATACAAGTTAAATTGTATTTAATTTGTTTTACAACTGGAATTTTCCAAACCTATCGCCAAACTAATTATAAATACGAAAGTAATTTTCGTTGATTATTAAAGTTATTAGTAGTTTAATAACAATATGTGTCTATGAAAAATATTTAAATATTTTCATGATCATTATACAACATACGCTATTAATAATTTTTTATATGTATAACAAACTTGATTATTTCATTTATTTTATGCAATTATTTTTAAAATTCTCTATTGTATGAGTAAAGAATAATATTATATTCTTTAGTACATATTTGTTTTTTAAAAATAATAAAAATAGGTGATTCAACTTAAGCTTCTATACGAAAGTATGAAAAAAAAACGCAAAATTTAAAAATGAAACATGTTATCCTCCATTTAATATTTTAGTTCAATTGTATTTTAATACTGGATTGAACTAAAATACTAAATAACAAAAAACATGACTTTTTCTTTACCCCTGCGCCCTCTTTTAATACTTCCGTGTAGAAGACTAAATTGAATCACCCTATACAAATCTTATACAGTACATAATCTGAGTGGCCGCAATCAGGGATTTTTATGCATTGCATGTGCAAAAAAGAAATCACTATTAAGAGAAGTCATTATTGTAGTAATCAAAATAAAATTCCATAATTTTATTAAAGTAATTTTTAGTGTTTAATAACATATTTTCTGATTATATTGTTTCCCTTTGAACAGATGTGTGTTACATATTTATATATATATATATATATATATATATATATATATATATATATATATATATATTGGTGATTCAACTTAGGTTTCCACACGAAAGTATTAAAAAAAACGCAAAAATTAAAAAAAAACATGTTATCCTCCATTTAGTATTTTAGTTCAATTGTATTTTAGTATTGAATTGAACTAAAATACTAAATAAAAAATAACATGACTTTTCTTAACCCTTACTCCCTCTTTTAATACTTCAACGTGGAAAGCTAAATTGAATCAATCTATATATATATATATATATATATATATATATATATATATATATATATATATATATATGTTGGTCTATTACTACCGATTTTGATACGAGTACCATCCTCATCAAGTATATTTAAAATATAATTCAAAATAAGTTCATACAATATTAAAATCTTAACAATTTTAATAAAATATATCTCATTGACACAAGAAAATCTTCATATACAGACTTTTGTGCCTACTAAACACAAATATATTTTTTAATTTTTTATTTATATGAAAGTAATGCGGTTACTTTTTCATAAATTGTGTAAACATTTTATTCTTCTTCATTAAAATGAATAGTATATAATATATTCAGTGCATACCGATATTATTACTTTTTCAAAATATGATAATAGATATAAAATTCTACGACTGAATATATATATATATATATATATATACATAAATATATATATATATATACATAAATATATATATATATATATATATACATATATATATATATATATATATACATAGATAGATAGATCAAAATGTAAAAAAACCTTAAATTATCATTGTATTTCTTTTTTAGGATTTGATCTTCAGTTTTTTGTGAACCTGGACAAGAGATTGAAAGATCAGGTAAGGTATTCTTTTATTTCATTGGTATATTAAAATATAGTACTAAACAATTAAATTTAAAAGTTTTTCTGAAAAATCAAATTACATTATTACACGCACATATTCAAAAAAAAACATCAATTATTTATATTTGCTTGGAATAATTGTTTTATTACTAAACGTAACTAATAATTAGTAAAAATGGAAACAATTCCAAAAAAACTATATAAAAATATTTACAAACTCAAGAAATTGCTTAAAAATAAATATTAAAATACTACGCATGCATAAAAATATGTGGATTTTATAAATTATATATATATATATATATATATATAAGCGTATTTATAAATTGCGTGCAGTTATGACAAATCCATGTAAACAATAATATTATATAGTTATTTCTCAAATAAAAAATATTCAAAATTGTAATTAAATGTTCATAATTTCATTGTAGCCTTACATGTGTTTATTTTTATGTTACAATCTGGTAAATTACAAATCTGAAATATTGTTTATTAAATGTATAAACGATGTAATTTATTTCTTATTCATAACTAATTTCTTTTATTCGAACTTTAAATGGAAACTAGAGAACAATGAATGTTTATATGCGTTATTTATGATAAATAATTATGTTACAACAACGTTATCAAAAAGTTTATAAAATTATCGTAACTGACTTTATATAAGCGTGAAGATAAATTAAATTAGTATATTTTTGACATATTTTTTATGACAAACATAAAAAAATATTTTAAGTATACTTACATAAACTGTTATGTTAAAATTAGTAAATGGTTTGAAATATGTTATGAGTTATATATATATTTTTAATTTCGATCCATCGTATTGCACATATCAATTAAACTGTTGCTAAATGTACAATATATATATATATATATATATATATATATATATATATATACATTGTTGAACTGTGATCTCGAAAACTTCCAGATATGTATTTTCATTAAAATTAAATTAAGAATAACGACTCATCAAATTTTCAACAAAAATGTTGAATTTCTTAAAATTGATTAACTATTTATATAATATTCCTCTTTTTTAAATTAATATGTAAAAGAATATTCTTCTTCGTACTAACAATTCAAGTGACCAATAAATAGACTTTTTTCAAAATTAAAGATGTCTAATATAGAAAAGGTATTCGCCTCGGTTTTCCTATCATTTGGGGGGTGGACTTTCTAATTGTCCTATTGTTTGTACTGGTTTAATGATCAGCCTATATCTCCAAATTTCCTCTTTCTAAGTTATTGAAAAGTATTCAAAATCGAAGAGACATATATATATATATATATATATATATATATAAAGAGAGAGAGAGAGAGAGAGAGTGGTGTAGATAAATAGAAAAATAGTTTATCATTTTTTAAATGGAGTCTATTTGCACTCTATACTGTCATTAGATAATGAGTTTGATTTGCCTGAACGATGTCTTTTTTAATGATATCATACAAAACATAGATTCTGAAATGGTTCAAAATCGACTAACATTCTAAACTAAACATTGTAAAATAAATATTATATTTATTCAAACAAAAATTCATTTTAGATGAGTCTCTCTCTCTCTCTATATATATATATATATATATTTATACATTTATATATATATACACATATGGTTGTAGAAGTAATTATATTTTATAATTATTTCCATAAATAACATTTAATGAAACTTACATCAATTTAGATTATTTAATTTTTAATAGAAAATATCAGAAACGAAATTTTCTTTAAACTCATTTTATGCACAGTTTATGTCTTGTTTATTATTATAATATTCTGAGATAATTGGGGTTTTCAAGGTAAAATATAACTGTGTATTTGTTCACAATGCATGACTAAAAATGCGTTTTTTTAGTTCAATGATTCAAATATATTTTAAGTTTTTTTGAATTTAATCATTTGCCTGTGAGACGTCTTATACATGATATATATATATATATATATATATATATATATATATATATATATATATATGTGTGTGTGTGTTTATGCGTATGTGTGGTTGTGTGTATGTTTGTGTAATTTACATATAGAATGTTTGTAAAATTGGTGTTTCATTAGAAAATGAAAAAAGTATGTTATCTGTCATAGTAATAGCAACTATCGATACAAAAAAAACTATCAAATTTTGTATATATACGGTTAATATTTTCAAAAATTCAAATTCATTACTTATACTCTAAAGTATAGACTATGTAATTTTAAAAACTTTTATAAATTGTCTATGTTTGTATAAAACTGTAAGTTTTATTGCATATATAACGTAGATTACAATTCTTGTTAAATCATTTACAATTAAATATTTTTTTTTTAAAAATATTGATTACTATTTATTGCTTTACGATATCACAATTAATTTACGTTGAAAAAAGTAAGTATTCTTTCAAATTTTCATTGAACAATTTTCCAAAAGGTGATAACATACAAATCATGTTAAACCATCTTAGACATTAAATATTATAAGTCTACATGTTCTATTTACATTTTTAATTTTTTAGATATATAATCAAGTTCTTATAACATATAACAATGTTTAACAATTACTAAGGAAAATTCAAGAATGCATGAATGGGCTAAATTAGAAATTATCTTCAATCATTTTTAACTTAATACATGTTACACTACAAATTTATTCCACATGTTTATCGACATCATCATCTCCAACTTTTGATGATTCACTATAAGGTGAATTATTCTTCCAAAACTTTCTAAATTGAACATTTTTCCATACATTTTCAATACATTGGCACATATATTCATTAATAATAAAAATGGAATTTTCTACATTATATTGTTTGATACTTAATTATAATTTCTTTATTATAATTCTATCTAAAACAAACTTGTATAATAAATATTATGACAGTTAATCCGTGATAATATCTATACACAATTTTTTTATACATGATAATCACATTTCAATAATAACTTCTAATCACAAGCCTTTTAGAAAATGATGTTTTTTTTATTTTTGTCGTTTTTGATCATTTATACTGTTTTCAATCCCAATTTTGGTTGATGAGAACGTGCGATTTAGGTGTTCATAATATTCCTGTTCCTGTATTTAGTCAATACTCTGATATTTTTCTTGAAAAAATACTAAATGTAATTGTATTACAAATGATATTTATATTTAATTTTATAACTATATTGTATAAATTATAAGAATTATTTTTCTCCTAAAAAAATCAGTTAATATCGCCAAAACAGATCAATGTGTAAATTTAACGAATGTTATAGTTTATTTAGATGAATGGTAATATTTTTGTCAAGAACATCACCTTATTTGGCTTTGATTGTACAAATTTATTTAATATATCCACCATAAACACTAAATTACTCTCTTCTTCATTCTGTTCAGACCATTCTTATTGGATCAATGTAACAAAGAGTATATTGTCTTCTGAGTTGAAACTTTTAAGAAACAAGTTATTCTAACATTTCCGAATCACATTTTGATTAAAATTCAGCCATGCGCGGAAAAGCATATAGCAAGACCATCATTTAGATTTAAATTAATTTACTTTTTTATTTTACAACTAATGGAATGCAATTAAATCGGAATATTGTATATATAAGGTAAAAATGGACTGCTTCCGGATTAGTGAAACATTATTCTCTCTCTATCTATTTATCTCTCTCTCTCTATATATACATACATATATATATATATATATATATATATATATATATATATATATATATATATACACATACATATATAAACTGACTGAATTAACAAACTCTACAAAACTAAGGTAGTTGTTCTGTTATTTTATTCATTTTTTATTTTATTGGTGATACTTTTGATTGGTCTAATATTTTTTAGCTTTTTTTTAAAAAATATATGGTACATATATATTTAGAAAATAAAAATGATTCTATAAAAGACCACAGTTTACAAAACTCCTATTAACAGAATTAAAAGACTTGTCAAAATTTTTGTTTAACAATCATCTTTTTATATTTAGGTTATAATGAATACTTAATTTTTACATACTATAAAAAGTATCTTTCATATTTTTAAAACAAGTCATTTATTTCGATGAGTTTTAAAGTTCGACATCTTAAGAATATCATGTGTAACCCTTATAGATTTCAAAAAATAAGTATACAATCACATAGTACTATTTTGAAAAGTATTGATATTTGCATCGTCACAAATTATCCGCATAAATATCACAATTAATTACCAATTATTCTTAACATATGTCAAGAAATACCTTTTCAAGACTGTAATGCAAAATTTAAGAGAAATGGAGGCCACCCGTCAGGAATTCTTAAATTAATTATGAAACCTTTTTGACATTAACCGTATACCATACATGCGTACATTACTGAGTGGCATGTAAATTCATATAAATAATACTATAAAACTGATAGCAGCAAAAATCCGATATTTAAATACGAAAACAATCTGTTATCTGGTTAAACTACATTTCGACAATTTCATGGACGTTATGTATGTTATTAGGTAAATATATATAAAAAAAATCATGACATTTAGTACCAAAAATGTTAGAAAATGTCACATTAAATAAATCATATGTCATTCGATACAATACCAGTACGAACACGTGTACGAGAAAAATTATTTTGCTAGTATGCCGTAGACATGTCAGAGCAAAAAACAACAATAACATATAGACCTTACGTAAAATCAACAGTGTAATAACACAGCCATACCACTCGATTATAATCAGGGCGGCCTTGCCAATGCTGCTGGCTGGCTCACTGAAAGCGGCCAATGGCCACAGGCCTTATAACTGTAGATTATGAATGTAGTAGCGGGTGAGACACCGGATGGGAACCTGTACTAGCAGTTCGTATAACGCGTAGCACTATTACGTGTTTCTTTATTTATTATGTCGGTTATTTTATCGATTATTGTTTATTTATTTAATCGCTCGTTTAGAAAGATGTCGAATTGTTTTTTACAAATGTTTTTTTATCTTAAAACACTCGATTTCTTGACGAAAGAACACATATAGTCGTGCAAATATTTTTTTATACAAGACATTTTTGAAAAAAGACTCGTATCTGGATAATAAAGGAAATTATTTAGGTATTTTTTTTTAAATCGTCAGTAAAACATATAAAAATTGAATTATATTATTATTTTACTCTGATATTTTTCTTGAAAGAACACTAAATGAAATTGTATAACAAATGACATTTGTATTTAATTTTATAACTATATTGCATAAATTATAAGAATTATTTTTCTCCTAAAAAAATCAGTTAATATCGTCAAAACAGATCAATGTGTAAATTTAACGAATATTATAGTTTATTTAGATGAATGCTAATATTTTTGTCGATTTAAACAAATTAAATTCCAGCAATCCAATTAAACAAATTGTTTAAAAGAACGTTTATTTAGTTTATTGAATGTATTATATATATATATATATATACACATTCATTATTTATATATATATATATATATATATATATATATATATATATATATAAATTATTTTTCTGATGTCTTTTAATTTTTTCCATACTGAGAGTTAATACGTTGTAAATTCAAAACATTTTAATCAAAATTCATACATAAAACTACTTAATCTCATAAAACTTTGTTAGATCGGATACATTAGAAGCATCAAACTTTTAAAAAAATTTCAGTAAACACAGCTGGTAATGAACATTTTCCAGGAAGTAAAAAAATACTGTTTTTATAATAATAAAAATATATGAAATGTAATACAATTTGCGTTGAGTTATTTTTAGGCAGTAGAAATTGTTCATTCAACAATGAAAATAAACTGGAAATCAAGGAGTTTGAAAACTTGAATGTTGCAGTAATTAGCGTCATTTTTTTCTCTCTCTATGTATATATACACTATCTCTCTCTATCTTGATATATATATATATATGCATTTTTTTATCAAATATTTATCGCGTCCCCAAGCCCCAAATATTTATCTTATATCAAATATTTATAAAAAAAAACAATATTTATATAGTACAAAGGTTAAATTGTTTGTGTGGCGTTGTATACAAATTTATTTCGTTATTATAAAATAATAACAAGTATATTATTATCAAAAACTGTAGCTAAAGGTTATGTGTGGTTAAAATTGTCCATTTGTTTAGTATATACTAACCAAATTTAAAGCAAATCTGTGAATTTAATATTGAAAAATGCTATTTACAAAAATAAATAATTAATATAAGAAACTCCTTTAACGCATCACAGTTAATAAGAAAAGTAGATACTAATTAAATAAAACTTATATAAAATTATCTAACAAATTGTTAATATCTAGTTGACAATTAGAATAAATTTAACACATGCTTTACATTTGTAAAGATATCGTTTATTCTATGACCAAAAAAGGTTTCACTGTCACTTTCAATCATTTTGACCCGTTTTATAAAAATATTGATAACATATATACATAAACAGAATTATCATACATATATAATTGTTAATCTTATTATTTACTGAAATGAATTTTTCGTTCTTTTTATGACAAACATCTCGTATTATATTAAAAATAATTAGTCAATTTTCTTCATTCTACAAAATATTAAGTTAGTCTGAAGCACTTTTACGAATCTTACCTTGAAAATTTAGTTCAACATGCATTGAATATTCTAGATAATAAAGTCAAACACACATTTTTTCTAGATTGTTCTTAAACATTTAATCAAGTTTCGCACAACCTAATCTTGACATATTTAACAATAAAGTAATTTATTAATTCAAGTATAGTTTTTCTAAATTAGTCATATTATAGCAGTATGAATATCTGCTTGATAGCTAAAGTAAGTTAGTTTAGTAAAAAGAAGACAGCTTGCAACACTGGCTTATCATTTGAAATAATTTAATGGCGGACACCAGGGGAAGATTTTTTTCATTATTAGTTACATTTTACTTAGGTAAGAATAATCACAAATATAATATTAAAGCAGAAAATTATAGGAAATATTTGAGTAAATATTTTATTTTAAATAACCTGAGGGATTAGCATGAATCGCAGTCTTATACACTGAAACCATTACAATTTTTGTATTTATTTTCAAGAAAGGAGTAAATATCTGCCAGGAAATATAGTTTTATACGGGAAAGAAGGAAGGAACTCCTGTAATCGAATTAAGGTTTTAGGCGTATTATTATAATTATACTATTAATGTTTTTTACATTACCTATTCGATCGCTCACCGACATAAGAAGGGCTCCCCCCTCGCTCTCATTAAATATTAACAATTTTTAAAGGAAAAATGAAAAACAAAATAATAAAGATATTGTGTAATGAAATTTTTTTTCGATTTTAAATGCAACCGTGAAAATAGTGAAACTGAAAAGAAAACTTATTGTAAATTTATTCTTAAACTTCTAAATACACGATATTCGTAATTGGTTTGTGTTTTTCCGCACACTTAGACTTGATACCCTGCTTAGAGATATATCTGGAGAGACGAACATACAACTGACCGTGCCCGAATACTGTTTCATTGGTATCGACGAACATGATGATAAAAATGGAAATGATTAACGTGCAACTTGTAGAGTGTAGCGGGGGGAGCGGCGTTGCGACGAGGTGGTCTACACGAAAAAATTATTTTTTATATATAGAAAGATAGTGCAAAGTGAATATATAATTAAACTAGTTAAAGTGTGAATAGTTTAAAGAATGTTATAGTTAAACATCTAGTATTTTATATAAATATATGTGCATATATATATATATATATATATATATATATATATATATATATATATGTATATATAAACAATAAATACAATAAATTCAACTGATGTTATAAAATCGTTCAGTACATACGGCTCTAACTAAAAACGATTAATTAAAAGCAAGCGTATTAACAAGCGGTGAACTGCCAGCATTCTTTTCATGCTGCCTTCAGTCACGGTGTTTCGGTCGCTCAGACAACCATACCATTCGCGCAAACTTTCTCCATGGCCTAGAGCAATCACCACGAACACGATCTCAGATCTGGATTACGCATGCCAGCCATGCATTCTACTCGATTTTGTATTTTTATTTTATTTTTTAATCTACACCGGCGATATTTATTCGTATCATATTATATATGACGCTGTACGTTACATTCTATGTAATTATATAATCATTTAATGTACTTTACCTATGTGTATATATATATATAAACTATGTATAGGTTTATACATATAGTACCATAGACATTAAAGTGTACAATTTGCTTTTTTGCAATGTTACATTCTTTATCGTGGTACTTATTGAGAAGTTCAAACGTTTAAAATATCAATCATTAGCATTAATGCATCATGCACAAAGATTGTTTAAGAAAGTAATACAAGGTCGTTCAACAACTTCGTTTCCTCTTTTAATACATTGCATTTCAAATGTAAACGCAAACATCAAATGCAATAAATAAAATTTTTGTATCAAATTCAATATTTTAAAATTATTACATTTTAAATATTCTACGATAATTCATAGTTTTTTTTAAGTCATGCGTTATTTGAATGAAAATATTGTCAATATAATAAAATATAATCAGTCTGATAAATTCCTTTAAAATGGTTTTATCCAAAAACAGCGATTTATGTAAGAAATCAGGTTTTTAAGAAGACCATGTTTATATCAAACTCATAATAAGAACCATTTTATTGAATAAAATCTTTACATCTATCATGTTAATGATATCAGTTTGAATCTTAACATTTTATGTTTTTATTTTATATTAGGATTCGAAACTTTTTGCGATTAAAAAAATTGAATACGTCGACTCACAGATATAATCTATATATGATTAAAATATTATAATTATGAATTTTTGCAGATTTAGAATTTTCCCTGCACTGAAAATGATTAAAAATCCAAATATTACAATAGAATCTTGAAAGTATGAATCAATTAAATCATGTTTTTCACATTTTTAGAGGATGTAAAAGAAGCAAAGTTTTTGTCTTTTTAACCTACATATTTAAATATAAAATACAATAAAGATTTCACGTATCTATCAACCAGATATTGAAAAATTCATAAATTGTAGAGTATTGGCTGCAACTATTTTTAAATAATACTTTTAAAGCAGAAATGGCAGTATAAATATAATGTGTGTGTATAAACGAATGAGCTATACTTCTGTATTGAAAATAAACTCAATTTGCACCGCTTTTATATTTTAAATATAAATCTCATTTTTTCATAAAATATTCAACCAACCAGAAAAAACTAATCAATACTTGTACCGCAATAAAAATTCTCTTTACAATTCTTAGTAAATAATACTTTCTTATATATAGTAATATAATATAGTTATTGTATAAATAAAACTAAATTGAGATTTTATAAAAATTAAATATGGTTAAATTAACCATTGAAGTCTAGATTATGTAACAGACAATATCTTTTAAAGTATTAATTTAAATACAATTCGAAAAAATGATTGGCAAATTGACATCTCATTAATATCTAATTTTATAAGCATATGCTTTACGCAATGTAATAGTATTTCATAAACAAATTATAAGAGAATTGTTATATATATATATATATATATATATATATATATATATATATATGTATATAAATGTGTATATTTACACACATAAACTTCGTATACGTGTGTTAAAATTTTTCAAATAGAATTTGCTATGCTGCGTTATGAGAGCGATTGCGAGTGCTATAAAATAAATTGCACTAGATATTTCTACTATGGCACGATGGCTGGGTTTGGAAAAAGTCACCAGACACGGCAACTTGATCCGATCGAGATAGAGTTTCATGTCGTTTATTTGTTGTTATGCGCACCCACTCACTTGATCTCTTTTGATCTTTTTGATTAGATGTTTTACTACTTTCGAAAGTCTAGATAACGTGGAATTCTGTTACGGCGTTCGAATGGAAACCGAGATTTATGATATATTTGTATTACGTTGACATACTGACTATCATTTTTGAGCTCTGCAGTGAAATTGAATAAGACACAAATACATTTATTAAAACAAATTAAAAATCTTTTCGATACATTACTTTTTTATATTTTACGTTACTTAATAATTGTATGACCATAAATAGTAGCTTTAACTGTATCGATTACCATTAGAAAGGGAACAATTTTTTCTTCTAATTTATAAAATATGTGCCCTGAACATTATATATATATATATATACAAACTCATATATGCACCTACTTAAATTATTATATAATTATATAAACATACAATCATGGCCATAATGATTCATTATACACAATATTTTTTTACATTATATAAAGCAATTTTAAAGATGCTTTACCAGAAAAAATGGTGAGCGTAATCCTACATCCCTTCCATAAATATGAAAATCAATCATTTTTGTATCATTTTTAATAATAAAATATAATTTTTCGCAATCATTATTATTTGACAATATATTTAAATTCACTTTTATAAATAATAAATATATTTTAATAACAGATTTCTTGCATAAAAACATACATTAATTGATTATCATATTTTTAAATAATCTAATCTTTATTTCAATGCCATTATTCTCATATTTTCAATACTTGTGTTATAAAGAATTATACAATTATCATAGAAATATGCATTGACATATTATTATAAAGAATTATAATAATATAATACATTTTGATAAAATAACAGTTTAAGGTATGTAAGGTTTTAGCGTATTTGTATCTTCTATTAAAAATAACTTTTTTATATTGTTAGAATGGATAGCAATCATTAAAATATCAAAAAAGAAATTTTCTTTAATGCTTTCAAGTTGAAAGTTATTTTAATATCAAAATTTTGATAACAAATCTATTTAGAATCTATATGCTAAACAAAGAAAAATATAAACAAAAGTAATGCATTAGTTATTAATTTATATTTAATTGTTATTTGCTGGAAATAATTGGAATTATAAATATATATATATATATATATATATATATATATATATATATATATATGTATATATGTATAATGACCGTGAAAATGAAATTATTAGTATTATATAAATTAATGAAATTATAATTAAAAATGAACTTAAACTATAATTATCGTTATCAGTATATGCAGCAAATTGAAAAATTATTGATGTACATACAGAGCAATTACATTATACTACTTTTTAAGATTACAACAAATTACTATGATACACATAAATACTGTTTAATGAATTTTAATGTTACTATGATAAATATTAAACATTATTAAAGTGAAAATATATCTGGCTGTTGTTGATAACTTAAAGATGACAATGTCAAGGATGTATGTAAATTATTTTGTCTAAATTATGTTCACAATAATCATCTACAAAGATAAGAATGTGAACAGGTCTCATTAATGTTTTTTTCAAATAGTAATTTACATAATATTTACGTTCAAGTAGACAAAAATTAATAATTAAATTAATTTATAATATCAGTAATTTTCTTATTATATATCTCACTGAATTTATTTACGACACATTCAATTTTATTTATAATATAACATACTTTATATATAAACAATATTCACACATCTGTTATATATATATATATATATATATATATATATATATATATATATGTGTGTGTGTGTGTGTGTGTGTATGTACGTGTGTGCTTCTGTGTTTGTATTTGTATATGTATTCGAATGAATTAAAAATGTTATAAATAAATAGTATTAAATAAGAAATATTTTATTACAATTTATTGCTAATGTATATTTCTTAACATCCATAGTACATTCACATTTAGTACACGTTCTCACATATATCATTTGTTTTTATTTGTTTCTCTCGAATAATTAATATATATATATATATACACATGTATGTGTATATATATATATATATATATATATATATATATATATATACATAATATGTATATATGTCAAAATAATTGTAAAATAAATATTATAATTTAATAACTACAGTAAAACTGAAGTGTGTTTTTGAGTGTTAAGGTTAGCACTTCACAATCTTAAAACGATGAGAAAATATTTTAATTTAGGAGGGTATAAAATGATAAGTGCCCGTTTTTGACAAGAAAACACAACTTTTTGAGCAAATTCTTTTTTATTTTTCAAGGTAATCTCCTTTTAGCTCGATGCACTTAGACCAACGCATTTCCGATTTTTTTATCCCTTCCGAATAGTACGGTTTATCAAATACTTCAAAATAAGCATTTACAGCAGCGATGACTTCCGAATTCGATGCAAATATTTTACCTCCGAGCCATTTCTTTAAGTTTGAAAACAGGGAAAGTCACACGATGCCAAATCTGGAGAATATGGTGGATGTGGAAGAAATTCGTAGTGCAATTCATGCAATTTTGCTATCGCAATTGTTGATTTGTATTCCGGTACAGTATCACGATGGAAGAGCACTTTTTTGTTTACCAAATGAGGGTTTTTTTTCTTGAGTTAATCATTCAGCTCGTCCAATAATGAGGCATAGTAGGCTCCTGTTATTGTTTTCCCTTTTTCAAGATAATCGATTAACAATGTTCCACGAGCATCTCAGAAAGCAGTCACCTTAACCTTTTCAGTTGATAAAATGACTTACCTTCTTTGGTGCACATTCGCTACGAGAAGTACATTGTTTTGATTGCCCTTTCGTTTCAAATGTATGGTGATGGATCCATGTTTCATCAACGGCTATGTATCGACACAAAAATTCATGACCATTATGTTTAAACATCGTTAAACACTCCTTTCAAATGTTCATTCGAATACGTTTTTGATCGATTGTGAGCAAACGCGGCACTCATATGGCGGATGCTTTTTCATATGTAAATATTCGTGTAAGATGTTCGTGATGATCTGAGATGCTTGCTATCTCAACTATCTTATACACTTTGATTCTACTATCATTTTAAACTGTCGTGGATTTTTCCCATATATCTTCAATAGTCACCTCAGTTGGACGACATGGACGTTCTTCATCACAAACGCTTGTACGACCATGTTTAAATTCATTTAACCAACATCTGACAATTGTCATCGAAGATGCAGAGTTCCCGTAGACAGCGTGTAACTTTTCCTTAATTTCCCTACACATTTTCCCATACAAAAACAGAAATCTAATCACAAACCAATACTGAATTTTTTCAATGGTTAACAAAGAGCAATAGTTGTTTACTTTGAATGACTGTCAAAACTAAATTATCTAACGTATTGTGCTCAAATTTTAACAGCAGTAGTTTGAAAGATAATGCTGTTAAAAGATATTGCAGTTTGATACCAATCGTGCTATCTTTTCAAACACGAATAATTATCACTCTACCCTCGTAAAACAGAGATATGACTGATTCAATTTAAAGGCATCCGAATTAATTTTTAGACCTAATAATTTATATCAGGAGCATCTTGGTTTATAGTAAAAAAAGATGTGATATTACGTTTATAACTTATATATTTCAGAATCATATAAACGCTTTTTCTTATTCCTATCTTATTATCATATCACAGGACAAACTTTTTTATTGTCTGAAATGTCACGGCACCAAGATCAGCAGGACACGGAAATATTCTAAATTTTCTTGATAGATTTTTTTCTACATTTTTACATTCTATTTTATGATTCCCACAGATGTATTGAATTCGCGACCCTATTGCAATTGGAAGTATGTTTTCATATTTCTAGTGCCTATTTCTCAGAATTTTTTATTCAATATACATTGGCAAACTGATTCAATTTCGTTATAATAATCTTTATAATTAAGTTTCATTGAACTATGAAATATAATGCAACAATTATCAGAAATCAACCATTATATTATATTATATATATATATATATATATATATATATATATATATATATATAAATATATACATATATATATTACACATGCATACATACATATATACGTACATAGATGTTATAAAAGTAAATACTAAAGCAATTTGTTTATTAAATTGAAAAACAAATTGCTATGCTATAAAACTAAGTACTTAATGGTTAGATTATTACAGAGTATACTTTTTTTAATAAATCCATAAATATATCTTTTCTCTTGTTAAAAGTAAAGTAAATTATTATGATATTATAATATTTGATATTAATATATTACAACTACAGCTGTTTTTATGACTGCTGTTTTTATTTTAAAGGCTTCTTTTTTTAAAAAAAATGGTTTTATATAATAATAAGAGATCTGAAATATAAATACGAGTAATTTAAAAATAATAATTATTATTAATTCAATCCTATTAATGTTTAATAATAAACTGTAACTTTAGGAAAATAAAACAGTAACCTTTACATCACAATGAAACCTAAAATGTCGTGCTATAATTTTTGCAATATACCGTTTATGAAGAAAGATATATTTTCATAATAAGTATTGTAGGTCAAGCCACTTTTTATACTTTTCTCACGTAGTATATTGTACAATTATTACGATAATAATAATAGAATATCTATTAAAAAATCTTATTATATTTTAGTACAAAAACTTCTTTCATACTTCCGATCCGATAATTTAATTTAACCGTTTTTTTTACATATTGGATCAATTTCCTTTATTGTTCTGTGAAAAATTCAACACAAATGAAGAAAAAGTGGATCAACCGACTTTAGAAACTTTGAAATCTACTTTTGACAAACACATTACACGGAATTTATATTTCACAATTATTGAAAATAGTTAATTATGAATATTTGTATATAAATATATATATATATATATATATATATATATATATATATATATATATATATATATATATATATTCCAAACATAAAAATAATCCAAATGTTGATATAAGATAAGATTGGCCAATTTAATTCTAATATTTGAGTCCGAATACCGTAAGAAATAGTTCTATAATCGTACAAATTCTATATATATATTTTGAGTCCGAACTTTTAACTTATTCAACGTGAGAAAAAATAATATTTAAAAAAAATATTTAAAAAACAACAGTTTATATTCATTTATTAAAAATTAATCTAAAATATCCTTATTGGCATTAAATACTATTTCCATGGAGTAACTGATTAATTCACTAGCAAAGAAGGACTCGTCCTTACAATTTAAAAACTTATCTATTACTATTTCGAACCTTCAAAGATTTAGTATAGATATAAAATACAATTAGGCTTCAACAGAGATGTAATTGAAATTACGAACTGAATGTTTATTTTTGTTAAAAATTTTAACAAAAAATGTTCATTAGAGATATTGTTTGCATCTTGTATATATATATATATATATATATATATATATATATATATATATATATAATACATACATATACTTCTGTATATATGTGTGTGTAATTTATTGCGTTGTTATTTATATAATACGAAAAAAACTCACATAGTAAGATAATTTTTAAAATTACATTTAATATTAAAAAAAAGTTAAAAAATATTCTTATCCGTGGACATATACATACGACCTGTAACCTTTAAGAAGGATACGGTAACGGAACCTCACAACAAGCATGGCGACAATACAATAAATATGTTAGTGGTAATCTATAAGACCTTGAAGACTAGGACTGCCAATCGACTAAGTCGCGCGACACACCCAGAGGTCGACCTTTTATATTCACTTCTGATTAAATAAACGTGATAGTGTGGCACTAAGTGACGTTTACTATAATTACTACGCGTAACGGTATATTATAACGATTCCATTTATAAAAAGATTGCGCTTTCGTTACTAGATTCGAACATAAGAAAATTTTATATTCTCAAAACTGTTATATTGTAAATGTAGAAGTTACCGAGATTACATTTAATTGTTTTGTACATTAAAAATGAATTTCCATTAAATGATTTGTTTCATATTTTAACATGTACAATATATCACGTTTCTGTTTGATTTAAATGGTAATATTTTTATGAATATTTCTTCAATAAAAGAAATATTAAAAATGAAAACAGTAAATGTACTATAACGTATAATTTTATACTATTTAAAAAAAATGTTTTGATTGTAATAAATAATATGCAGTAAATATTACATATTTTCTTAAAAAAAAATGTTTTCTTAGCAATTATTGAAACAATATTTTTTTCAAAATAGATTAAAATTTTGAATAGCATTTTTACACATAATTAAACTTAAGAAATGCATTTTTATTTTATTTAATTTTCGAAGTCTACATTTTAATTATAATTTTTTTTCGAACGTAGTTTATGATTTTTTTATTTAACCGTTTGGATACCACGCGCCCTGGCAAAAATCCAATTGAAAAATGTCAAGCGACGCAATCGCGGTTCTTTAACTCCATGTTGAAAAATGCCAGGCAGCGCTATTGTGATTTTCTAATTCTATGTTGAAAAATGCCAAGTGGCGCGATTGCGCTGTTATTATGCTTATAAGCAGTAAGTATTATCTTATTGAATTCATTGTTATTATGGCATTCCTATGAGTATAAGTAATGATAATATTGTGTTTAATAATTTCGAAGTATTATTTTTAAATATTTTTATTTCTGATATAAAAGGTATGTGTATACACACACACACGTATATATATATATATATATTTCATATAGTAGTATTAATTTTTTATATTATTCTACCTAATTGTTTTATTTAGTTTTTATGTGTATACCCTTCAGCGGTTCAAAGCTAACAATAACACAATGTTGATAATACCTCAATAAACGGTAACAATAGAGACACACATCGACAAAATCCGAGCGTGCAATCAGTCCGACTCTACAGACCGATGAGTTGGCACTTTTAGGCACTGAACAGCAGAGCGCGATCTCGCCGTCTGGCACTCAAACGGTTAAATAATTTTTTATTTTTAATGTTTGTTTCAGATATTTCATCAATATTTCTTAAATAACTGATTTTATTTACAAAGCAGTAAATAATTCAAGTTCATTGAATGAATGTATACTTTATTTTATACTTTTTTGATATTCCTAATATAAATTAATAGTATGCGTACAGTAACAGAGGGTGCTACAGATCGAGAATCTTTTTCTCTATAAAAATAATGTATATTTTATAATAAGCATTCCACTGATTCAATAACGGTGTACTGTAAAACTAAAACTACTCTGGTTAATCCAAATTATTTTATTAACCCCTTGACATACGAAGACGTCTCTGATACGTCATGTGTTTTTTATGCCACTGTAAACATTGACGTCTCTGAGACGAACACAGATTTAAATCTCTTTAATGTAGCTACAAAGCTAATATTAGAAATAAATAATTATAAATATTCAGTGTTAAAGTATGAAACATAGAAACGAATCATGCAACATATTTTTTTAATTTATACAAAATTGACAGAGAAATCCAAATGAGCTATTCGAATGAAGACACATTTTCCTAAACATATACTTTCTACTGCTAAAAAGCAACATCCTGTAAAGAGACGTCATATGTGCTCAAAAAATAATATAAGGAACGAAACGACTTGGCAGTGTAAAAAAATGTCAAATACCTCTACATTTACCAGAATGTTTCAAAAAGTTTCATATTCTACAAGATTATTGAATAATTGTTTAATTTGTTATTTAATTATTCTTTATTAATTTTGGTTATTTGTACTGAATTATAATATTTAGTAATGTATAAATATTATTTTCTTTGTTAAGATTACACAAATGTTAAGTTGAAATAAATAATATTTTTTGGTCATATCGAATTTCAGTTAATTCGTATATTAAGGGTTTATAATGTATATATATATATATATATATATATATATATACATATATATATATATATATATATATATATATATTCTTTTTTTGTGCAAGAAGTAAATAATGCAAAGTTCAACATGTTATTTAAAATTATTTATCTTCATTTATTATCGCACAATCATTTTGATTTTTTCTTTAATTCTAACATGAATTATTCATTATTTTTATCGAATTTATGATTGTTTTTCCTATGTATAAATAATATAATTTTTAAGGAATTATATGTATGTATATGGCTTTTCACACGATAATATTCAGCATTTTTATTTTAATGAAACCTTTGAATTTTGAAGACACAATACAAAATCACAAATACGCACCAGTGTAGTAGCTATTATATATATATATATATATATATATATATATATATATATATATATATATATAATATCAAATTATCAAAAATTGAACTGTCAATGTTCGACATTTCCCATAATTCAACATAATCACAGTACATGCAATATATTAAATTTTTTAGAGAATACTTTTCACTACAATCGTATTTCTTGCTCTATTATATGATATGCAAAATAATAATTAATAAGCATGAATGCAAACTTATGTAACACTTTAATTTTTGTTTCATTTAGTTCCACTCGTTTAGATAGTTTTTCTAGCACTTTTGTAATCCAACCATTCCTCTGCACCGTTTAAACTGAGTTATCTATAATATATATATATATATATATATATATATATATATATATATATATATATATATATATACATATATAAAATAAAATAATTCTGCAATAAATGTTATTTTATAGCAGTGTTGTCCAACTGATACTCCGAAAAAGTATTCGAAGGTACTCGAAAAAAAATATAAATTAATATTATCACAATTTTTCTTTAACTCACGTGATAGATTATTAGTAATAATATAATAAATTATAAATTGTGCTCTTTCATATATCCAACAATTAAGAAAGGTGTACGAGAGATAAAATCCTATTTAAATCCTCATACACCGACAAAATAATATTTTTTTATATAAATATTATTGAAATAAGACACAGACAATGTTTTTTCAATAATCATATTAAGTAGTGCAATGATTTTTTTATGTTCCTAACAGTTAAAAATAAAAAATATACAATCAGGAATATCGTACTAGGATTTTTATTTTCAGTTTTTTAATTGATTTTATAATAAGTATCTAAATATCCATAAAAATAATTTACGCTTATATTCATATATGCATGTGCATATTTTTTATTTTACCTTAACAATTATTGTTTATTATACTATTATGTAGATGACAGTGTAGGGTCAACTAAGTTTGGAAATAGTTAAAGTCAAAAAACGTTGGACACCAATTTATTTTACATAACTTTCTTATACATAAATTTTCTATTTAAATGATATTGAAATTTATTTACATTATGGATAGTATATTTAATTGTTACTTGATTAATACGGATAAAGACAAATTATCTATTTCACTCCTATCATCTCATCGAATTATTTATGTGTAAATTGATATTATTCAGTTTATTATTCGATTTAATAAACGTTGTTGAAATCCAATCGATTTGATTTACAACATACTTTGAATCTTAAATTACGCATTTCTATGTCGTAATGTTTTTTAATAGATTATTAAGAGACGGATTATAATAAGATGCATTTATATTTTTCAAATATAAAATCATTCGCAAAGAAACAATAACCGTTTTATATATGTTAATCAAATACATATAAAATAAAAAATGTATAATAAATAGATTTGATTTTAAATCTATAGTAATTTACAGAATTTTTTAATAAGTTGAAGATATTCGAAAAGATTGAATAAAGATAAATAACTAGTAAAAATGTAGAAGGAAATATTAAACAAATTCTTTTAATAAACGAATACCATTTTTTTATTTTTTAGACTGTCTATAAAATATTGAAAAACTGCCAATTAATTACAAATTGTTTCTACTGTTTCGATAAATAATTTATTAATATATATATATATACATATATACCAAATGGTTAACATTCTATTGTGGATTCCATAAAAATAACCTACTCTATTGTTAGAAATTTAATCGAAGAATGTGTTTTCATCCATGAGTTATTCCTTAGAAACAGATACTTCAAACACTTGAAGAAATTAGACGCTGAATAAAAATCAAAAAATATCATTTTTAAAACACTATAAACATTAAATAAGTAAAATAGAGAATCACTATACATTTTTAGTACTCTATAAAAAATATTTTTATGTCATCAAGTCTTTCTCAGAATAATTACTGTTAAATGTATATTCTAACGGAAATTTAAACTAAATTACTAACAGATGTTGTATTTACTTCACCTTTACGCAATTATAATATTAAAATATAAGTTAATAAGCCTTGTAATAAACACATATTATGAATTAAAAACTATTAGTTTTGAAATATATTGTTCCCTACTATATATATATATATTAAAATACAGATTGCAACAAACAATATATTTAAAAATATTATCAATATAATAACTGTACTATTTTATTATTTAAACTAACTATTATTACTATTTTAATTGCAAAAATGTATTATAAAAAATAAGCACATGTAAAGTAATACCAACCACCTTTGTAATTGGTCATTGTGTACCTCGTATATAAAAATAAACACATTCATTCATTTATTCATATTATCAATATAATAATTGAAAAAAATAACTTTTATTAGTGTTCTTCAGTTATTTTTTACTTGTGATTCTTTTATGAGTTTCATTTATCTCCGTGACCTCAATATCTTACATTCGCCCTTAATTGCAAAAAAGATACTTTTTAGTTTGTATTCTTTATTTTCATTTTATAGCATATTTTCAATCAACTCTGATCTTATAATAGATAAAATATTACTTTCCATTAATGTACTTGTCCATTTCATTGAATAAGCCTAATATATTCTACTGAACATGTTTTAATTGGCAGGTAAATCATTTATAATTTTCTTAAACCAATTACTTTTCTTAAATTGGTTAAAGAACTGAATTGGTTAAATTTTCATTCAAAAATACGTAGTAAATCATTTATAATTTTAATAACAAAACTAGGTGTTTTTAGTACACATATGATATTAGGTTGGTAGGTGAATAATTGCGGTTTTTGTTTTCTGAATTCTCACCTTAATTTTTCTTAATGAAAGTGTCATTTCGGCGTGTTCATGTTTATATCATTTTAAAATGCATTTTTCGGCCTGTATTTTGGTAACATTGACTTTGGCTGTATTATTAATTTTGCTTTAAACTGGTGTATTGAATTAAAGATGGAAAAAGAGAAAATACGAGCAATTTTTTGTATGAGTTCAAAACGGGTGGTAAAGCAATAGAAACTGTTCATAAACTGAACGATTCTTTTGGTGTAGGTACTGTTAAGGAACGTACGGTGCAATAGTGGTCTGCAAATTTCGTGCTAAAGATATGAGGCTTTAAGATGGAAAAGGTCACGGGCGTCCTTCTTCAGGTTATAACGACCAACTGAAGTCGTTAGTTGAATCAAAACCACGCACAACCATTCTGGACGATTTAAAACAGCTAGGAAAATCAAAAAATAGAGAATGTATATGAATTTGAAGGTCATAAATCGCAATTATTTTTCTATCAACCTAATATTCAATGTCTATATATGTAATATTTTGCATTTTTCTATATTATAATCTTTTTTAAACTATATTATTATACGAAATATCTTTAATGGTCAATATCAACATTGTTAATGAATTTTCTCATTTAACGAACAAATAATAAAACAATTATTCGAAATTCAACAGAAATCACTCAGATATAGTTTCTTTATTGTTCTAGTTATTGTTATTGTTCTAGTTTCTTTAGAACGCTTACATGATAATCAAGTAACAAGTTTTTAAATCATTACAAACACTTAAATACAGCAAATAACTTTTGAATGATAAACATTAATATTTTTATGAAGTTTTTACAAATCAATACCAATTATTTTCTTGATTCTTTTGAAAATAAGTCATTGTCTAGTTCAATATACATATATATACATATACATACATATATATATATATATATATATATATATTATTATATTAATAGTTCTTTTCTTAAATTAAAATAAGAAGAAATAAATTTTTACACCAATTAATTTCTACACCGAAAATACCATGTACCTTAAATAAGAGCATCATACTCAAATATTTTTTTAGCATTGTTTAACTTTGCTTATGTTTTGAAAGTTATATAATATTACTGTATGTACATACTTCTTCAAGAATTATTATTATTGGCATACATAACTCAAATTTTACACTAAAATACATCTATAAATGTTTTTTTTTTCACTCTATATACCACAATTTGATTTTTTTTGTACCCAGGCATACTGAAGTTTTGTTATTCATGTACCAACTCAAAATATAATAACTGAAAGTTATTTTTCTACCATTTTTTTATAAAAAAATTTTATTGCCATAAAATTAGATTTCCCAGATTTGTAATTAATAAAAAATAAATAAAGTTTTATATTACTTCATTTTATAATTAAATCATTTCCACATTTACAAATAATGATAATAATATACATAAATAGGTAGATATTAAAACAGGCATTTTTATACAAAAAAAAATAAACAAATTATTCAAAATGAGCAATAATATTAAATTGTAATGTAAAAACTATAAAATATATAAATTTTACATTGTATCAACACATTATATACATACATATATATATATATATATATATATATATATATATATATATATATGTATGTATATATATGTAACTGGAACTGTTAATTTTTTCAGTGTATGAATTAATAGACTTATAAATAAAACAATGTTTCGTTCAGGTAATGACCGATTTCAAGGTAGTTACTTTTATGTATATATGTATATGTATATATATATATATATATATATATATATATATATATAAATTAAAACATTCCGACCGACATATACGATGAATCATAAACAAAATAATGCAAGGCATTTAATTTTCATTGTAGCTACTATATATCGTCAGTTTTTCTGCTTTCGAATTATTACATCATAACACTATTCATTCTATACGCTTTTTTTATTGACATATTTCCTAAAGCGATTTCTGTTCATTCATCTTCATTCAAGTATGTAAAGAAAACCGTTATTCTTTCGCCAATTTTTCATAGATCTTTTTTGTAATAGTTACACAGGTGTTTTGTTTCTGGCTGTTCTGTTCTTTAATGTATAACTAGTTATTTTTTATTTATATCAATTCGTATGTATAATTATAACGTTAAATTACGAAAATTAATAACTTACTTTAGTGCACAGTATTAAATACACATTATGTATTATTCGCCATGTTCTTTAGAAAAAATTACTTAAATATTTTTTTTTAATATTGAAAATAATTTGTTAAATATTTGTTTATAAGATAATCTTTCTCTTATATATATATATATATATATATATATATATATGTATTATATATATATATATATATATATATGTATCATATTATATATATATATATATATATATATATATATATATATGTATCCCTCTTTTATTATAATAGAGTTAATATCTATATTTTGAAACAAATGACAAATTGCAATTTTTAATTAAGTACAGTATGTGATTGGGTACAAGGAGAAGAAAAAATAATATTTGTCACAACGATCAGTTTTAAATATTTTTAAACTATATTATAATATCTCATTTTTTATCTAGATTGCATATAATAATAATAAATTGACAATAGTAATAAAGTTACTCTTCATAAATTTTTCATTCGTTCTCATTTCCTAATAATCGATTAAATAAATATACTTATTGTCAATAGTAAATAACTAGTTAATATTAACAATAAAAATATTTTTTTTACAATATAAATTTTATTAAATGAACATCCAATTAAGGAAACAACTCAACTAAAAATCAACAAAAGCGTTAATAAAACACAAAGCAATTAAAGTATTATTTTTTTAGAAAAATAAATCAGTATTTCAAACAAATTCATTGAAATCAAGAAAACTTTAAATGAAATTTAATTTTGATTAAACGCAAAACAAACTGTTACGTTAACCTCTTTTAAAATCTTAAACAAGTACTCAATAAGAAATTACATTTACTGATAATAGTCATTAAATAAATTGTAAGCTCTGTCACATATCTTTAACTAACCAACTTACATCCATATAAAAACAACTCATGATTTACATGTTATTAATTTTTTATACCAGTAGTGCCCAACCTATAGCCTGCAGGGCAGATCCAACCCGATAAGATTTTTTCGTGCCTTTCATATGAATCTTGCTGTATGTATGAATATGTGCATATATATATATATATATATATATGCCTGTATTTTCGGAGATTTAAAATTTTCATATTTATATAAATAACCTCTTTCAGCTATTTCAAATTCATTTACTTTAAAATTTTCTTGAAAAAGTATATATATATATATATATATATATATATGTACTTTTCTTAGATGCCTAGAACTGTACAGAACGACTCACATTTGTTATAAATTCATAATATTTCTCTATTATGACATAAGAATTATATATAACAATATGAGTTTTAAAATTTCACAAAATTAAAACTTTAATTGTAATAAAGTCTAAAAATGTATTTCTTTCTGACATTACACATTTTAAGAATAAATTAAATGTGTATTTCAAAAAATCCACAAATTGTGGATTTTTATGTTAGTTTGATGCTGGTAAATTATTACAACAGATTTATTTAATTTTATTTCTCTCTGTTAGAGAACAAAGAACAATAAAATAAACTATATACTTTCATTACATACTAAAAAAGTTATCGTTTACATTTTTTTTTATTTATTAACAAATATTTATTACATTTTGTTGTTATATATTTGTTATACAATTAAGTTTATAATTTTTATCTCAAAAGATTAGTTATAGATTTCCAATATTACTTTACTTGAAATTATTGTTGTTATTTTAAATGTAAAGGATAATGCTCAGTATTTATCTTTTTGAAATCCGATCAATCATGTATATATACATATATATATATATATATATATATATATATATGTATGTATATATATATATATATATATATATATATAATACGTAATTATCTTTCAAAATTCTTTCATTTTTTATTTGAAAACATTTATAGATACAAATTTTCTTAAATATATATAAGCGACTTACCAGTAGAACACCATATCCACACCCAGTTATTTCATAAGAAAATTTGAAAACCAATCTGAAACACACACACACACATATATATATATATATATATATATTTAGAAAACTAAATTTAATACCGAAAATAATATTTTCATAATTATTATTAGATGAAACTATTTATATCATATATTGTTATATAACTATAAAATGAGTTTTTCTTAAAAGTATATTGTAGCATACTCGTATATACCTAACTTTTAATATTAATTTTATTCAGAAAAGATTCAGTATTTCATTCTTACGATATAATAATTTTATAGTAATTCAAGCACTGTTTATTGGCTTGTATTTATATAACTTATATAAATATATGTATTAAAGTATTTAAAAGGTTTTTGTAGGCATTGATTCATAGAATGTTGATAAATACATACATATATATATATATATATATATATATACATATAATACAAATATTTATATATATATATATATAATATAAATATTTATATATATATATATATATATATATATAAATATTAATTTCCCAAAATATATTTTATTATAAAGCACTGTGAAAACTCATTGGACTAAACGCGAATAACAATATTTTAAAGTATAATATCAGACTATCTTTATTGTTAAAACTGTCAATCAACAGTGATTTTTTCTACAATCTACAATCTTTTTGTAATGTAATTCCTTAAAAAAATCGCATTAAACTTTTAACGAAATAGACAATCGAAACATACTAAAATAACCTCTCTCAAAAAAATACCGTTAGAGACAAGAATGTATTCATTTAGGTATATTTTAAGCAAAACGATGATTCATCTGAATTTTACTAGAGATTTATTCGATTTTTTGTTTATTTTTTTTACAAGTCCTTACTAGTCTGACTTTGAAAACTACTTTCAACCTTCTTCATTCAAAACATAACTTTTACTATAGACGAAGAAATGATTAAACGTCATAAATATATGTTGCATAACATTATGACAGAATGTAACGTGCATTAAAGAACCATTTTGTGAGTCTGTTCCTCGGTGATAGACCAATGGTCACACTAATTTATTTTCAATTCATTTCACAAGAACCTTTATATCGAAAGATCATTGCACTGTTTTGTATGTAATAGAAAGTTTTTCTCTTTCATGTACTTTTACATTGGTAACTTTTGAATAAAAAGTGTTTTTTTTTGCAAAATTTAATTTTAAAAAAAGTTTTTATTTTATTTAAACTATTATATTAATCTTGTCCCTTGATTTACTCCATAAATACTTTGTATTTACTTTGTTTTGCTAGTTAC
>CM068316.1:31014070-31051570 GCA_034766995.1 Acanthacorydalis orientalis
AATAAAAAAGCAGCACGAATCAAAATTAAATGTATACAGTTTTTAATTGTTTAATTCATCTTTATGATTACTTTCAAATTTTATGCTAATAAAATCCTTTGTCACATTATTGCGAGCATTTCATTTTTTGCTTTAAGAAAATGTGTATTTATACTTTTGAACATTTTAAATATTTATCTTCATCAAATAAAAACTGTTATTTATTTCACATAAAATGAAAATTTTCATGTTGTCATTTATTTAAATCTGCACTGCTTATCAGTTTTTAATTCATGCAGTAAAGAATATCACAATTAATAAACAATGTTTGTTTAAGATTTATTTTGTGAAACCTTTCTTTTGTTTGATGTAATTGACATTGTAAAGCGCATTTTTATATTTTTAACAATTTTAAGGATAAGATTTAAATAAATTAAAAAAGGATGGTTGTTTGATCTAATAGACAATACCTTATGTATGTATGCGTTTTATTACTTTAAATAATATCAATTATTTTCATATTAATTAGAATTTACTATTATCTGTTAAATTTTAAATGCATTATTAATAATAATAAATAAAATACGTTTACTTAATGCAGAAAAACCATTGAAAATGGTTCTAAAAAGGAACAAGTATTCGTTTTTTACTGATTTCCCGCTTTAATCTGTTGTTATATGCTTTTAATGATTAATATAGTTTATTTGACATATAAAAAACCATATTAAATCAATACGTGTTAAATTAATGTTAGGACCGAGATCTTCTAATTAAATTGAATATTCACCTACTTGTTTTTTGTAACTGTTTAATTTAATTTTAAACTCATGCCTTTTATTTACAAGAAAAATACAAGTTATTGTTCCAATAAAATTTGAACATAGTGAAAAATTCACAAATTACATAGATATAGAAGTCAAGAACCGATTTTTTTTCTCCTCTAAATTTTTCCGTTCAGTTCTTCAATAATTTTATTTCACCTATCCGTTTCCAAACTAAGTTTGCTGCTTTCATTTGAATTCGTTTAACATTTTGAATGAAAATGAATCACATACATTCTCACCGTACTCAAGTAATGATCTTATTATCAAATAGGCTTTTTCCTTTACTTCAAAATTACAAACCTAATTTTTCTCAGCACATCACAGTTTGACTTTTATTTAATTATAATATTTTCACTTATAATTGCTTTCACTATTAATAATATGCCATTCTCACTATAAAGAAGACTGTAACGTGACACCCAGTATTTACAAGATTCAGTTCCATGCAAGTAATAGAGTATGAATATAGTAATAAAATGTCTATTAATAAATCTAAATAAAATACTCGTTGATGGGTTTAGTTCTATGTCATTACATTACATTCAATCGAAAACATTACTATATATATATATATATATATATATATATATATATATATATATATATATATATATATATATATCGTTACTATATCAGTTTCACTCTGTTAGATATCTAACTCAGATATAATCTGCCTGTAAATAAGATAGTCATCCCCAAAAAGACTAATTTTGGAATTAATTCGTTCTAGAAGATTGTTAATGAATAGAATGAACAAAAGAGGACCAATTACACTATCCTGCTGTACTCTTGAACTTAATTTAATTTGGTAGCGTATTTTTTATTTTTACTTTTTATGTTCCACCATTAAAGTATACTTTAATCCATAAAATTAGTTTATGATCAATACCGACTGAATATAATTTATGAATGATGAATTTTTGAAATATATATGCGTCTTCATTAATTAATAACTTTAACAAAATCTGTTTAGAAATCTAGAAAACTTGCATCTGTTTGTTCATCTGTCTCGAGAACATCCGATAAATCTTAAATTAAATTTATTATCGGAGATTCATGAGTACTAAGACGTAAACATTACTAAATCTACACATTAATTAACCTGAATTATTTTTTTCACAATATATTTTTCTACTTTAACTTTTTTGGATAAATATGACCTTATATCAGTTATTGTCCAAAGTAAATATTTTATGACTATGTTAATTATTTGATATTTTCATTATGTTCATTTAAAGAAGAAAGACTCAGAGATTTACTATAAAAATTATAGAGGCGTAATTAGATACTATACATATTTAATGTTGGCACTAGAAAATGGTCGGTACATTCTTTTACATATCTCATAGGAAAAAAATCACAGGATGTAATTTCCGCCGATTATTTGCAACTCACGTGCTATAGCTTATATAGGCTAACATTAACTGAGGACAATGATCTTATGTATCCTTTCAAGAACTTTCATCAGACACACGTGGACGCGCCGCGTTTGTCTTAAGCAAAACACTTCCGAATTCCTTAAAGTATGTAAATCTAATGCTAATTAATAATTAATGACGTTTGATACGTAGACTCTTGTAATACATTTTTCTGGAACACTTTAAGATTTGTATCTCTGATAACTTTTTCATTCAATGCTATTTTGTTAACGATTCATCGGAGCAGTATTAATAGTTCACACAAATAGTTAAAAATATAAGTTACCAGTATATGTTTATTGAGAGATTCTGAGATTTTATGAGCATAATATATAGATTTACGTTTGTTTTTTGTATCATTTTCTTCACACATACACAACTATAACAGTATACATATATAATATATATTTTATTGACATTTTCCCTAATATAAATGAGAATAAAGTTTGAAATATAATATAATCATTCCGTATCAAATATATAGTTTTATTACCTAGTGTTTACCAAGGAGCATTAAAAGAGAACGGTAATTTGTAGCATTAATTAAAAATGATATTACGTAACATCAGAACGCCCGTAAACTTTAACAACATGTTATTTGAATGTCACAATATGTTCAAATATATACAAGTATAAAAATCACTTTCTGTTTTACTTGCAGAAACTATAGCCGCAAATCATTATTGCCTTTTCTATTATGTGCTCTTACATTCTTTGAACACGTATCAACTGTAAATGATACGAATGAATTAGTTCGTTAAATGTAGTTATTAAGTACTGCGGGAGTTAATGATTTCCTAATCGATCGTACTTTCGTAAAATACATAACTTACGTGTTCGATTGAACTAGTTCTTTGCCGGTTTATACGCGTAAATACCTCACTCTGTTTCAACAACCACATTTCTAGTTCGTTCTATCGAATGAATGGCTTAAATGAATATAATATATGAAAGTTTTCAACACTTTCTAGATTTATAATTGCATTGATCCGCTGTCAAAATGGACCACCTTTAACATTATATATCTACATTCGATTTCTATCAGAATATCGTATTTAAATAGATGATACTTTGTATACGTTATTCAATTAAATATCGAACAATTAATTATACACCGTATATCATATAAAATTCATTTCCAGAAATTAAATAACTACACACACACACACATATATATATATATATATATATATATATATATGTATATATATATATATATATATATATACACACATATATATATATATATATATATATATATATATACACTTGGGTCGTTTGATAACTATGATAAAAAAAGCAACTTAAACACCGTTTTCGGAAAAAAAAACGATTTTATATATCAACTTAGTCTCCATTGAGAGCTATAACTTGGTTCAGTGAGTCTGAAAAATACCCATTGACGGCGGCAATCACATCCTCATTCTTCATATTTTTTCCCGTCAAGCCAAATTTTCAAGTTTGGGAAGAGAAAGAAGTCGTACGGGGTCAAATCCAGAGAATAGGGTGGATGAGTAATCAATTCGAAGCCTAATTCGTGCGATTTTGCTATTGTGACGGTCGATTTGTGGGACGGCGCGTTGTCCTGCTGAAAGAGCACTTTTTTGTACGCCAATCTTGACCGTTTTTGTTTAAGCTCTTCTTTCAAATGGCCCAATAATGTTACATAATAGGCTTCTGTAATCGTTTTTCCCCTTCGTTAAGTAGTCGATCATGATGATTCCTTGGAAATCCCTAAAGACAGTGGCCATCACTTTCCCAGTCAACAAAACGGTCGTCGCATTCTTCGGCGTACTTTCGACAGTATTTATCCACTGCTTTCACTGCTACTTCGACTCAAGTGTATGCTGGTGGATCCATGTTTCATCCACAGTGACGAATCGACGCAAAAAGGCGTGCTCGTTTTTTTCCATTTTTACAGCAACTGCTACAATGCTCGATTCAAACATCTGTAGAATGTGAACAACGCGTCGCTTATGGCTGAAATTTCTCCTATGGCAGTTTGAAAAGTGAAACTTGATAGCCGTGATGTTACTAAATAAATGGTGGCGCTACATCATAAAAATTTACCAAACTTAGTAAACAACCCATATATATATATATATATATATATATATATACATATATATATATACGAGTATATATATATATACATATATATATATATATATATGTACAGAATAAAACTCATTAAATAACAAGACATAGAAAAATGTTTTATATATAATATATAAATTGTACATGTATTTAAAGATGATTTCATGTACTAAAATATCACAGAAATTATTTAACACAAAAAATTTTTTACTGAAATATGATAATAACCTAAATAGACAAAAAAAATTGCATTACAAAAGACATCGGATATAAATCATAAAATTATTGTGAATTTAGACCACAATAAAATACAATATCTTATCGAAATCTCCTTATTTTTTACGTTTTGTAATCTACGTGGGCTAAATTTTATAAATTTTAATATGATATTATGGCTAATATTTATCTATTCTTCTTATACTATTCTTTAATAATCTGTTTTAGAAAAAAATGTTTGTGAGTAAATTTATTAAATTCTTTATGAAACGAAATGTGTATAGGCGGAATTAAAAATTATCAATAATCAATTATTAGGGTTTAGTGGAATGAGTGAAATTTGTAAAAGTTTTTTTTATCCACAATGCCAAAATTATACCGTGATACTATAGCATTCATCTTCTTTTTCTTCCCTTTAGCTCAAATCGAGCCTTGGCCTCCTCAATTCTCTGCTTCCAGACATTTCTATGCCTGGCAGTCCTCCAGTTTCTTACTCTCAACAGTTTCACTGGAGAGTGGTCGTTTGCCGTTAAATCCACCCTGTATCCAAGGCTTATTTTGAGGTTTTACGAGGTGGGGTTGTTAGCCCCACGCCCAACCTTCTTTTCGGAAGATCATTCTCCCGCTCTCGTTAGCCATGACCACTCTCGTCATCAGAGTTACCCGACCTTGAGTGAGGTTACTCAGGTTACCAGAGTTAACCACTTGGAGGTGACAGTCGAAATTGAATAAGAAAGGCTATGCGATGCTAGCTGGAGTCTATAGTATTCATCATTTTAAGATATTTGCACAAGAGACAAATTCGAATCCGTATGCTTTATATTTAGCGTTATTAATGAAATAGCTTAATAAAAATAAATGATAAGAGAAATATAACAACTTATATTTTGTGAATATTAAGCCTCACACAGAGTAATAAATAACCAGTTATTAAAGATTTTGATCAAAAAAAGTGAGAAAAATTCGAAAAAATTAATTTATGTTCAGTATCAAAAACTACAATTATCATATTTTCTATATTATATCTTGTTCAGCTTTCTTATAAGAAAATACATTCATTAAATTAAATGTTAATTTAATTTAATTTTATTATTTTTATTACAACATGAATCGTAATTTATTATTGATTTGAGAAATTCTAGTCGTTTTTTTAAGAATTCTCTCATTTACAACCATTTTCAACTAGATACTTTATCAAGATAATAGTTTTTTATAAATACTCCTTGTACAGTTTTAAGATGAATATATTTTTAATAGATTTCATGTACTTGGCTGGACTTAGGATTTAGTTGCTTTGATTAAAAATTTGTTTCAAATTTTCTTACTATATGTCATCGATCCTGTACATTTAAAACAGATGAGAAGGCAGTTATTTGTTTATTTTGAAACTTGTATTTAAATTTGTATCTGTGAATTATATCATCTACAATCAAATGGGTGTTTTATTTTAACTAATTGACTAATTCCTCTAATATTTCTTTTATTTTTCCAATTTCCAAAACTATTTTTTTAATACCTTTTATCGTTTCTTTGTGCAGTGCTTTCAACTTTCTATTTAAATCATTATTATAAATTATCTAGAAATAAATACAACTTATCCAATAAACAGATTACTAACCTGTCTCCTAAAATGAATGTAGACTTAATACAAGAATAGGAATTCTGCATATTTTTCCAAGAAATTACTTTGGCCAATTATTTTTTTAATATAAAATTAATACTTTCTCATATTTTATATTTATTTTACTGTTTTAGTGAGAACTTTTAATCTCCAATATTTCTTATATTTTAATAGATTTATTATAGAATTGTTTTGTGTATATTCTTGACTTTTATATAAAATGTTTCTTTTTTGGTATATTATTTCTCAACGACTCTTAAGTCATTGTGTATAACCTCTATTTTTAAAATGTACATTAAATACTTCAGTCTTTAAATTAGGACTGATGATTGATTATTATTCGTTAATACCGATCATTTTTTACAAATATTATTTTTTTTAATAAGAAAAGACATGCATATTCAGCCAATAATCAAAGTAAAATTAAAGGAAATATAATTATTAAATGCATAATTTAACTTTATAATAAAATTGTATATCATTCTATGACTTGCCTGTAAAAATAAAAATAATATATATATAAAATACTTTAGGTGTACATAGCATAATAATTTAAATGTTTAAATATGACTGGTTGATGATTTAAATTTTTGGAATGCCTCTATATCTTCAAAAATTACATTGAAATAATAAATTAAATAAAATATACAGACTTTAAAAGTTTATTTAGAGCAGTGATAAGATTTTGATCACATTCATGGATAAATATCAATAAACTGCTGAAAAAATGATTGTTGTTTTATTATCAAATTTAATTGTTAGATTTTTCAATCGATAAATAAAACATTTAACAAAAAAAAACATTTTTTCACGGCTGTTCATTTTGATGTTAATAACACTATGAATTATTAAATAAAAACGAAATTTTTTCACTGAAATATACTACACATTAATATGGGTTATAATTATTGAAAAAAATAGTTAGTTATGACCAATTGGATTATAATAAACTGTTAAATTATTTATAGCAACTAATACTTTATACACGTGCGTTAACATTTTTAACGAGAAAAAGATAGACTTTCAAAAAAATAATTTAAAATAATAATTATATTCTGCTGATTATACGATTAAAAATAAATATGACATAAAATAAACCAAAAGACGCGAAATTTTAAAAATTCGAAACTCTTTTTCTGAAATAATTTTTCAATTTTTGTATTTTTGTAGATATGAAACATAATTTTTACTTTTTTTATAGATCAATAATATTTTCAATTATGTCTCAAAATTGCTTTTTTTCAATTTAATAATTAATTATTTAGAGAGTTAATATAAAGTATTATAATGTTATAAAAAACAGATTCTACAGAACTGAGAATCGAAGTGTATATCATCGAGAACTAATTCTCCCTATACTTATTTTCTTCATTCACTTATTTAAATTTTCGGTGTTAGAAAAGCGGATCTGTGATTTTTACTTCTTTAAATGTGAAAATGGTGTCATTTTTACCATAAATAACGACTTATATCGATACCTGATTGATTTTTTAAAGCTATAACTTGTATACATTCTAAAAACGCAGTTCTAACAAGATAAGGTAAATGTACATAGTTCTATAAAAACTATAAACTTTCTTTAATCACTTATTAGCATATAACAATGGTGAGCAAACTGCGGCTCCCTATTATGTGCGGCTCTCGAATCAATATTGGGTTTCATTGCCATTTTTTTTAAACTTTCTTATATTAATAATCTATAGTGGTAATCTATAGCCAGATTTTAAACTATTAACTGCAAAAATGAAAACTCAATAAAAGTCTTCAACGAGTAGAGATTAAGGTAGGCAGAGCTACTATATAGCTGTATTGTTTATTATTTATAAATATAATTTTAAAATAATACTTTCTCTGGCTCTTGATTATTCAAAAATATATGAAAAGTATTATATATAGCTTATATTATCAAAGAAGTTGTCCATCTCTGAAATATAAGATTCCAAAGTATAAATTTAACTGACTTGGTATATTCGTCCAATTTAACAGCCTCAGTTTTTTTTCATTTAGGACTATCTTTATAAAGATGAAAATGCTGTTCACTAAAATGTCTATTGGTTCACAATAAATTTCAAAAATCCTTCCGTAAATTAAACACATTTTTCATTATTATTTTTTTATAAATTTGACAAACACGGTGGGAATTCTTACCTCATTCAGCATTTAATTGGATGAATTATATAATATTTAATAGTTACATAATACGTTTATTATTTAATTTATAAATAAAAGGAACATATAGAGTAATATTAATTAAGTGGTTTATATATGTATGTATATATATATATATATATATATATATATGTGTTGTGTGTGTGTGTATGTTTGTGTGTGTGTCTAAATTTCGTTATTATATAGTTAACGCATTAATTACTTCAAATATGACAGGTTATTAATTACGAATAAAAATTAAATATATTTTTTATATAAAAATATATAATTAGGCTTAAGTTTGAATCACCAGCTATTCTGATATTTTTCTTCGAAGATCATCTATCTCAAGTTTCATTAATAAAAGTAATATTCAACAATTCAACATGCCTGGTCAATAAAATATTTTTAATCAAATATAAACAAGTGAATCTTTAGTAGGTATTTTTTTAATAATCTTTTATTTAAAATAAATAAATAAAATTAATAATATATAAAAATATAAAATAAATAAAAGTTTACGATTAAAATTTCATTATCGATATCATTAACAAAAATAGAGATATATACGGTTTTATTTTTAACAACATTTGCGTCATATACAGATAATTGCATTATAATCCATTACGTTACATTTGCGTTTTTATTATATATTCAAAACTGAACATAACTAATCTAAACAATGGATACTTATATAAACCTAATCTCATGTTTGATATTTACGCCAGTATTATTTAAAACACGTCTATTATAATCTAATCACATTTCTATTATCACAAAATAACCACGTAAAGGTTAACATCTGTTCATGTTTCCTCCATTATGGCAAAAAATCTATTTTTTTATTTTTTTGTAATCAGTTATCACTTTATAATATTACCTTAGAGATAAATAATCAATAAGACAAATTAAACGAATTGACATAAATGTCCTTACGAATATTTATTTAAATAACACTGTATTCATGTACATAAATTTTTGACGGATTTTGCTATTTAAAATTTTAAGTAGTGAAATGAAGATATTTAATTACTAACATTAACATTGTTCCTATTATTAATGAAAGTATAATTCAATTATAAGAAATTAGAAAAACACAGAATAGAGCAGAATAAAAAATTGATACATTAATGTGTATATTATTTTAAAAATCGTGCGAAAATCAACATGACATTTAACCAAATTTTATTATTTAAATAATATTTTTAAAAAGGTTAAGAGAATCACGAATGCAACTAAAGAAAAAGAAAAAATGTCATTTTAAAATAAATTAATTCAAGACTAATTTGTTGTCAAATTATTATAAATTTAAACATTTTGATGAATATAGGTACAGTTTAATAAATTTTAAAGAAAAATTTAATACTAAATAGAATTCAACTTGTAAAAATCCTATCCTCAAAAAGAAACTATTTTATTTGACTTCAGTATTTCCCATCATTAAAAGAAATATAAACTTTGTTATGATCTAGAAGAAAAATATTTTTACATACATAAGATAAAAATGTTTGAATATACTAAGGATTCTTAGTATAATATTATATATATATATATATATATATACATATATATATATATTTATATATATATATATATATATATATATATATATATATATGGGAGACCGGGGCTAAGTGAACGGTTTTTTTTCAAAATCGTTTTTCATTAACAAAATAAATGTGTTTCTCAAAATAAACTATGCTATTGCAAAGGTCAAGTCCTTAACTACAAAAATGTATAGGCAGTTTTAATATGCATTTTGTATTTTTCTCGTTATTGAAGAAAAAGTGAAGACGTGCAAAACTTGACATATCAAAATTTCCGGGACTAAGTGAACCTCTTCCCGGGGCTAAATGAACCCCTATATTAAAAATCGGTTAAAAATAAAAATAATGCGTTTTTATCATGAAAAATATTTAATTAGCATTTTTTCCATAATCTACATATACTGTATGAAACTTTTTTTCTAATTTAAAGCATAAACAAGGTATTCAGATCGGATAACTAACTAGTGTTTTTTTCGGTCGTTCTCTCTTATTGGAAGCCACTCCCGGTATGAGTTTCGAAAGTACTTTTGTAGCAGCTCTTTTTTACTTTATTTAGCCCTCTCCTGATCCGATACCAGTTCTTTCATAACAGGTGAGTCCGTGATAACGGCGGTTGTTCACCGCTTATGTCCTTTCTGAGTCTTCATTCTCGGACCGGTCATTGGATATGCTCAAATACTTTCGAACGTCGATTTAAAATCCATTGGTTTTTCGAAAGAAGGACTAGGCTTTCCGATAGTCGCGGGAATAGATTCGGCGATGCCAGGTTCGACTACGACAAACTAGGTTGTTTTAGGCTCGGCTGCGACGGACTCGTTGGCGACAAAGTCATTGGGATCAGTCCAGCTATGTCGAATTCGGCGGTGTCAGGTAGGGTTACAGTAATCTCCGAAACCTGTAAGTCGACTTCATATAAATCGTCCACGTCGAATTATGCTGCGACAACATCATTTAAGCCGTTGGATCCACTCGGTTGGACGACCTCGTTTGCGTCAGTGGACTCAGCTCGACGAATCACAACTCTGCTTAATGTTTGCGCCGTTATGACCTCTGATTCGTCCATGCTCCATGTACAGTGATCCGGAAAATGATACTTGCCCTGTGCTTTTTTCAACAGTCCAAAGAATCGGTTTAAAATTGTCCTGTTGAAGCTTGTAGTACGTGCCAGACTGGTAGGTTCAAGCTTCTGTGCGGAGACTGTTGTATTTTTCTTGAGAAATTCTGTTAATCAATTTTTGTCGGCATGCGTGCTTGTTTCCAAGACATTGGAACTGCCAAATTCGATTTCATAGAGTATTCATAGGCTGAAGTCCGCGGAGGTCGAAGTTCAAATCGTTACAATGCTCCAGATACTCAACTTGTTGAAAAAATAATTTAAAAAAGTCAGCAAAATTAAGATCATGTTCACTTAGCCCCGGTCGCATTAGGTTCACTTAATCCCGCATGCATACTTGAATTTTAATTGTAAAAAAATATATTAACATCCTAAATATGACAAAAAGAAATAATGGTAATTTGTTCAGGAGGTCTTAAAATTTCATAATCACTTACATTCAGAATTGTTTACGACAAACACTTAATAATTAAATAATTAAAAATTTCCACGAGAACAAAAATGCATTTCTGTACTGCAGAAACACTCAAAGCGTAATAAAACCGGAACCATTATATCGAACTCTACTAAACTACGTTCGTCACGTGGAGACATTAATAGAAACACACAGTAATAAAGGCAAGTTCATAAAACGTTTTTACCTAAGTCAAAAATCAAAGGTTCACTTAACCCCGGTCTCTCTCTCTCTCTCTCTCTCTCTCTCTATATATATATATATATATATATATATATATATATATATATGTATATATGAGAAAATAAAAATGTAAATAAAGGTTTAGTATCAATTGATAATTACTAAATGATTGATACGTGTCCATTGTAACACAATTACTGTATACGTCATTTAGTCCTGTTGAATTGAATTACTGAATTGAAAGTATTTATTGAATCTGAATTTCGTTTAAATGTTTTTTCTATATTTCTGCATCAACGATTTAATAGAAAACGTCTGCTCACCCATATATATATATATACATACATATTTATATGGATGTATTTAGTTGTAAAACAAAGTACAAATAATCTTCAATAAAATACTAATTTTATGTAAAAAACCAACTAATAAATTTATACTAGTGAAGAATTATATAATTGACACAGATTAACTATTTAGTATATATTAATTATGTTAAAAGTTTTATTATTAGAACTTAAAATGTCTCTTAAAATGTACTAATCAAAAAAAGAACATCTATGTTATTAGTCCAACTATAAACTTCACAATAAAATCAAAATATAAAAGTTTTTCAAAATGTATAGATTATGCATATTTCGTTTTTCGATAGTTTCGAAGTAAACGGCTTAAACTCATTTTCACTAGAACTTAACAACAAAAAATGAAAAGAACCATGAACAAAGCTTTTCTTGTTGATCTCCTCGTCTATATATGTATGTATATACATAAATTAATACATACATATACAAGTTCGCCTATATATATATATATATATATATATATATATATATATATATCTTAGAATTCGGTTTATAACATTTATACTGATTCAGAAAGTTTGTTTGGAAAGAAATTAATGCTTAGAACTATTACCTTTTCTATGATAGCAATTATAAGTAAATGGTTTAAATATGGTGAATAATTTAGATTAAACATAACTTAATCTTTAAAATACACAATTTTCACACACTGCACTTAAGCACTCTTAATTACTTGCAAATAAATATACCTATAATATATTTACAGGTGTCACAAAAATGTGGACATATTTTAATAGTCCATAATCCTGTTAATTTTTTCCTTTTCAGATAAAAGTGATTTAAAATAATGGCTGATTTAGATCAGCTATTGTTTTTTATTTTTTCATCCATTTTTTTTCAAAGTTTAACCTTAGGGCTAAAGTTTGAAAAAAGTAAATTTGTCGTAAGTGCTAATGGAAGTGTGAGAACGTAACTGAAGTGCGAAGACAGTTTAGAAAGCGTTATTTAAATTAAACAGTTCTATTAATCAACACAATTGAAGTTACTGGCTATTTGAGAATCCGTATGTTACCGATGAATATTATGTTAATTTACTAGGAGTTACAGTGTGGTGCGGATTGTCAGCAAGGGGTTTACTTGAACCATTCTTTTTTGATAGCACTGTGACTAATGCCGTTTACTTGAACCTGCTGCAGGAATTTGTCATACCACGCATTCGTGAAGTATTTAGGGATGAAGAGGACTTTTATTTCCAACAAAATGGTATACCTCTTCATTACCATCGTGATGTGAGGGCCTCTGGATTAGACGTAGAGGTTGCATTGAATACCTCCGCTCTCTTCATAGCTCATACCAATGCTTTCTTTTATGGGAACTCGTTAAAGATAAAGTTTATGACACAAAACTGGCAACAGTTAATGAATTGAAAGCAGGCATTGAAAGAAAATGCACCCAAATACCAAACCATTCGTTCTGTTTGCGATTCCATTGCTTCACGTTATCAGCAGTGCTTGGACCAGAACGATCATTAATTTGAATACTTGCGATAACTAAAAAAATCAATGTCTGTCTTGTTTAATTTGGAATTTGACCTTTAATTATATCTTAATAAATACCAAATTTATAATCATTCAAATTTTGTATACATTTTTTGGAACACTCTGTATATGTATATATATATATATATATATATATATATATATATATTGATTTAATTAAATTATTTTTCATACAGTTACTACTATTGGCTACTATATTATATGCTACTTAAGGTTAGCATAATGAGCTTCAAGATATGTATGAAGCATGTATAAATCCAAGTTAATACAGTTTTTAACAATTAGAAAGAAAATTGCGAAAAAATATTTCAAAGGCAATGAATCGAAAGTTTGTTTCAATTTTATATATAATAATTCTTGTCTCTGTTTCGTTTGGTATTTCTTATCTATTACATGTTAAAGTAAAGAAAAATTAAGATTTTATGTAATAAACATATATAGTATCCTTTTTTCTATATAAAGATTTTACATTGAAATTCGTATGAAGATTATATGACCAATTAATTTATATACAATCATTACAATACATTATTCTTTACAAAAATGATGTTTTAGGTAATGCAAATGAAAAGGACACTTTTTTAAATTAATTTTATAATATTATGTTTGAAAATAATTAAAATTATTGTTTGTTGGAAAAGTTTCACTTATTAGATATGATTAAAATTTTCTTAATAAAAAACACATTCATATAGGAAGTAAAGGCTGGAGGTTCTAGAGACATTTTTAAAATCATTCAATTGCCGAGACAATTTTTATATTGGCAAATAGAGCATATACAAACCAGAAGCTTGCAAATATATTAACTATTGTTCGAAATGTCTACGTTACGCTCTTGATTATTTATTTCATGTACAACTGACTCGACTATAACATTATACATATATATATATATATATGGTGTATAAACGAAAATGTAAAAATACACATCTGTAAAAAGAACTTTACATAAGTAATGGAATTCGTGATGAAGTTTTATAAATATCGTACATAAAACGAAAAATAAATCTCCTAAATTAACGTCACATTAACATAATTGACCATTCCCCGTTTCAATGAATCGTCTGGTACAATGTGAGAATAGTGCCAAAATATCACTATTTTACAGACATTGAGTGAGACTTTCTCCGAAAATGTTAACAATGGAACAATTATATGAATTTCTTTTCGTAATATGAATTGCGAATAGCTCATGTATCCGGGCCCGATTATATTCTCGAATAATTCTCATGCCTAAGGTGAAATGTCTATTGATATAATGATGTATAATTGTCATATGTGGAACGTAATATTAACATTTTGAATATTTCGTTATTTGTAAATAACAGACCAAAATACAAATCAATTCTCCAACGAATACAAACTACATAAAGTTGTGCACTGTGTTGCTGCAAAATCCACATTTTATTAATAAAGAAAGAAAGAAGATGCCAAGGATGAGCCAAATCAAAAGCAAACAAGGCATATTAAATTATATTTCTGCAGTTTATAAAAATAATATTGTAAGTGGTTAATCAAATTTTGAAATAAAAATATAGTACTGAAAAGTGTTTATGTTTATATATATATATATATATATATATATATATATATATATATATATACATAATTCTTTTAGGAAATAAATCAATAGAAAACTAATAAAATAAGACATTAATAACTTTAAAGTGAGTACAAATTTCACGTTTCTAATAAAACGTGGGTAGGAATGTAAACAATATTACAGTTCATTAATTCTCTGCATACACGCGATTGTTAAATATTTCTTTCACGCCGAAAAAATTTTATACTCGCCGGATAGCCTCGACCTTATAAATAAATTATACTTTATTGCGTTTCGATGAGAGGGGAGACAACACTGGCGATGTGGGGACCCCCCTTAAATTGTCACGGATATCCGCGCACAAACTGACCGTCCTACTTGCGTCGGTCAAATCATACACGCGTTGTACGTATTACGAACAGATAGAGCTAAATGTGAAACGGATAAGTGTTTCCATTCTCATTTATTGCAGAAACTTTTTCAGTTTTATACAATTTAAACGGCGATTTACTGCTATCCGAATCACTTCATTAACATTTTTTAAAAATGAAAAAATGCATTAAATATGAAATTTTAACTATGCACACACGCACGCACACACACACACAAATGTACATACATACATACACACATGCATACATATATATATATATATATATATATATATATATATATATATATATATATATATATAATTTACAGACGCATTAACAAAATATTTTGCATTGTTAGCATTTATACAGCAACAAATATCGATTAGTCATTAAGATTTTTAGTAAAAAAATTAAAAGGAGGATGAACTTTACTTAGATAAAGTGTTTAGATATTTAAATCGTAATGTTTGCTTTGAAAAGAATTAAGTTGGATTTTGAAAATTAGCATAATATAATATTTATTAAAACATTCAAAAAATTATAATCATTTTATATAAAAAGTTATAATAATCTGTAACATAAAAAAACGTATGTGTTTACTTTGTACAATATTTATATTTCAAAATTAAATAAAATATATTTCAACCATTTTTCATTAAAAGCATTGCTGTACTTTTTTAAATAATTTCATACTGTTCTTTTAAAATTTCAAATCGAATTGTACTAGCATAGAACCAACAGAATTGAAAATATTGTAATTTATTTCTTAATAAAAACAGATCGTTCGATGAAACTTCACTTCTTTCGACTTTTTATTTATTTATTATCAGTAAGCTTACTTTTTTACATACTTTTATTTATTGAAAATAAAAAATGCAATCTTTATTTTCAAGTAGATGATAAACTTATTATTCAAACATAGTATTTGTATTTATCAGTCAAAACACGTCATTGTTTCTGACGTCATTAAAAAAGTTATTTCAAAAAGAAATAAGTAAAATATTTTGTATATGTCAATATAATTCTTGTTATGAAATTATATAAAAAATGAAAAAGATTTTTCTCAATTCTACATAACTTAATAACAATATTTTTAATTAATTTTAAGAAATATGTACATAAGTAATCAAATTGAAAATAAATATTCTTAAAAAAAGTAATAATTTCACATGACGCTCTTGTTTATTATGTAAAAATTAAATGTATTTTATATACAATTGTAATTTACTATTTAATTTTGAATATTATACAACACTTACCATATTAATTATCATTATTAAACAGGAGAAGAAGCTAAATTATTACATTTTATCTTAAAATTATTACCTCTACTTCCATACTAATCTTATAATAATATCAAATATTTATTATTATTTTGACTTTAATAGTAATTGCAAGTGTAAAATTACATGGGCAAGGTATATTATACGCACAGTTTTGTATTGCTTATATTTATTATTATTATATTTTACACACTAGAAAACTTAAATTACATGATAAAACAATGTGAATATTTTTTTCATTGAGTGTTGTTTTATTTGGTATTAATCCATTATATTATTTTCTTACATGTATTCATACACACACACATATTTACATATATATATATATATATATATATATATATATATATATATATATATATAAACTTATAGAAATGTGTAACGATATTATCATCAATCATCATAAAACACTCCACGAACTCTACATCCGTCTGCACTAATTACCTTTATATTCCAATCATTGTATATCTATAATACTTTTAATTTTTCTTCAGAATATATTACATTCATACTTACTACTCCAATAAAATAACTTCGTTGTTCGAATATGAAAATAAAAATGAATATTATTTCATATTACTAAACTATATAATAGCTTCGCAAAGAAGAATTCCAAATAGAAAACGAAAGACAGTTCATTAATACTCTCATAACGGACACTTCCATTGAAATCAGATGATTCATACGAATGAAAATACAGACCTGTTTGTTCTAAAAACGGAATAAATATGCGAAATGCTAATCGAATTTTAAATAACTGTTCAATACATAACCTAAATGAATATTTTGTGAATAGTAATATACAGCTTGCTGTATATTAGCAACATTTATATACAATCTCATATATATATATATATATATATATATATATATATATATATATGTATGTATGTATCTACTATAGTTCTATTGACTAAATAATAACAATATTAAATCTAATTAACTCTAATATGTATGATTCTTCCATAAATAGTAAAAATGAAAATAATATTTTCAAATATTAATTTTTATTATATCATATTTTCTGTTATTGTTAGCTTTTATAATTTTTTAAATACAATATTTTATTTTTAATTGATTTTTCATTTTATTTGTTACTGCATGTATAAGTAAACATATATGTCTCTTTCATAAAATTGATAGAAATAGCAATATTTTTTAACAAAAAGTACTTATTTCTTGTATTGAATCAAAATAATTTATAATAAAGTACTGATATTTTTTTTAAAAAAAAGTACACCAAAAATCTGAAAAGTGTTTTATTGTTTAAATTTAACACCTTTAGGGTATACGAAATGTGATATCCTCAATTAATAATCATTTTGTAGACGAATTTAACAGTTTTATTTAAAATTTCGAACAAAATGAACCGTAGTCCACATGTCATAATCTATATTTGTACAAACACACATTGGTTTTTAATAAAAAGTTTATAAAGCAATGGATAAAGATTATTATAATTTATTACATTAAAGTTATCTCGAATATAATAATAGAATAGTATTTAATAAATAACACTACGAATTAAATAAAAAATAAATTATATCAATGGTTTTAAAACCAGTAAAAAAGGTGAACTAATGAAGAAAAAAACACTGAAAAAAATTTATTATATATGACCTTTTACAGTATGTACATAATTTAAATATGACATTAAGGAATGAATATATTGGAAATTAATTATCATATATATATATATGATTATATGGAATTAAAAATCGTTTTTGTTAAAAAAAAATATTCGAAATATATAAAGTGATGAATGTATTCTGTTTGTTCATATATACAAAAGTAAAACATACATGTCCTAAATGCCCTAATAACTTTACAGCTTTATATAACACAGAAAGAAGTATATAGGGAAGGGCAAGAAAAATAAAATATATACAAAACGAACAGAAATTTAAAATATAAAAATAAAAATAAAGTGTAAATAAATAATAAGTGGATAAAACATATTTGAATAAGATATAATAATCAATAAAGAACATAAATTATTGAATAGCACTTAAAAAGTGCAAAAGAATAGCTAAAATAGAGATGAGAAGAGACAATAAGGTATTTTATCGTTTAATTTAGACATTTTAGAAGATAATTGAAAATTATTGCTATTCAAGTAATATGCAAATTCGTGATAAAGTCAGTTTTTGATTTTTTATTATAAGTTAATATATTTAAAATGATCAAAAAAGTATAATATTCATAAGTACATATAGAAAAAATATTTTGGTTAAAAGTTCATTACACCTCAACCACGATTTATGTTTATATAAGATATTTGCACAATTAAATTAATTATATTTATTATTTTTGTCATAATATTTTTAAATAATTATCCATTAAAAAGATCAACAGTCCAAATTTATTACGCAAAATCAACGGCCATATTTATTAATTGTTTTCAATAAAATATTTGTTTATACAATAAGCTAATAAGGTACCTCTGATACTAACATTTATAAATAATCAATATCTCTATACTAGATTACAAGAATTAAAGTTACATTGTAGAACAAATAAAAATAGCAAACATAATAAGCATACTTTTTATACTTATGTGTATTAATTCATGCATATTCTTATCGCATATTTCAATAAATTCTTACATTATTTAACGTGCCTGTTACATACCACAGAAATATTTCTAATGTGTTCCTACAAATACGCATACTACTGAAAAGGAATAGTAATCTATGAATTGAACATATAAAATAAAAAAATAAACATAAATATAAGACTATTTTTAAATTAATCATAATTTACTTTTATTCTATTTTTATTCTATTATATGAACATAATCGTTAATAATCCACCAAAACAATCGACTCCAATTATTTCATTAAATTAATAGGTAAAAATGCATGACTAACGAACAATTATATATGTACATATATATATATATATATATATATATATATATATATATATATATATATATATATGTACACCGGATGTCCTGCAATAGGATATCCATAGCTTAAAGACGTATTTTTGGATTCAATTCAAATAAAAACAGTTCTAGTAAATATATATTTGTTAGAAAGCCATATATATAGAATATATACATATTTTAAAAATAAAAAGTGTTAACAAATAACCATATGAATAATTTAATTTTATCAGTTGTCATTTCGTATAAATACCATATTTATTTTGTAATAACATTTTAAAAAGTTTTATTAAAATTAACACTTTCTTAATGAAAGTTGACATATTCGATAAGTTCTTATTTAAAATATTAACGTTTCATTCGACATTCTAATATAATATTCGGTTACGAATATCTCACTCTCTAACAAACAATATACATTCATGCTTTTCGTTCTTTGATTATAATTTCAATATATTTATAATTCCTTAATTTTATAAATAGAATAACACATATTTTTACTAAACTGCATATATTAATTATAATATTACTTTGTAAACCAGTAAAACTGTGAAAGGCAACAATGTATGTACAAAATACATGTCTACTGGCATTTCAAAATATGCATGTATTTAAATCTTTAACAAGAGTGACAAGTTGATACAGAAACATTTTAATTATTTTGTTCGTGGTATAAGAATAAGAACGAAAGAATTTTAACAACAAGAAAGGTGTCCATGAACATTTTTTAATACATAAACAATTATGTCAAATAAATGTTACTGGTATGTTGAATAGTAGTCGTGTTGAATCGATTAATATTTATAGTTAAAAAACATTTAGAATTTTATTTATGATATCATAATTTACAGGTGTCTTGTAGCAAACAATATTGATTTATTTGCAGTTTCTCGATTTGCAATGTAAAAAAGGACATTTAATATTATATTTATAATACTAGTAGATATGTTAATAAATACAAAATATTTTATGCTAAATAATATCTTTTAGTTGCAGCATTTCATTACTTATAAACATTTTTGTCGCTTTCACAATAGGTGTACGTGATCAAATATTTTCACTTTATCCACTGGACAAAATATTTAATCGACTTCTAAATATGTTTTATGTAAATTTTAACTCCTAGTTTACTTAAAATATAATAATACTAATAATTATTATATAAAATTAATAATTATTACATAATTTTATATGTTTACCAATCAATGATTTTAATACGATTATGCCATGTAAGTATATATATATATATACATACATATACATATATATATATATATATATATATATATATATATATATGTATGTATGTATGTATGATCCATAAAATTTTACTGTACTAAATTATATATTTACTCCTATTTGAATTTATAAAATAAAATAATTCATTCCAAAAGTATTCAAAACAAATCTTATAATTTATGACTGTCTTTTTTATCTGTGAACTCATTGGTGTATTTTTCAACTGATATTGGTCCTAATAAGTCACTTATGTAATAATCTACTTCTAATAATAAGCTATCTTCAAGTAGATTACTGATATACCATGGTACTTTTTGATGTATAAATAGACATATCGGCAAAATGTCTCAAGAGTTGTAACTACTTCTAGATTATTATTATAAGTAGCTCATCGGGGCCACAGCCAACAGAACAGTATCTTTAAATATTAGTTATAAATTTGGGTTATAAAAGAACTATAAAATAATTTTCAAACTAACATCAATTTAACAAAAAGTAATTTAAGAAATAATAAGATTCAAATAATCCCATTTCATATAATGTTCATTTCATTATTATCATATATTTAACTTATATACTGTTAAATAAATATAAATATTTCCGATTTATTTCAAATTTAACTGCATGAAATGGTTTCTTAAATCATCTTAAGTTCGAAAGTCATTATATCCAGATGTCAATATGTTTTCTCAAAATATTCATGTACGTATTTATGTACTTTATACTCCATTCAATACATTCAGTTATTTTTCTATAAATACGTCGTATTTATTCATAAAAAATGTACATTATGCCTGATATTAGCAAATGTTTGTTTCCTTTGGTGTATAACAATTTATTTCACATCCTGACAAAAACCAAACTTTAGATTTCTGTTAGGTCAAACTCTCAATACTTGAGTAGGTAAGATATAAAAAAGAAACCGCACTATAGTTCGACAAATTTTATATTAATCTGATGAGTAATAATATTTACTTTAATTATGATATATATATATGTGTGTGTGTGTGTGTGTATTTGTGTGTATATACTTATATATATATATACATATATATATACATATATATATATATATATATATACATATATATATACATATATACACACAAACACACACATACATATATATATATATATATATATATATATATAAATGTGAATTTATAAAGTGTTCATTAATGTGCCTATTTACATATATCCATTCTTTGATAAATTCAATATATATATATATATATATATATATATATATATATATATATATATATATATATATATATATAATGTAAGCCTAAGACATCTGAATAGCGGAACATTTTACATGTAGTTATGTATTGACCTAGTGGTAAAATCATCACTAGTGAAAAAATATATACATTCACAACAAATGCAAAATATAATCACACATTCCGTAACTGTTCATAAAGGAATCTGTAAAGTATATCTAATTAAATTAATATTTATTCGTCTCTTGAAATGAAACATTATTTATTTTTTATTCATTTCAGATTTTTGTGTATGCAGTTATAAAATTATTTTATTAACCTGATACATTAATATTTACTTTATACGTTTATTAATGTCATTTAAAAATGACATGAATTTCAATGACAATTCATTGGAAAAAAAATCACTTAAATAATTATACTATATATATATATATATATAATGTAAAGGGAGAGAGAGAGAGAAATAATATATATATATATATATATATATATATATATGTAGGTATATATAGTGAGAGGTAAATTAAACGAAATTTTAAAAAATATTTCATTAATACTGTGTTCTTCTATTAAATAGTCTTTCTACTTCCTATTAAAACTGCTAAGAACAAAATGTAGCTGCTATTTAAGAATATGATTCAGTGAATATTTTTTTACAGAATAATTAAGATCTATACGACAAGAAGAGACAGATTTGCTTCAAATATTTCTAACACATCCATAAGATTTTTTTCTACCAATAATTTCGAATTTATATTTTCGCTGCATCGTAATACATGCGTGTCAATCTAATTTATTTAGTCATATTAACAGTCAAATTGCACGATTAATAAAACTGACATACGAAATAGAGATCAGATAGATAAAAAAATCGAAAAAATATACTGAGTGAAATATATGTATGTATATATATATATATATATGAGAAAATTAAATTCAGAGAAAATATATCCTCGAAATAGTGCAACTAAACTACTTGACTTAAAAATTAAGCGGAGAACGTAAAATAAAGAAGAATTCAAAAATAATGTCAGAAATTTTAAAAAGGATAAAGAATCTGCTGTTAAAAGCAATTAATTTTGAAATGAAGAAAATATTCATTTCTTTTTTTTAAACAAAATAAATATAAAACTAATTTTTCGTATTGAAGTTTTAAAATAAAATAAACTATTATTTCATGTTTTCAACTTTATTGTATCTATCAAGTAAAATATCCGAAAAAAAATCCCTTGAAACCATAAATTAGCTTCATCTTTGTTAGTTCAACTTTTCCAATCTCTTTACATATATATATATATATATATATATATATATACACATTTGTTTATAATAATTAAATATTGTACTTCTCTTCATTATTCTTTTTGTTAAGGGAAAAAAATAAATAATATGTACAATAATTAGTGTGTACAAATTATGACGCTTGAATTACTATAACCGTTTTTATATAATTTACAAACTATTTTCAAATTTGAATCTAAACCAAAAACTAGTATATATGACTAACATATTTTTTTTAATTTTCTGACTTTTTTATTTAATTTTTTTATACTTTTTCATAGTAACAAATTACTAAAATAAATATTTTTTAAAGAAAGGTAAAAAACGCGGACATCAATAAATGCAGACATTAAATAGTTAGTTAATTATTTTCTATTTTAGAGTAAAAAATAATTTAAATTGTGCTAAATACTATTTTCAATTTAGCAACATAAAAATTACAATAGTTATACTTTTTCTATAAAAATTATTAAACACTTTTATTTTGTTTAAAATATAACAGAATAATCACAATTAAAACAATAATATTTTCCAAAATTTCCTTCACCAAATAGATACAAATTTTAATAAGTAAGGGGTTTTAAGAGGTTATATGTCACATATGTAAAACCGACAGTTTTACTTTTTTTGTCATTTGTTAAGTTTTGACATTGCCATTTTTAATTATGGCTTCGTATACAACAAAATAATGCATTTAAATAATACAATTGTATTATGAAAATGGTCGTTTTATAAAAAATATATTTCGTAAATTATGCGATTATTATTCTCGACATACTCGTCTATATGAATCAACAATTCTTCGATTAGTGAATAAATTTGAAGAGACTATCGGTTAAAGATAAAGAAACACGAACGTGTTTGTAGTGCTCGTTCTGAAGAAAACATTAACATGGTTCGTGAAAGTGTATCGGAAGAGCCAGGAATGTCAATTCCACGACGTTCACAGCAAATGAACCTTTCACAGACCACCACATGGCGTATTTTGCATTATGATTTATTGCTGAAGGCTTATAATGTTCAATTAATATAAGAATTGAAGCCAGCAGACCATACACTGTGTCGGAGATTTATTAATTTGATACTGGAACAACAACACGATTTTTCTGAAAAAGTCATCTTTAGCGATGAGGGTTATTTCGAACACCTTTGGACTACTTTCTTTGCAGACTGTTAAAGGATAGGTGTACGCTAATAATTCTAAAACAATTTCTGACATAAAAGGTGAAATCTAAAGAGTAATAGGTGAGATAGAGCCCCAGTTGCAGAGGGATATTATTGAAAATTTTAACAAAAGAATGGTTACTTGTAAGAAAGCACACGGCGGTCACTTACACGATATTATTTTTCATTTATAAATGGCTTGTCTCCAACTATTATTTATAATAAAAAAAACTTGAATTTTCAGAGCAAATTCTGTGTTTGATTTCAAATTAAAAAAGTGCGTCCTTATTGGAAAACCCAATAGAACCTAAAAATACATTTTTATTATTTTATCAAAAGTGTAATAAAAATTAAATGGAATTATTAGTAAATAAATTTATATTCAATTTTAAACTACATACATAAGGCAATTAATATCTTTAATACACTATAAAATACTTTTATATATTTTAATATAAAATTATTATTGCCATATATATTATGGTTTTTATAAAATTAATACAGTACTGTTGACTCTAAACACCATTTAAATTTACTTACAAATCTAAATATGTTTTGTTCATTTATCTACTTAATTTTTTGCATGATTATCAACAGACATAAAAATACTCTTCTCGCTCTACAAATTAAACGTTTTCAATTATAAATATGCATAAAAATTTCTTTCTGTCAACATTGTGAATGTAAACCATTGAAAGTATAACATTTCTCGTTTCTTTTCACAGCTAATGGTCTGGAACGTCCACTATCTAATGCACGAAGCTGAATTAAACAAAAGTTATTAATAAAAAGTCGCTGATATAAAATCTCTCTAAATATAGTAACTAAGAAATTAATGTCTAGCGATGTTAATTTAAATTACTTTCAATAGATACAATCAGCAATAATATAACTTTCAATAAATCCAGTGAAATGAAAAATAAGTATAAAAATATTTTTAATTACATATATATATATATATATATAACTTTAAAAAAGACATCTCAATTGACGTTATTTTTTAATATACTCTGTCTGTTTGTGAATAAATATACATATATACAGAAATATAAGATATTTCTACAAAATAGAAAACAATAATACATTACTGTACATAACTAAACAGTTCTAATAAGTTTTTAGAAAATTATTTAATTATTTTAATTGTAAATAAAATTCGTATATAATTATTCAGAATGCATAAAAGTAACCATTAGCATTACATAACTTAAATGTGTTTCTACGATTTTATTTTAACAAATTATTGGTCTAAACAATGCCTCGGTTTTTATTCCTAAAATTTAAAATGAATATACATTGATCATTAATAAGTATTGATCGATACATATCAATAATAAAGCAATTTAAAACTATAAAATAATTCTTCACCATTTAATGGAAATTTAAAGTAAATAATTATATTTATTTCAATGTTTAGGTACACAACTCACACAAGACATTTATATAATATAACTTCAAATATTCGTTAGTTACATATACTTTAACCAATTCCTAATTGAAGGATTTATCAATGGAACAGGACGAATAAAAAATAAATCAATAATTATTTTATTGCCTTCCTTTGGATTATTGTAGAATACTATCAAAAAGTAGTTGATAAAATATTAAAGACAATTACTGTATAAATTAAGGCTATCAGAACTCAAAGACTGAGAATTAAATTCAAACACATTAGGTAGCAATCCATTAGATTAAACACTTATCTACAATATCTTCCAATATCCGTTTATTTATATACATGTATATATATATACGATGTATATATATATATATATATATATATATATATATATATATATATATATATATATATATATATATATATATATATATATATATATAATTATCTAATTAGTATTGTTGTGCAACACTTATATTTCTTAATTGTATAACAATAACTTTTTAATGAAAATGCATGCATAAAATATTTTTATGCATAACTATTTTGTCTATATTTGTCAGTTATTATTTTTAGACTTGAGGAAGTCAGTAAACCATGACGAAACGTCATGTAATAGTATGCATTTTTAATGTTTGTTTTTTAATATTACACTAATATTTATTTTATACATACATAATATATATATATATATATATATATATATATAATAAAATTAATATTTAATAAATGATTATTTTTAACCTAACATAGAAGAAGAGTTTTCAATAATTTTTGAACAATAAGGAGACTGAAGCTCGATAAACATTTTAAAAGATTTATAATGATCACTTTTTATCGAAATATGGTACACATTACTGACTCAATGAATACTATTAGGTTGATAAAAAATAATTGCGGTTAATGACCTTCACATCCATATACATTTTTCTCAGCTAGATGTTTTAAGTGGTCTAGACTGTTGGATGACTAATACTTAACTTTTGTGCAAGCTCTCGAATTGTTGTCGTGGTTCTGATTCTAATGCCTTCAGTTAATCGTTATGAACTGAAAAAGGACGACCATAACCTTTTTCATCTTCAAGGCTCTCGTCCCCGGCATAAAATTTGTAGAACTACCATTGCACCATATGATCCTTAATAGTACCCACACCAAAAGTATCGTTTAGTTTACAAGCAGTTTCTGCTGCTTTACCACCCGTTTTGAACCCATACAAAAATTTTCTCTTATTTGCTTCTTTTCCATATTTAATTCAATAGCCCAATTTGAAGTGAAATTAATAAAAAAAAGTCGATGTTACCAAAATAGAGACCAAAAAATGCACTTTAAAATGATATTGACATGAACACGATAAAATGACTTTCATTGAAAAAATTAAGTTTAGAATTCAGAAAACAAAAACCGCAATTATTTTCCTACCAATCTAATATTTTATGGTAACAGTACTTTTAATTACTCTGTTTTCGTTAGGCTTATTCTTAAGTCATATAATTTGTAATATATACGAGGTTTTTTTATTCAAATATAAACTTTTTTTGGCAAATTGTGTAACAAATCTATATTAATACAATTTCACCATTAATAAAAACAAAAAAGTATAAAATATTATTAATATATAAGACAAACACCATTCGGAGAAAAAAACTGTTATAACTCTACCATTTTAGATTTAAAAATATCATTGAAACGTATAATAATTTTTATAATAACTCCTGAGAAGTACTTATTATGGAATATTTACAGTTTAAGTATTCATTCGCTATTTGTTACAATAAACATAACACTATTGTTATTAGAAACAATATTAAATCAATTGGTTGTTTTGTATTTTAAAACATTGTGACGAAAAATGTACAAGACATTCACTTTGCAAAAAGAATATACGAGTACCAACTGACTGAGCTAATTACTTTCTAAAGGTAGCAACAAATAACGCTGACATTTTAATTTTTATTCGTTTCACATTTCGTTAAGTTACATTAAGAAATATGTGGCCAACTTAAAATATCCAGTTTTGTTAGATGGAACTAATTGGGGCATGAAATTCTCTTAAATATAACTGCCTGCATTTTTAAATTTGTAAAAAATGAATGATATAAACTTATATATGTGTGTGTGTGTGTATATATATATATATATATATATATATAACAAATAAATAAAGCTTAATCATTATACTTAACAACCGTTATTTTTTCTTGATCTCTTTTCTAAAAGTAGGAACTATCCGGAAGTGATTTATTCGTTTGCATTGATGCTGTCACTTTTAAAAAACTTATTCCAAGGATCAAAATATTTTATTATCGAATATAATTTTAAAACTTGTTAATAAAAAAAACCATTAAGGCATTTCAATATAAATCACATACATAGCGAATTAAAAACAAGTTTTAAGAAATGGAATCAGTTACTGCGCAAAAACGGACACACCCACAAGTACTGACCGAAAATATAATAGACGAAATTCGCATCTGTATTTGTAACCAATGCATACATGCTGAAGCGTTGTACAGTTTCGAGAGCAAATTAATTAATGAAATTGTAAGAAAAAGATATCAATCTTTAATTTCACATCGTTCGTATGATTGTTAAATAGTATATATATATATATATATATATATATATATATATATATATATATATATATATATATATATATATATATATATATATATATTTGAAACATCCTGACTAAATTACTAAGCAAATTTACAAAAATAAATTAAAAATGTCACAAACTTTATTGAATTATAATGTACAAAAAAAATATTATTTTGATACATTCTGACAAGAGTACAATTACTTTTAGAGTAAATACTGAATTACTGTATTGTACTTTATGAAAATTAACAACATATTCCTATAGATCCATCCTAGTATGTAAATGTGACTTAATCAAAGAATTGAGAAATAATTAAGTATTCCAAAAACCTACATGTCTTTAATACAGTCACCTCATTTATTCAAATACATATTTACGCCAACTACTGACAAACGTTTTGATTTTGTTAAATAACATAAATAGCTATACGTTATTTCAAATATCTGTATCATCTCTATCTCTTATAATACATCTGTAAGTGATCCAAATATGTAAAAATTAAAAACACGCCCGACAACAAACTAACAGCATGCATAATTTCAAATAGAGATCAATTTAAAAACTCTCTGTAAACATGAAAGAAGAGTCAATGTTTAAAAATTACTAAACATCTTTTTTATCGTAAAAAACATATTTTCTATATAAGCGATTGTTTTTAATTGATAAAGCACTTTTGTTTTTTTTTATATAAAAAAATAACATAACTGCATATTATTCAAGAAAATATTATCAGCATACATCAATAAATATACATATTATTTACAGAATAAACATGCGTTCCATGGAATTACGAATGCCAAACGGTTCTGCCGGTTTGTGCATGAACGTTGCTAGTGGTGGATCTGATGGAGGCTGTAGCCCTGCAAGCAGTGGAGGTGGTACACGAGCTCCGTGGTTAGAAGATGAGTGTGAAGATATTGAAGTCGATGATTATTCTCATAAACGGGGTGGATTAGGAAAAACTGGACAAGGTAATAAATTATTAAAGATAAAAATTCTTAACGTTATACATACATACATGCATATATATATATATATATATATATATATATATATATATATATATATGCATATATATATATATATTGATGATTCAATTTAAGCTTCCACATGGAAGTATTAAAAGGGGATGCAGGATATTAAGAAAAAACATGTTATTTTTATTAAGTATTTATTAGTTCAATTCAATACTAAAATATAATTGAACTAAAACACTAAATTGAGGATTACATGTTTTTTTTTTATTTTTGCTTTTTTTAATGCTTTCGTATGGAAGCCTAAGAATCATCCTATATATATATATATAATATCCATCCTTTAAAAAATAATCGTCTCTCTTAGATGTTGCGATTTATTTCTGTTCATTATCGTTCGTATCTAACAAATTCCTGCTTTTTTATCGTTCATCCATACATTTAAAACCTGACACGATGTTACTTTAAGATTCTTAAATTTCATCTTAAAATTTATATAATCTATTGATAATACTATATCAATTTCGTAAATTGTGTTTCATGAACAACTGACGTCATTGCATTTAAAAACAGGATTTTTATATTTATTTAATTAGTAGTAGCGTATTTGAAACTTACATAGAACTCTTTTAGAAGTATTCTGATTTAACATTATTTTTTTGAATATTGACATAATTGTTGAATCTAATTTCAGCTTGTTCTATTCTGTTTTCATCAATAATGCTAAAAATATAGTTCAGCATATTATATAAGTCGATTATATCTAAATACACGCGATTGAAAATTTATCGACTTAATTTCTGATTTTTATTAGAAACAAACTTTAAAAACCTTTTGCTTCATATTTCTTGACTAGTTTAATAGGAAAGTGTACTCGAATATGATTAATTTTACAGTTCAATTTGTTTTTCTTTTGATATATAGAATTGAATGAAACAATATGTACTAAGAATTGTCATCAAAATTCAAAATCATGAAATTTTATCAACAATCTTACCACTGAATTTTGTTTCATGTTTATATATGATATGCATATTTCCAAACTGTATAATGATAACTTAGGATAGTCGACGTATGCAGTGTATACATCAACTATCCTAAGTTACCATTGCTAGCACATGATACAAATTTAGTTTAATGGCCTGAGACATCGAATTGTTGCATTTTTCCAAGTTAAATTTATTAAAACTGACAAAAAAAAACATCATTGTACATAAATTACAACATATTTATGTAATACAAGATATAAATATTATAATTCATCAAAAATAAAATATAATAATATATTTCATACTATACTTAAAATAATAATTCATCTTTCCAGTATTACTTCTGATATTAATCGAATTTGTGATACAAAAAGTGCAGAAACAATTCCCTTAAATTATAAATTGTATTTGTTTTTAGAAACATAGTTGGTAACATGCATCTTTTTATCTTTATACATATATATATATATATATATTAGGTGTAAAAATTAATTCGGTTCCTTTAAATTGAACGAATCATAATACTGTTTTAAAATAACATATTGTTTCGTCGTTTGAGATTGTAAAGTTCCAACCAAATGAAAGGTTAACATATACAAAAAACATATACAAAAATAACAATTTTACTTTATAATTTAATCACATTAATAAATAATTAAACTAAACGAGTGCCAAAGAGTAATTATCCCGTGACTTGTAAAGTGACAACAATTTAATTACAGTAATAGAAAATGATAGTTTTACATGTTTTTTATGAAGTCCGTAATACTTCCCACATTGATATTTAATGACAGTTGTTTTAAATAAGTGGAATTTGCTTACACAATTTCAAATAAAATCCATTCTACGAAAGTAGAATCTTTAGATAAAAAATACATATGTACAAAAATAAATATCAAATGCACCTAATATATAATGAGTAAACTTATTTCACTGGATATTTAGAAAATCATTTATAATATTTTTACATACAAACAGTTTTTATATAAAATATACAGGGGGCTCCACAGTATTTTTTCGTCATTAATTACAGCGTATTAAGCAATGCATATTTTACCTCTTTCGACATTTTCTTATTTTTTATTATTCATTCAATTATATTTTTATTTTATATTGAATACTATTTTCATGAGAAAAACATATTTAGCAATATATCTTAAATTTTTCAGAGTATCTATGTAATACTATTTTAAAATTTATGTACGTTTTAAATTAAAAAGAAATGAATTATATTAAATTATAATTATTTGAATATATAAATAAGCTAAAATATTTTTATTGATATTGTCGTAATTAATTTTTTTTAAATTATTTTATAAAACTAAACAACAACAATAAAAGAATTAATTGAAATATATAAATCTGGAAGCAATATGAGTTGTAGTGTTATTAAATTTTTTATTAATTTTCGTACATGAAAAAAATATTTTTCTGAGTTATTTTCAATATTTTATTTATATCTAACATACACCAAGTTCTGTTTTTTTCGCATTATAAAAAACACTTTCTATTTTCTTTCTTTTATTATAAATTGTACCCGTCTTGTTTTACTTACAAAAGTGTTGAAAATAAATATATCCAACATAAATTTCCTTAAATGAACCTAAATTAGAAATCTAAGGATTCTTAATCACACTATAGGGATCCGTATGTTATAATTATATTAATATATGCCAATAAATGATTTAAATGTATAAATTAGAGTTGAAATTTCCTTTTCTCTTTTTTTTATAAAATAACTTACCTAACCTTATGTATCATATTGTCTTTTTTAAAAAAATCTTTAATTTTAAATATTTATACAAATCGAAATACACAGAAGTTATACATATATTCATGACAGAATATTGATTTTAGATGCTACTACAATACTACAATGATTTTATTAAAGACATAAACTTTTGTTACAATAGAGTTATAACCTATAATGTTTCTTAATTTACAATAGAGGTTTATGAACTTCAGCTACAATAACAACAATTTTCTCTGACTATGAAAAAATTTGTTGTAATATAATGTCTTAATATATTATTTTTACATAAACCAATAGATACCAAGTCAGTAAATTAAAATCAAACTGTCAAGTTTCGTCATAAAGTGTCATAGAAAGTTTTTTGTAAATGTCAGATTCAGTCATACTAAATAAATATAAAATTGAATAATAAATGTGATCTCTAAGGCACTATAGAAAATGTATGATTATTTAATTTACTCTCATAAAGATATAAAACAACTGTACTTAAGTTTACATTATCAAGTTTTATTAATTTAGTAAAAAAACACGATCGTTCATAAATTAATAATAAATAATCAGTGAAATAGTTGTAACGCAATAAAATATATACTTTAATACAAATAGACAAGAAATAAAAAAAATTGTTCGTTTTATATCCCCGAATTTACCCAAATTTTCAGAACGCTTTTGTAAAACATACGTATTTAAAAAGAAAAAGATAATATAATAAATGAATGAGATATGATATGTTTAATTATATAATTTATATTGCTATTATATTAGTTTATGTTACAAATTACAGATCTCTCAGATAGTTCGGGAAGTGAGGAAAATGGTGGGAAAAAAGGACGCGGAAAAAGAAAAACTGGAAATTCAAATACTGGCAGTAGCGGTACAAGGCGAAGAAGAAGTGGTATATCAGCACGAGAAAGAAATCTGAGAAGACTTGAAAGTAATGAACGAGAAAGAATGAGAATGCATTCTCTTAATGATGCTTTTGAAGTACGACAGTTTTAACAAGTTATTTATCAATAACACTTTGTTCTGTAGCACAATATTACACAAATATAACAACTTACATTCATAATTCGCATTTATGTCGATTATTTTTGATCATTTCAATAAAATAATCAATAAATCAAATTTAAAATTTATGAAATAATTATAAACAATTGTTTGAACAATTTGTTTGAATCTTTGTTGTCATTGTATGTATTTATCAAAACAATTTATTTATTTTGCTAATAGCTCAATAACTAACAGTAAATTGATATTTTGTTTCAAAGTTTTTTTATCCCATTAAAAAATTAGTTAATTATTTTATAATTTATAACACCACAAAAATCTTTCTAATAATATATTAATAATTTATTGTAACTTTCTATTACACCCTTCAATAACCATACCATATTTATACCAGTCTGTAGAAAGTGGACATGGAAACTCATTCCAATTTTGTTTAAAAAAATGAAGTATAATTAAAATATAAAATTCTTAATTTTTTGAGCATACGCTCTGAAGATGATAGTAATAAAATCGCTAGAAATATTTTCGAGAGTTTGGATAAAAAAACGAGTGTTTGGGATATCAAGACGTTTCTGAAAGCTCAAGTACATTTAATTACTGTCTTAGTATAAAACGAAGCTACTTTATGCACATATAATAAAAAAACTTCAACAAGAAAATATTTATGACTTAACAAATTTAAATCAAAGTAGTTTAGTTAAAAATGACATTTATTTTTAAAATTTATATTTTAAATAAAATTGTCTATTAGTGTAAGAAATTGAATGCTTGAAAACAAAGTATTTAACTATTTTCTATATATATATATATATATATATATTACTAGAAGTTATTTGATGTAAATTTACTCCATTAAATATTAAATTAAACCATAAAAATAAGTCCCACGTTTTGTTGAGATTATTTCTTTGGCATTTATTCTCAAATTATAAACATATACACAAATCTTTCATGTAAATAACAAAATTCAAAGATTTTGTAGTTTCCAATTTTTACACTTTATGATAAAGAACGACTATATTTTATGCAAAAAATCTAATAGTCACAATTAAACATTAGTTATTTTTATACTGTATTTATTTTTTAATACTGTTGGTTTCTTAAAAAAATAACGCATAGTAGTAAATTAAATTCAAATTCATTAAGACCCCAAAGTTCACACATATTACATTAGTCTATAACCTGGCATAATAGTTTTCGCAAATGATTTTTTTCGCTCTACAAACCACAAAAAAATTTCTGGATAAAAATGTTCAATAACTAATTAGTAAAATCTTTTTTGATCGTTGCTTGTGCACATTTCAATGGTGATGTCAATCTTCAGAATGCCAAGGTACCGAAAAATCTGATTAGATTTTTTTGTGAACGTATTTTTGCCACAATGTCAGAATTGTATTATGACATATTAGGTTTCAAATATCTCATATATATCCATATTGCACACACATACATACATATACATACACACACACACACACACACATATATATATATATATAACTAATTCTTAATTTCAACATTCTGTAGACAATATTAGATTATTAATTTACGTTTTGATTTTAGCAATTAAGGGAGGTCATACCTCATGTAAAAATGGAAAGAAAATTATCAAAAATAGAAACATTAACATTAGCTAAAAATTATATCATGGCACTTACAAATGTAATTTGTGAAATGAGAGGAGAAGAAAAGCATTATACGTAAGTATTATGTCATACAAATATTTTTCTATCTTAGGAACAATCACTAAACGAAGAAAGAGAATAAGAGAATGTGACATACATACATAAATAATATAAAATAAAAACAAATTACATTTCATCAACATTAATTTAAATTTACTCTATATGTATTTACTCTATTTCAGATTCCTGGATGCTGAAGAAGAAAGTGGCAATGAACAAGATGGAAGTAATAGTAGTGATAGAAGAATGCTCACAAATGAATCTGAACCAAATAATAATTCTTTATACCATGAGAATTTAGAGCCATCAACTCAATCGACAGTGTTGTGAAAGTGAAAAATATGTGAAACTGACTCAGTGCCTCGCAAAATGTTTATATCTTGATTAAAATCTGACTTCAATGACTTGCTCTTACATTACACTAAGTGATGTGAATTAGAGACAATTTAATAATTCATTTGTCCAAAATGTTAATCAAAATTCTAAAATACAATCCTAATTTTAAGACTGCCTTACAATCAAGTGAACATATAAACAACTAATTTAATAGTAATTCATTGATCAAATCATATTCATTTATATGCGTATAAGCAAATACATATATATATATATATATATATATATATATATATATATATATATAATTTCTTTATAATGATGTTATTTCCCATTAACTTTAAGTAAATAATAAAACTAATTAACTGTGGAATCATACTAGACAACGTGTAGTTTAATATTTACTTTTTAAATTTTAAATTGTGAAATAACTATAAACGCATATATATATATATATATATATATATATATGTATATATATATATATATATATATATATATATATATATATACATATATGAATTTGGAAGAAATAGACTGTTTAATATTTTTTGTAATTAATTAAGTTTAAAACAGGTTTGAAATTATTTTTATTTTATTGCATATATCACAAATATAAATATGATTACTGTTTATAAAATTAGATATAACACGCGCATGTGTATACGTATATGTCTGAGATATATATATATATATATATATATATATATATATATATATATATATATATATATATATATATATATATAAACTGATATCCACTTCACAAAGATTTTTTATAAAAAATATAACTTATGTTATATTAATTAATTTTTTGCCATTTTTAAAATTGATATCCTTAACTGGTTGATTAGCTTGACCTAATTTGTGGAAACGACTTAAAGACTCCAGAATTTGTTTGTAGCTGTAAATATATTCATCACTGTCTTTAAGTTCTTAATATATTTTTCATCCCATTTTTGGAATAGGTGCAGTTTTGTATCCATTTAAATATTTATAAAAAAATGTAAAAACTATTATCTCCAAATATTGTACAGCATAGAAAATTATTGAAAAAACCTTGTATTGTAACAATGCATCTCAGTCGCATTTCGTATTAAAATAAATCTTAAATATTTACCTGAAATGGTATATAACAAATACTGAATATATTTCTACAACTTACTATTATCACAATCATATGCACATTTATGTCTGTATTAAAACACTTTCCAAATTCTTTCAATTTTAATAACCCAATTCCTTTTACTACATAATTCCAATCAAAATTTTAACATCCTTTTCTTAACTTTTCATCCTTCCTTTCTGGTTATTTAAAATTTCTTGCTTTTCAATAAATAAATTTTATTGATCACTAATAGACCTATTGCAATATAAACAATTTAATTTTAAACGCCTTAAATTTGTCATATATATATATAATTTTGTGTTTTTACATACTTTTTCTTCTCGCTTCTTTTTGTATTATTTCTAACATCTAAAATCAGATTTTCAAGCTTATCATCTGAAATGACTTAATTGTGGTATTTAAGACACATGTATCACTTTCAGAATAAACATATAGAACACATCATACAATAATTTTCAAATCAATAGTTACATATTACATAACATCTGTAGTTACATATTTTAAAATTCTTAATTTTAATAGATCTTCTCATTTAAAATATAATAAATTCAATATCAATTTGTTTTCTTCCAAATAACTCTAAAAATATAACATGCCTTTAGATATATATATATATATATATATATATATATATATATATATATCCCTTATATGCATTTCAGAAACAATAATATTCTTTTACAAAAGATTATTTTACAGCAAAAATATCGAATACAATAATTATTCTACATTTAAACAAAATCAAAGTATCAGTCTCATTGTTTATTCCAATAATAAAAGTGGATTTTGCCCATTATATAGATACTATGTATTCACTAAATTGACATAAACTCAGTATTATTTTTTTATTATTTCGACTCTTCATAATTTACTTAATTGAAATGCGATGTTTGATACTGAAACAAATTCTATTTAATTTTAATTAGTATGCATAAGCAAACAACCATAGTGTGCTGATCTATTTTTAATAATAGTCATAAATTACAACATTTGAACATTATTCTAAATAGCATAATTATTTTTTTAGATAACTGGAGTACTTGGTCTATTTCCTTATAAATCTCAAAACTAAACAACTTCAGTAAAAAAAGAATATAATTAATCAGAAAGGAATATTTTTGTTTGGAATAGCTCTACAATATGATTTTTTTATAGACACTTAT